>CM059299.1:13657500-13665000 GCA_030340665.1 Neosalanx taihuensis | reverse complement strand
TTACTGGATTGTGTCAAAGCATCGCCAACAATAAAACACCTTACTCGTTGTTACTCAAACTCCTATCAGGGTTGCTGTGTTAAAAGGCTATGGTAGTGCATGACTAGTGGTTCTTATCACATCTAGATACATGTTATGTTTAATGTATGGAGGGGATCGAAGTATAAACATGTCCTTGAGCCAATATCTCTTCCATTTCACCCTTGGTACAGCTCCTCCCCTCTAGGGACTCATCAAGCCATCCGCCCTGGAGACAGAGGGGTTAATGAGACCCATGACTCGTCACTGAGGGGGATCTACCTGCCAAAGGGGGGGGGGGGGGTAACTTAATGGCGAAACCAAAAATATGTAGTTCCCTATGTTAGATGGACCGCTTCCCTGTGTGGCAGTATTGCATGGTCGGGTCAACTGGAACTGACAGCTGTTCATAATGATGTTTTTTGGGGTTCTTTTGTGGAAGGAGACTGCTCATGGAGCAGATCTTAGATCAGCTCATATATAGAAATCCCAGTTTCATAACGGTCAGTCACAAACATTCTGATGTCTGTGATATTTAATTAGCATGACTAGAATGTAATAAAAACATTAAATAGTGGCCACCATTTTCCAGTTAGAAAATAAATATAGAACTATATATTAAACTGTTCTGTCTAAAACATTGTGATGTGACAGCATCACACTACCACCTGCATGTCAGAAGGGCTTGATGCACTTGCATACAGGATGTTCATTCCGCCCCATTCTATGCTTTCACTGATTCAAATCAATATGATCTATTGATCTCTCAACTCTCTCCAAAACGTTTTTCCACATGATTGTCTCATAAAAGTTCTGTACAGCCAATAAGATCAATGCCTTTATCTTTGCAATTGTGAGCAACTTCTGAAAAAAATATGAAAGAATTTGCTCTCAGCTCAATGACTGACAGTGTAACAGAGAAAGTGAACATGAAAGAAAGAGGAGGGAGAGAGAGAGAAAAAAAGAGAGAAAGAGAGAGAGAAGCAGAGTGAGAGATTGTATTCAGCTTGCAAACATCCACAGCGAAATATCAAGGAACTTAGCATTGAAAAGATGCTTTTTTTTGGACGAGGCTATCTTTGCAAGAATGCTGAAAACCGGTTGCTAGGCAACGCCAAATATATCAGCAAGCAGAGATAGATAGTGCTGCGACGCTTCCTGCTTTACAACTTCAGGCCGGAATGTCAGGAAATGACATAGGCACTATAGAATTGAGGCAAGCTAAAACATTGTTCTGATTTTCAGTGACTTAATCATGACTGAAACAACATTATATATCGGGGGGGGGGGGGGGGGGGAGCAAGGAGGATATAAACTACAGTAGTGACTCATCGTTGCTTAAAAAATTACCCATGCCGCAAACATCTAACAACAGGGCTACAATGTACACAGAGCATGTTGGCATTTTAATAGGCCATAAACACAATGTTTAACACCTCATAAAAAATATAATGCTAATTATCGCTGCAGTCGTCTTCTTTTTTGAAATCCAAGTGACCCATCTAAATCTCAGATCAGATGGTTTTCATCTGGTCTTGTCATGCAACTCTTTTCTCTTCCTCAGGGCTTGGCAGGGATAGGCTGCGATGGAGGGTGGGCGGAGGGTGGGCGGAGGGTGGGCGGAGGGCGGCGTTCAGTTCCTGCTTGTCACAGCGCAAGGAGATGAGAGGGCGCTGCTGCGTCCGCTCGCTGCTGTGGCAGAGAGCGGGGGATCAAGATCAGGAGAGGTCAGGGAGCAGAAGGGGCTGGATACCAGGTATCACACCCAGAGCACACTGAAATACAAGAACCATCTCCTGGTTCACCTCCGCTGCCTGTCCAGGGACAAGGGAGGCCGGGGAGGGGGGAGTCCAGGGAACAGGGGTCGGGAGGAGAACAGGAACAAGGGTGGTACAAGTGTCAGGAGAAGAGAGTTTGAGAGAGTATATTGGGTTGAGGGTTGTTGGAGGGAAAGGGAGGAAGGGTAGAGAGATATTTGGTTAGGAAAGACGACTTGAGGAAGAGAAGAAAGCTTGTCAGACGAGTTTTAGCAAAAGGGAGATGCACAAGGCCTGAATCAGCAGATGTCAGGTGTGTTTACTCTGTCTAATGCTTGGAGTCTGGTTGAATCTTTCTGAACCCAGCACACAAACACACACTGTTCTGTAGTGTTAAGCTCTCTGTAAAGCTCTCTGTATTCATTCAAAAAACACACACAAATACACATGACAACATCTACAAATCTGCAACACTTGTTTCCCAAATCCATGACAGAAAGAGTCCTTTCAGCTTATCGAAAAGTCCAACTGGGAATAAAAACACTTCGATTTGTGTCCCCTGCCGAGTTGTCTTCTCTCCTGTATACTGTGCATGCAGGCACCTCTCAGGACCAACAGAGATCTGCTCTTTTCTGTTGTGGCCCTTGGTCCTCTGCTGTGGCCCCTGGTCCTCTGCTGTGGCCCCTGGCTTTCTGCTGTGGCCCCTGGCTCTCTGCTGTGGCCCCTGGTCCTCTGCTGTGGCCCCTGGCTCTCTGCTGTGGCCCCTGGTCCTCTGCTGTGGCCCCTGGCTCTCTGCTGTGGCCCCTGGCTCTCTGCTGTGGCCCCTGGTTCTCTGCTGTGGTCCCTGGCTCTCTGCTGTGGCCCCTGGCTCTCTGCTGTGGCCCCTGGCTCTCTGCTGTGGCCCCTGGTTCTCTGCTGTGGCCCCTGGCCCTCTGCTGTGGCCCCTGGCCCTCTGCTGTGGTCCCTGGTCCTCTGCTGTGGCCCCTGGCCCTCTGCCCTCAGGTCAGGGATCCTCTCTACCCAGACACCAGTGGTTCCCAGAGCAGCAGATGGTGGATACATGATGTCATGATGTCATCCCTCACTACATATGCTCCTTTGCACTCGGCACACACAGCTGGAATACTTACTGACTGGTCATTTGCATCCGTACGAACACAAAAGTTTACCTTTCGTAATCTGCATTTCTGCACAGTAAAATCCACCATTTTGAAAATGCACACAGTTATATGGACCCATACGGACTTCATAGAAATGGTACCCAGTCCACCCCCATACAGCACAGTGTGAACCTGGTATTTGATTTCTCCAGACTCACTTACTGAGGCAAGGGAGTAATAATGAGGGGCCTGATGACATCATCAATGGTTAACCCCTCGACCCCGCGCTTTCACCATGACGATAGCCCCTTTCCTCATCCCCCGTAGCTAGGCAACGTCAGCCTGCCAGCCAACCTTGCAGGGTAGAGCATCCAAGCACAATGGTGGTCGCACATTGGAGCGGTTAAAAGGACGAGCGCCTCGGACAGAGGATTGGTGTGTGTGATCACCTGACCAATCAGAGCAGAGCCTCAAACAGGACTGTCCAGGCCAGCCTCTGTACTGTCAGCCCTGGGCCTGCTGGCCATGTCTTTGGGATGACTTTGTAGCTTAGTAATTAGGATAACATCATCATAATTTGTAACACAGACATTAATGAACAGTAAATTTGCCAAATCATCGACTTCCTGACACTGACGTGTGTTGCTTTAATGCATGGATGTGTTCTTCATCCAGCTTCTGACCTCTTGACAAAAACAGATGTCCACACAACCAATCACAACCAATTAGTGTTGAAATCTGGGGCTGGGCACCTGTGTTATCAGAGCACAGCAAGGTGTGTGTGTATGTGTGTGAGCGTGTGTGTGTGTGTGTGTGTGTGTGTGTGTGTGAGCGTGTGTGAGCGTGTGTGTGTGTGGGTGTGTGTGTGTGTGCCTACATGAACTGCAGACCTAAGCTGTTGCCCCTGAACACCTGTTGTCAACCAGCCTGCAGGGAACAAGCATAGGTCAACTAAGGGTCACTGACCTCCACTGTGGGGTTACCTGAGGTCACTGTCCAGCCAGAGATACACAAATCTACTGCCTGGTTATCTCAGAGTGTCCTGGTGTCCTTCATCGCTATCACTTCCTCACTTCTGTGCTCTTTCACAGGTTTTGGTGTCCTTCAGGTAAAGACCTCCTCTATAGCAAGCAACACTCTGAAAGGACACAGCTGTAATGTCACAGCACCCTCCCTGGAAAGGCACATCAACCTTGCTATAATATCTCTGTTACATTGCTAGAACGTCATAGCAATGTTGCTGGTAAACTCAAGATTATGGGAACATTTCCGGATGGTTCCAGCTGTTTGTTATGTTGCTAGGAGGTTCCAGGAGTTTGATAGAAGCTCATTGACTCACTGGTTTATCTCCCAGTGTTGCCAGAACGTTCCTGAGGGGGCTCAGGTTGTCCAGTACTCAGCTGTGTGTTTGAATGGGCTGGATGAAAGGCTGGACGAGGCAGAGAGCCAACCACAGGGACACAACGCTCACACTCTCCTAAACAGCCAATCAAAGAGCCCCAGTGGAACACAAGGTCAGCGCTAGTTGTATTCCAGACTAACACTACCTGGAATAATTAGCTAGTTAATTGCATCTACTGGCTCGTTTGCTTTTGTGAATTACTGAACCAATCATACAAGGTCTGAATATCATTTACATTGACTTTCCCATATCCCTTTTTCCCATATATCTACTTTAGCTTGGCACAGAATTACATTCGTTTCCCCAAATCAATGGCTCAACTCTGTGTGTTAGCATGCCAATGCACATGTTATCATGCATGTGCTGTGCTCACATGCCGAGCCAAACCAAGCGAGCTAAGCCTCAGTCACAGAGACAACCCCCCCCCTCTGCGAGGTTAGCATAATAACATCAGCGCTCTTCATTACCAGTGAGGATGTGTGTGTGTGTGAGAGTGTGACATCCTGAGTGAGTCTCACACCCTCGTCATCGGTGACCAGCAGGTTCTGTGACACACAAGCCAGAGGTGAAGAGGAAAGCCAACGCACACACACTTCTGATTCCCCCCACCCCGACCCCCCCACCCTGATCCCCCCCACCCTGATCCCCCCCACCCCGACCCCCCCACCCCGATCCCCCCCACCCCGATCCCCCCCACCCCGATCCCCCCCACCCCGATCCCCCCCACCCCGATCCCCCCCACCCTGATCCCCCCCCACCCCGACCCCCCCCACCCTGATCCCCCCCACCCTGATCCCCCCACCCTGATCCCCCCCACCCCAATCCCCCCCCACCCTGATCCCCCCCACCCTGATCCCCCCCACCCCCAGTGTAGTGACTGTCAGTCCCCTAGTTCTCCACAGGACAGACCTGCAAACACAGGCAATCCTATTATCTCCTGGGGAGCTGTTCAATCTAAATGATGCCAAAGGGAGAGAGCGAGAAAAAAAGAACAACACAAATCGATTTCATGCTTGGTGAGAGCCCGATTAAACCAACCCAGGTCGATTTGTCGTACGTTCTTCTTTTGAAGATATGAATTTCCAAATCGTAGGTGATGAGCAGCTAAAAAAATCCTTTTGTTGACTTTCAGATGTTAGCATGAGAATCCGACACCTGACCAATCAGATACCAGACCAAGATCTTATTCAGTTTAAAAGTAGCACCCCACCACCCCAAAACACCACCCCACCACCCGCCAGTCCCCAGCACCACGATAGGCAGGGAATCCTTTTGAAAACTCAGGCAGAACAACTGAGTCTGTTCAGTTCAAATACATTATTGACAGGAGTGAAGGGAGAGGGATTGTTTCAGCTTAACAAGAAGAGTCTTCTGCAGGGTTTCCCCCATTCGAGCATCCGCATCGCTCGCTGCGTCTGTCAAGGTCTGCCTCAGGACTCCCCTGGTGGCTGTTTATGGAAACCAAGACTCCTTATTCAACAGGAAGCTGGCCTGCTTGTTCTGCTGCCCTGCAGGGTCTTACCAAACACCTGGGAGGGTCTGAGAGTCTGAGCATCACTGGCACAGCTGTGACTCGTCCAAAAAAAACTAGTTTGGCGAGCTGTGGTGTCCAAAAATATCCCAAATGTCTGAACAAGTACACAGAGGCCACCGAAACACATTTGGCTGGTCTGATGATTCATGCAGTAATTGTTTGACTCTCCCATCAAAACAGAAGCGTCGGAGGCTGAAAGCCTTTGTGTCATCTGTCATCTCCACATCTAAATAGATCCATGCAGCCCAGCCTTTAGCACAGAGACAGAGCAGTGAAGAGAGGTCTGCTTTGGGAGGATGAGATGCCATCAAGAGAGAGAGCAGAATCTCTCCCCCTCCTATCCGTACACGCAAACACACTTAGTGACCATACATAACTATCCATACTGTACATGCACCTTACATACAAGCAGCTACACACTTACTCCATGCGTATCTACACTCCCACTAACATATTGGCAGTTGTTCATTATACACTAAAACCCACCTACGCAATGGAGCCCACCACAGCACACACATAGGTGGGTGTACAAATACACTCTCACAGAAAACACACACACACACAAATAACCCTTCTCTAAACAAGTCCACCCACACGCACACACACACACACACACACAGCTCTGGCCCAGATCTTATAAAGCACTACTGTTTGGTGGAATGTACAGAGAAAACACACACAGACACACACACACACACACACACACACACACACATACACACACTACAGCTCCTGAGCATCTCCATGGAAACAGGCTGGAGAGCAGCACATCCGGCTCTGTGTTGTGTCAGAGAGAGGATGAAGCCAGTCCTCATTAGGTGAGCTGGAGGAACCACCGCAGAAGGTGCTTCCATTATTAACCACTCCAGCTTCACACAGAACCCAACAAACGCCCTCACTGAGACGAAGAAAGTTTCCTAACACTCCTGAGAAACATTTGACCCCAGGTCTACTCTTTCCTTCCATCCCCAACCCTCATGCAATATCTCTCCCAGCAGCACATGTCTTATGATGTTAAGCAGGAGTTGTGGTTTAGCGTTAATAGCGGTACCAGAGCCAACGCAACATAATGTATTAATCTCACTCCTCACAGTCCTCAATACAAGCCTCTCATGCTGTCTGATCGCTGGCTATACAGTCTGTGTGCTAGCTGGCTATACAGTCTGTGTGCTAGCTGGCTATACAGTCTGTGTGCTAGCTGGCTATACAGTCTGTGTGCTAGCTCGCTATACAGTCTGTGTGCTAGCTGGCTAATGTCTGGACCAGGAGGGGGAGACCAGGTGTGAAGACCAGGTGTGTGAAGGTCAGAGACCACCAGAGGGAAGACAGCGACGCGTCAGGATGGGTGGACAATCGAGCAAAGCAGTGACACCTGTGACATCCGACTGCAGCTTTACAACCTGTGTGGACAAACTGTGGGATAGTTAGCGGACGACACATTCTAGATCCTTCTCATCCTTTTATAATGAGAGCCAGCAGCAGAAAGACCGTCGATCCAAACTGAATTTGCATCAAAACTGAACATCCTTTTCCTCTGCCTCCCACACGCTCCATAACAGACCACACTGGTGTGAGTGGAAACAGCTTGGTTTCACTGCAGGAACCTGCCAGTCCTGATCTTAACATGCTCAAAGGCCTTTTTTGGAAAGTTAATATCGTACTGACCAGTTATTTTGACTCCTTCAAAGG
>CM059299.1:13340000-13655000 GCA_030340665.1 Neosalanx taihuensis | reverse complement strand
CCTAGAATGACAACTTTCAATCTGCCTGACCCAAAAAACTAAATGATATGCAGACAGAAGGAAAGGAAGCGAGACAGAGAGAGAATGAGATAGAAGTGGCGTTTTCCCCTCCTTAATGGGAGGATGATGGAGGCACTCTGGCCAAGGTCTGCAGTCTTTTAGATTGTGGCATCAGGTCATGAATCCCAAATGTTCTTACCTTCCAGCGCATCTAGGTTCTGAAGACATCGGAGCCCAAACGACGATGAGAGAGCATGGAACCGTCATGAGAAGCACACACACACACACACACACACTGATCTCAGCCTTCCAGTCTGCCCCTGCCACTTACATCTCTCTCTCTCTCTCTCTCTCTCTCTCTCTCTCTCTCTCTCTCTCTCTCTCTCTCTCTCTCTCTCTTGTTGTCTTTTTGGGTGTTTTTTTTTTCTCCTTCTATTTTATCCAAGCCCTCAGAGGAATGTAGTTCTGAAGAGGAGGAGAGGCTGGGTAACACCAGGATCAGTGTTGGGCTCTGCGTGTGCTCCTTCACTGCAGCAATGGGAGAGACAGAGGAGCTGGCTGCATGTTTCACAAGCTCCCAAGTGCTCAGAGCAAAACACGGACCTGGAGCATGGATCCAGGATCCTGCAGCTGTCTGGATTTTCAGTCCACACTCCCCTCTCTCTCTCTCTCTCTCTCTCTCTCTCTCTCTCTCTCTCTCTCTCTCTCTCTCTCTCTCTCTCTCTCTCGCCCTGTTGCAATTCATCTCTCGCTCTTTATCGCCCTCGCCTCTCTCCCACCCTCTCTCCCTCTCTCCACCCTCTCTCTCCCCCCTCTCCCTCTCTCTCTCTCTCTCTCTCTCTCGCCCTGTTGCAATTCATCTCTCGCTCTTTATCGCCCTCGCCTCTCTCTCCCACCCTCTCTCTCTCTCTCTATCCCCCTCTCTCTCCCTCTGCCTCTCTCTCCTCAGGTTGTATTGTTTTCGCATATTCTTCTCCTCCATCCTCCTCCACCTCCCTTTCTGGTCTGTTACTGTAGCACACCAGGGTGCTGGTCGTGGGGCCCAATACCTTTGGCAGTAACATGTCAAGCTCAATAAAGCACCAGCCAGCCACAATCATGTAATGACATCACTTCCTCACCTGACCCACAGAAAGAGGTTTCCTCGTCCCTAAGGTCAAAGTGGGACACTGGCATTACCCTCATATATCATCTTACATGACCATATTTAGGCATACAATTACTAAGACTGAAGCATAGGCCACAGCATTATTAGTTAAGGGTGAATCTGATGGTTCTTGTAATCTTGTCCATATAAGAGAGACATATTGGTATTAGATAAACTATACATCGATATGGTTCGCTACCTTACGTAATCATCGGTGGTGTGAATGCGATCGACTTTATTAGTCTGTAAAAGATGACATGGATGTGACGCAAAGCACCTCTCTCCCCCAGCAAGACTCATCATTCATAATGAGATTCCTCTCAGGGAAACCCTCAAATTCACCTCACGTAGCCTCTGTTTCAAAGACCTCTTCCCTCTCTGAACACGGCGAAGGGAGAATCTGGAGAATAAAAATATATAAATGCTGAATTTTGAAAGGATGCTAGAGATTAGGAGGTTAATGTGTGGCTAGTTGGCATCATGCTGAAGTGGTCTTAACTTTGGAAGGAAGGGGTTGTGGCTACTGTATGTTTCGTAATCTGATGACATGGCGTCTATCACGTTGCTATGACCAGTGGCCGATGCTCTTTTATAAACTCTCTCTCTTGGAAGTTGCTTTAGATGAGAGCGTTTGCTAAATGAATAAATGTTAATGTAATGTAAATGCAAGGGAGAGGAGGGCTAATTCCTGATCATCTTCCACAACTGTTAAAAATTCAAATCCATTCTGATTTAATCTGGGAAACCAGAAGGACGTCAATGAGATCTGATCTGACTTCCAAACACATCATGTAAAACGGGGACTAATAAGAACAAAACAAGTGAGCAATCACCAAACAGTACAACATAAAATATATATATACAGTATATATATATTCATCCTCAGTATAACTACAAGCTAACAGCCCCCGCTTTGCAGGGTGAATTGATCCATGGACAGTGTGACTTACAGTAAAATGCTGCTTCGGGCTCTAGTCAAGAGATCAAATATACAGTAGCAGCCTGTAGGATAAATACCCCAGCTGAAGACATTAAACAGAGAAGCCCGGCGTTGTGCATTATTTCTAGTCGTACCTCAAAGGTCTGCTGTGCTATTTTGTTCCTGCCGCTCATTTGAATAAGACGAGCATTAATTACAGTATGTTAGTGCAGGTCAGAATGCTGTGACTAGTTATTTGCCTGCTGCTAGCTCAAGGACTAGGCTGGCGTGACGACTTCCACTCCTCCTGAGAAATGCCACTCCATGCCTCTCCACCTTCCCTCAGCAATAAATACAAAGTAGCATGCAGCAATTGACATGATTAAGACTGTGATTTGATGTATTTGAAGGTAGTTAGACCAGCACTGGGGCTTTTGTGGAGCCTCAAATAGGAGGGGGGCGTGGGGGGGTGGGAGTGGAATGTCAAGCAGGATGGACTGAGAGGAGTGGGAGAAGAAGAAATATGTTTTCAAGCTTGGTAGTTCTCTGGAGCCAGACAGGCTTGAGACCTGAGATAGACTCCAGTACAGCAGTGATGCCTGAAGGTCATCTACACCTAGAGCCACACCCATGTGCCAGAAGGTATCCTGTATGAGAAGCACATCAACCAGCTCCAACCTGGGACACATATTTTACACACAGTCAAGACAAAATATTACACTGAGTGGATGCTGAACCAGACAGACTGGCCCTTTGACACAGAGGAGGCCCTTCTCCAAGAAGAGATTGCCACCTTGTGGTGGAGGTTGAGAAAGCGGTTGACTTTGCTGGTGGGGTCCGTGAAACAAGGTACCTCAATTAGGATATAAAGACAGATTCGCACATATATACGTGTGGTCTAGAAATAGCACAAATATAAAGAAAGTACTTGCACACATTTTTTATTTGAGTAACTAATGAACCATTCCAATCATGCATTAGTCACTCAAAGTAAAAATGTTATCTGTCTTTGCTGAATAACCAAATATTTAATAAAGAACCTTCTAAAACATCCCATTCCACTCATATCAGCTCCTCTTCAAGGATATTTTCAATCATGAACAGAGTAGGCAGATTTGCCATCTCCAGATGATGCTTGCTGTAAGCAATTAATATGCACAGTCTCAGTCACAACCTTGGGAAAGTGATGAGTCAGCCTTGATCTAACACAGGGTCTAAGGAGGAATGAAAACTCTCCGCTGACTTTCTGTGAAACATCAAACCTTCATGACGTTTCTCGTTTCTTGATGCGGAGATCAGATCACAGATGTACCTTCTCTTTGAGGGGGGGGGGGGGGGGGGGGGGGGGGAATCATCATGCTGATGAAGCAACCGAACGTTAGCCTATACAACAAACGACCAATCAGGACAATCTTGATCATGCATCGTTGGTGTACAGCTGTAATCACAGGCCAGATAAGAGTTATGAGGGGGGCACTTGATTGGATGGCCGCTGTACATGCCCCCCCCCCCCATGTGCAGCACTTGCTCTGCTTGTTGACAGATCCAGGACCAGCATACGTCATGTTTCCTACCTGGGCAGGCAGTGCAGCCCAAGGCTAGAAACACTCTGCTCTACCATTAACTGCTCAGCCATTCTCAGATCACTGCTACCGAATAGCTGCTTTCTGCTAGATGGACGTGACATTTTCATTCACTGTGTTTTGAGTTAGTCAGCCCACCGACATCTTACCTGAGTTCTTGTCAAGGAAAAGACAGCACTGTGTGTACGAAGTAGCCATGGCAACACCTGTGACAGATAAAGAAATCCAGGTGGGAATAAGTACAATGGAGTTGAGTCACTAGACATTTAACACAGAACATCTCATTGGAAACTAGAGGCAATAACAACATGTATATGACAAGGAGCAACAACAGCAAGAGGTATACTTACAAAATCCAAATAAAACAGGCACCGACATTTAAGATGTATACTAAATATAGATTGGTGTACAAAGTGCCCAATTAGGTGAACTAGATGTCTAACATTTTGAAGAGGATCATGTCTAAAGATGTACAACTCCTCAGTGCAGCATCAATCTCTCATATATTACCTAGACTAGTTCATATATACAGTGGCCACAAAACAGCTCTACTACATAAACCCCATTACATTGAACATGTAGATTGGATTATGCAGAAACTCACAAACTCATCAAGAATATTTGACTTTCCTTTGATTAACTTAGTTTAAAAGAAGCCGTTTACAGTTGCTGATCTTGATAATGAGCTTGTAAGGGTGGAGAGAACTTTCTGAAAGATGTGGCACCTTAGAATGAATTCTAGTCTCAACGATGCTGATGCTGTGAATGTTTTAACAGGTTTAGATAGTTCCAGCCTGGAAGAACCATCAGTTATCCCGTCAAGTCTACAATGACCCAAACTAAATGATCTGTCTTTACAAATTTGAAACCCACCTCCTGAAATATTCGTGTTATCAATCAATGTCGGTCTCTCATGTCTACACACATATTGGCAGTTAGTGACAGTCTAGCCTTCGCATGAGTAGAACAGAAGATGGGTTTGTATAAAAGTAGCGCAATTGCTTGTTGATATATTTTGTATAAGGAAGATAATGTGTTATCCTACCAGAAACAAACCCAAATCGATGTTAGGCCTGCATGATGTTATACTTTATCATAACCAGATGTTTTTATGTCCATAGTGTGAAATATAAATCTTACCTAAATTCCTCATGAACGTCATTTCAATTATCTATGATTTTTTTCGCCTCTAAGCTAAACAAAAAGAGACTTTAATATGTAAATATAATATATGTAAATATAGACCTGCTCAGTCAGCCTATAGGAGATCTCCATATGGTCCACCTGAATACAAAATGCATGCATTCTGTTGTTTCTCCATTTCAGACAAACCCGAGTTGATGTTGGAACCTGGTGCATGAATACTTCTCAGATTATCATAAACACTGTTTGTGAACGTGGTTATTTTTTATTATTATTTTATCTCTCTCCTCTTGAATCTCCCAGTTTGCCGCATTGGGATCCCCTCCACGCAGGAGTGAGTGCAGCGTGGGACTGAATTAATTCTTCCCTTTTTTCGTGCCATCATTTCACCCTGACTCTTACCATCATCTGCACAACATTTATAAAACACGTAGGCTACTACATCAGCTACTACGATCTGCATGGATGTATCTGCATGAATGTTAGGAAGAGAAAACTGGAGAGGAAAGCAAGGCTGGACGCGGGGCTGAGGTGAGGCAGTCTAAAAACAAACCTTCAATACCTGAAGCTTTAAGGTGGTGTGACATGCATGCAAACCCTTTAAAATGTATACGGTCACATGCATGTGTCGTTTTAATGACCGAAAGCCTGTTTTTTGTTGTTGTGTGTTTTCTTTGTATTTATCTAAAATGTTTGTTTGCTGTTTGTTTTGCATGTCTGGTCATTGACACGTGTATTCAGCAGGTTTAGGCAACTACCACCCATATCTCAGACCCCTTGAACAGCAGTAGTAAGTATCTAACGCAATATTTTACATTAAACCTATATCTTTTATCGGTTGTGGCTGTGGTGTGACTCACTCATTTGACTTCACTGCATGATTAGGGGTATAATCTATTCATTTAACGTCCTACCCTAAAATATAATTTTACTCAATGATGTACCTCTGTCTGAGATGTAGCCTAGATGCACTTAGGCCAGCCAACTTAATGAAACTCAGATCCAGCTGTCAGTCCTACAGATATCCTTGGCAGTCTTTGCTTTTGTGCTTATCGTCAATGATGAGGTGCAGTTCCTTTATGGTGATGTTTCTATTCAGAATTGTCAGTAGTGACACACAGCGCAATTTGCATAGTTTCTATTTGATTTATTCTCTAATATTGTAATGTATATTATAACTGTCATTGTACAAAGTCTTAATGTTGAAGATGGAAGGAATTCTCCACTGGATTGAGGTTTGGCCAATGTGAGTCAAATAGTAATGAAATATTTATGGAATCAACTTTCTCTGCTTTCCTAGGTGGTACTGGCCATCCTTACTACAGTGACTCTGACACAGAACAAGACACACAAGAGTGAAGGACGCTGGGATACACCGCACCTGCTGCATCATGGGTAACCTCGCTGGCAAGGACAGCCATGGCCCTACAGGTTCCCCCACCTAAGCTTGCAGACACACTGTACAGCTGGATCTCTGTCTCTCCTTCATCAATCCGAGCCAACATGCATGCACACACACACACACACACACACACACACACACACACACACTTCTTGGTGTCGTTTGTGAATGCAGCCTGTATCGCTTTTCATGTTTTAACTAACTCAGACAGTAACACTTTCTGTAGCAGCCAACATTTAGCTTCTGTCCCTGAAAGAGTGTTTCGCTTCTAAATGACAATTTATTATCGCTTGTCTGCATTCTTACATTTCCCACAGTAAGTTAGTGTGTCTGTATGTGCTTGTCGATGAGACAGAGAGAACATGACAAGTTTTTACCCTTTTTAGCTGTTAGTAAAGCTGACTATTCTCAAATGCCACTATGTCAAGTTTAAAGGGTAGCTCATTCTAACACACACACACACCTGCGCTGTACACCCCTCTTTAAGGAAGCCTGCTGGTTTAAGGACGAGAATAGCTCTCATGATTTTATGCGTGCGCACATACAGACAGCGCTATAGCCACGTGCAGAACATTAGAAGCAGCTAGCTGACTGATGATTCACCAAAATCTACAGCTACAGGAAAATGGGAGACTGCAAAGCTTTGGTCAAACAGATTTTTAGACAGATTATTCTGGGTCTGTCTCATTTGGAGATACACACAGAAGATGGTTACGCATGTGGATTGATTGATTGGCTGGTTTTAGACAGCACAGTCATTCTGTGGAAGGATGTCTAGATTCCAGGAGGGAGTTTGTCTCTCACAGTGTGTGTCCCTGGGGTGGGGGGGGGAGAGGCTGGATGGGGGGGTGGGGGTGGGGGTGGGGGGGGGTGTGTGTGTGCGCAAATAATGTTGGCAGAAGAGGCTCTGCAGCATGATTCAGGCAGGGACACTGGCTAACAGGGACAATGACTGCATTGATCTGCATCCATAAAAAGCAGCACAAAGTTGTCTTTTTTTCCTTTCTCCCTCTCTCGTAACATTATAACAGCAAATAATACTGGTTTAGCTGAGGGTAGCATTATTCACCCCCTCTTTCTGTGTGTTTCTAGTTTTTTTAACACTCTATCTATCTCTCTCTCTTTCCCTCTCTCTCCAGGTTCTCATTTAGATCTATTCCACACCCCTCCCAGCTCCCCCTCTGACTCTGATCTAGCTGCCATGGCTGCATCTCAGAGACAGCAGGGGACCCAGTCACCAGGAGCGACCAATCAAACGGCCTCATCCCGCCCCACCACCATCACTGACTGGAGCCACACGCTGTCAGTCCCCCCAGAGTGGGCTCTGATTGGCCTGGAGAGTTCTCCAGAGGAGGCGGGGATTGAGGCGGGGACCAGGGGGAGGCCTGTGGGCCAAACCAGCAGCCCTAGTGACCCAGCTCCCCCGGGGAAGAGGGCTGTCTCTGGGAGCTCTCTATCAGGGAGCTGCCCCTCGGAGCATAGCTGGCTGGAGAGGGACAGTGGGTTGGATTCCCAGGTTGGATTGGACAGGCATGGGGAGGAGATGGTTCTGGCTGTCCTGAATCTGTTGGAACACCACCGGGTCTCACTAGGGCTCCATCCTGGCAAGGATGCCACTGCTGGAGCAATCGGTAAGAGCTTTGCTGTTTAACCACAGTATACGAATGGATTAATGGTAAGTCAGTGCAGCTGTCTGGACCTCTTGGGTATCTTCTCTCTGTGTCAGAGATGCTGAGACACCTGCTGGTAGAGAGAGAGGAGCTGGCTGAAGAGGTGCGCAGCATGAAGGACAAACTGAGGGTGAGTCTGAGTGAATCCCTCCCCTCCTCTCCAATCCCTCCCTCCTCTCCTATCCCTGATTCGCTGCAGTGGGGAGACCAGGAGATCCATAGTACACAGCAGCATCTTTCTCACACATATCAGTATTTTGTCCCAAGCAGTTATGCGCCAAAGTAATACTCAATATTCTGAGAAGCTGCCAATAGGATTAGTCAATATTTGCTGAGTGGGATGTTATAACTGCATCAAGGTGTTTTCCAAATACCCCCATCTAAACATGGTGCAACAGCTACAGTACTGTAGTGATAAGCAGCTTGATGGGCGGCAGGTTGTCTGTAATCTGTATCTCCAGATAAAATGTCCTAAAGTGTGAGAAGCGGGTCACATTCCTCACATACCTGGATGGTTCCTTTTGGTTAGCTGGCATGAACTGTAGCTAGCAGAGTCATGATTCAGTTTGCATTGGGTCAATACAAAGTCCCTGTTCATGGGACATTTGCTCTGGAATGTAGCTCTATTGATTTTTATGAGATAAGGTGTACATTGCAGAATATTTGTCATTGACCCATAGTGTTTAAAAACGATTGTGAATCATTAACTTGTTTTGACTGGCCTTTTGGCCTTTATCCTTCTGGATATTTTACTACTTTACAGTGCCTTTACACATTCTGCTGAATGGGAAAACTATAGATAAAAAAAATAATTATTGATGTTGGAGTGGGAGAAGCTCGTTGACTTTACTGTTTTTGTTCCAGGAGTCCATGAGCAACCCTCTCTCTCTTTGCATGAACCAGACAGAGAAGGCAGAATGGCAGCAGTTCCAGAGCGACCTCCAGGTGGCGGTGTCTGTGGCAGACCGGCTGCGGATGGAGGCAGAGGAGGCTCTGGGCACGCTCCAGGAGCGTCATAGGGACACGGAGGGCCAGCTGGAGCAGGCGCTGAGCAGGGAGCATGAGAGGAACCGGGACCTGGAGACGTTGCGGGCCGAGCACAGGGACGTCTGCCTCAGGCTGACGGCCCTCGCTGAGGTGCAGCAGCAGAACCAGGCCCAGCTGGACGCTCTGAGGAGCACGCTCGGGGAGAGGAGGGAAGCGGATGGAAAGACGGAGGGAGGCAAGATGGAGGAGAGGGAGAGCAGGACTGAGAAGGATCTGCATCTGATTGAAGTACCGGCTGGGACAAACCAAGGAAAGGAAGATTTGGATAAACAGAGAGCTTCTGAAGGAGAGAGCAGAGCAGAAGATGAAGGGGAGGAGGGGATGAGGCAGGGGTCTGTTCCTGAGGATCCCTCTAAAGGAGAGGAGAGCAGGGTGACTGGGAGAAAGGTGGCAAAAGCCTACTTGCAGACACTGGCAGCCGGGGGGAAGAGGAGGGAGGATGGGTGTTGCCCACGGAGGATCGTGATGCTGTCTGAACGTTCTTGGTGAGATCCTCACACATGCTGTATTTAATATTTGTCGACCATTTTTGTTTTGTTTTGAGGAAGCTTACCTGGCTAACTATGCTATTTGACAGGAGTCTTTCTCGTCTTCCTCTTCCAATTGATCCCACTTCCACACAAAATGGTAGCTCCCAGAACCCTACCAGTACAACGTTACCTCTATGCAAGGTAAAACGAATATGATCAATGTTATATTGCAGCACTAATATTATTACTGTTGTCTTCTGGTCTCAATCATTATGTCCAAATATGTCTATACAGAAAGAAGATTCAACAAAAGAAAAGAAGATGGACCGCATTCTGAAAAGGCAGGATAGCTGGTCAAGTTTCTATACAAGTGTGTTTTTTATATATTTTTATTAAAAAGTGTTATTTTGATGTGCCTTTTCATACTGTTTGAGAATGTGACGTGTAATTTGAACTTCTTTATCAGAGAAACAGGAGGAGGATCAAAGCACAGACTTTGTCAGGTGAGTTGTTCTTTCAACCTCCATCACAAACTCTCACAAGCACACTTTTTCCACAATCATTTATTCGTCCAACGCTCGTCTCCAGACCTCAGGATGGTTTCAGCATGTTGCTGCGCCGACACGGAGGCTCCAGGAGGAACTCTCTCCTGCGTTGGTGTCAGAGCCGAACGCAGGGTTACCAGGTGAGAGGAGTGAAGACAGCCTCTAGAACTGACTGGGCTGGAACTCATGGACGTTTGTTTTGTCCTTGTCCACTCGATGTGTCCTTGGACAGAATATAGAGATCACCAACTTCAGCAGTAGCTGGGAAGATGGACTAGCCTTCTGTGCTGTGTATCACACCTACATGCCCACACACATCCCCTACAGCAATCTCAATCCTGAAGAAAAGGTAAGGAACATGATTAAGGCATCACAGCTGTAGAAAAAAATGCGTCCATTTGATTGATATTATTTTTCATTATTTGTGCAGAAGGAAAACTTGGACCTGGCTTTTCAGACAGGAGAGAGTGTAGGAATTACAGCAACACTGGTAAGACTTCATATAACCACGTTAAACTACAATTGCTGGCAGAAAACTCTAGTTCATGGGCTATAAATGTGTGTTACAGAATTACTGACAGATATTCCAATGTTCCTTGTTTAATCACCCCTACTTGAAAAGGCACAGTAGTGAGCTTTTAACCCTGTTTGTGTGTCTGTGTTTTTCAGACCGTGGAGGACATGCTGAGGGCAGGTGGCCCTGATTGGCAGAGAGTACTAGGCTACGTTGAAAGTATCTTTCGCCACTTCGAGATGTGAAGGGCATTTTTCTCCACTTTCATCCCCTCAAGGTGTTTGCATCCGACCCCGTACATTTTTAATTACAGACAAGGGATTGTTTTTGAACCACAAGAGGGAGTGCTGTAATTGTGGTTCAAAATGAACTGTGTTTTAGACTGCTTGTTACCAGAGCGCCCACTGCTGACAGTGGGGTGTAACTGCAGGACATTGCTACACAGTGGTGGTTGGTCACTGGTGGGTAAATACACTAACTGGTGGCTGTTTTGAAGTTAAACACTTTTTCCTGGACAATTGACTGTGGATGCTGATCCACAAGGGGTAGAGGATAAGGGATATATAATCTGTACTTATGTACAATTAATTTACTTTGGTCACTTTTGGGGACTGTTCACTATGTTTTGCACAGTGCACACATGTTATGAGCACTTTATCCACAATGTCAACAAGTTTTAAGTGTAATTATTTTAATGCAATGAGACACTTCAATCCTAACCTGACAAGCTATTAGTGTACTATTGACAGTGTTATTCTCTTGCAATCTTCCCATGAGTGTATGCATCCAAACTCAAAGCACAAACAGAGCATTGAAATCTGAGATGTCTATCAACATGTGAATGACAATGAGCCCTGAGTTTATTTTGTGGTGATGGTACATTTTCAAAAACTAAAAGACTGACTATCCTAGACAAGTAAACTATGTAAGATGTCATATTTTTTATTCACATATAGCAAACTTTTTAATTGTATGCAAATTAAAGTGCCATAGGGTATAGGGTGTGTCAAGTGGGTGGAAGAACCAGCTATAGAGTGCCTATATGTGTTCGGAGTTGCACCTTATGATTCGGGGGGGGGGGGGGGGGTTGTAGCCTTGCTCGTCTGTCAATGTGTGTCTATGTCTTTATGCAAGTTGAAATATACTGAAAGGTTTTACTGTGACAAGCCTAATATTAATGCTAATAATTAATGTTGCCAAAGCCTTATTGCAATAATAAAGTCTATACTAAAGGGTTTGTTGTTCAGTTGTGTTTTTACTGTAGAAAATAGGTATTAGCATGTTACCAAAGTAGATTTTATTTAATACTGGTACATCCTTAAATGTTAACTGTTTAGACATTGGCAGTCAAATGAAGCATAACATAATTTAACAACAGAAGATGAGGAAGATGACTTTAGTCTGCTTTTTGAAAATGTAATAGTACATAGTAAAAATATAAAAAAATAAAATAAATACACCAAAAAGCAATTTACAGTTCAAAGTAGCACTTGTAGCACATGTATTTCTTTTTAACCCTGGAACACAGTACTGAATTGTACTGTACTGGGTCTGTATTTAGTGTCTATGGGAGACCATACTACTAAAGTAACTAGACATGAATAAACATGATGAGCTGCAATATTAGAACAACTTGTGCACGTTGTACCTTATGAGGCTGGAATGCCCCCACCTATTGGTGGAGTTGACAGAGGTGGCAAGAGAAGAGACTTCAATTTAGCTGACATGGCTGCAATTTCAGGGTCCTGAGTTTCATACATCTTCACCAGTCTGGCAAATTTCAGGACACCTAAAACAAAGATGAAGGTATGAGCATGCATAACCCACATATTGAGTACATAGTTTTTGAAATGATGTGCTTTATCTCACCTTCTCCCTCGTTGTTGAAGCCATAAGCTTTGATGACTTCCTGTTGGATCTGTGTCGACACAGGGAGCACGAGCTGCAACATCTTGCCCATGTCGTTGCACGCGCTCTCTCGTGCCTCCTCCATGCGGGCAGCATTCTCAGGCACAGAGAAAGCTTGAATCACCTCACTAAGTACCACTGTAATACAAGAGGGAATAGTGTGATGATGAGTGGCCTTCCTGGACATGCAGTTTGCAGTGGGATCTGACCACAGTCTCACCTCTGGCCTGTTCCACAGTGAGGCTGGGCTGCTGCACCGGAGCTGAGGCCATGCTGGGTCTAAAAAGAAGGATGATTGAAGTGGGATGAACTCAAACGTGAAGGAACACAGCCTAGAAATGGTCCTTTCAAAGAGAAATCGTGTCAAACAGCTATCTAGCTACATCTCTGTCCATTGCACCAGAAAAACAAACAAACCATGCATTAGAAGTTATCTTAGCTAATGATACTTATTTGAAGAGCAAAGTCACCAGCCTTAGTTAAATATCATATTAACACTGACTTCCAAACCTTATTTACTCACCAAGACGTTACGATTTGCCGGGCAAGCTGCTGAACAGGGAACACTCGGCTGGAATGGAAAAAAGTTTGCAGATAAAACAATAATATACCTGAACTGAATGCTTAGAGAGTCTTCTGGCTCAGGTCAGTCCATATACTATAATGATCTAACCTTTTACGACACATAATATGTTTACGACATCAGCTACTCCTCCACAGATGGCGAGCCTAAAGGTAAACAGACGTGGTAGAATTATCCCTGATTAAAGTAGAGGAAGTTTGTAGTTTTAGCGAAAGTATAGCTACATATTTTTTGATAAGTGTAAATAATTTGCATTTATTACAATTTAATTTGACGTTGCTTTTCCTTTGCAGACGCTTCATGAACACACATTGCCACGCATGATCCTCTGATCTCTCTGGGATATGGAAAGAAAACTTGCAGAGTTTAGAGCCAGAAGGAAGGTTGAAATGGAAGTTAATAAAAGCGAACGTCAGACAGAAAAGCAACACATCAAACAATCAGAAGACAGCACTTTCCAGTCTGACAGATGTGTTTCTGTAACAGCTGAGGATGACAGTGAAAAGCATCTGTCAGAATCTGCAAAACCATCTGTAGTTTCACAGAATCCCCAGGATATAGTGGTATGTAGTCTGTGCTCGATGCTTCATCATCCACTCTAAAGGGACACAGTTTAGTTACAGTTAAATTAATGCTTGTTTTTTTATTCTCCAGAATGTTCCTGACTGGCTGCTGGACAGTTCTCTTGGTCGCTATCTTGGTTCCACACGTCTCGCCTTCACAAACCTGACATTGTTAAAGGTTTTGCTCTGGCTGGTTCTTCTGGGGCTTTTTACTGAACTGGAATTCGGGTTTCCATTTTTCCTTATATCACTTTTCTACTGGCTGTATGAAGGCTTGCGCAGCCCAGCTGCTCGACAGCCTGGAGAGATGAGCGCTTATTCTGTCTTCAACCCAGACTGTAGGCCCATCCTAGGAACACTCACTGCAGAGCAGCTGGAGGGGGAGATGGGTTACAGACCACTTAGGCAATAGATGAAGTCTTCTTAACCTCCCCAACTGGACAGTCTATGAGACTCAGGAATGTAAATAATTTCACTGTTATTCCCAATTGGTGATTTTTCATCAGTACGTTGGCATGACATTGTACTTCTTGAATTAAATGACATTAGCAAGGTTCAATATTCTTACATGCATTGGCACCTAAATATGTTTAAATAAACTGAATTGTAAAAGTATATATATATATATATATACAGAATGTCACCTGTCTCATTCTGAAGTGGGAAAATATGCACAAAATAGGCATACAATGTCAGAATTTCTCAAAGTCAAAACACCAAACACTCAAAGGGGTTGACTAACTTTGAGGTATTTTAGCATTTTACCATTTAAGAACTGGCATAGGGACTACAGATGAAAACTAGCCTGCCAGGCTAACCCTGGCACATTTACAGTTCTACTGTGGATTAATGTGCATTGTCCCTTTTATAAATAAATGAATCTGAATCTGAGGAAACAAAATGTCATCATCATTTCATCAACACCTCATGATTTACATTTGAGGAAGCCTGCCCGTCCTTTTGGTCCTGTTCGTCCCCTCCCGCTTCCCGTAGATCTGAACCCTCCAGTCATGGCGGAGAACAGAGATAAAGGACTGCAGGATTATAGGAAGAAATTACTTGAACACAAGGAGATTGATGGCCGTTTAAAAGAGTGTAAGAACTATTGTGTAGCAAATTTTACTTTGAGGTTGTTAGTAGTGGAACATTATGACTTATTAAAGTCACAACAACAACAACAAAATAATGCTTTCGAAAACAATTAGCTTTAGGCTAAGTCGCTTTGTCATGCAGCAACACGGACCATTGAAATGAATGGATTTTTTTTTACCGTTAGCACATAGCAAGCTAGCATGCTAGCTGTTTAGCAGTTAGCACTTAAAATAATACATTTTTATCATCGTAGTTAAACATAATCATAATTAATCATAGTTTAGTATGTTTTATTTATATTCAGCTACTGCTGGCTGGCTGTACTAGAGATACTAGTCCAGGTAAATCTCTCCCATCCATGTCTAGTAGGATGATGATGGTGTAAAAATGCATCTCTAACCTTGATCAGAATATAGTTTTTTCTTTTTATGTTTGAGCTGATTTGAGCTTTATTTAACGTCTAGTGAGAGAGCAACTAAAGGAACAGACGAAACAATATGAAAAATCTGAAAATGACCTGAAGGCCCTTCAAAGTGTTGGCCAGGTAAGTGTGTGTGTGTGTGTGTGTGTGTGTGTGTGTGTGTGTGTGTGTGTGTGTGTGTGTGTGTGTGTGTGATAGTAAAATACAAGTGAAGTATCTTAATGTCTTAATATTTCTAAATACCTTTTTCATGTAGATTGTTGGTGAGGTACTTAAACAGCTGACAGAAGAGAAATGTGAGTAATACATGGTGCTTATGTCATGTCAAATTGCATTATATTGTGAGACACCTGTTTCTTTTTATGATACTGACATTCAAATCTCTTATTCCAGTCATTGTAAAGGCAACTAATGGTCCTCGCTATGTTGTTGGCTGTCGTAGACAAGTAAGTACTTTTCCTGTCCCGGGTTGATATGATATACTGATAATGGAAATACTTCAGATCAGATGTCAGTGGTAAGTTTGTGATTTTGTTTTTTTCTTCACAGTTGGATAAATCACAACTCAAACCTGGAACCAGAGTGGCCCTGGACATGACAACACTCACTATAATGAGGTAGACCAAAGGCATTAACTGTGTAAAACAGTCTCCACAGCTGACAAAAATTGTCCCAAGATTCAAAGTTGACGTGTTTAAATGTCCTCCAGTGGAAGATCTTATGTTTTCCCTCTCTGCCCCTCAGATATTTGCCCAGAGAGGTGGACCCTCTTGTGTACAACATGTCTCATGAAGACCCCGGCAGCGTCTCGTACTCTGAAATTGGGGGCTTGTCTGAGCAGATTCGTGAGCTGAGAGAGGTAAGTTTGCTCTGGATAAGAGCGTCTGCTAATCGACTAAATGTAATGATTTAACAGGAGCATTGTTATGATCAAGAGAGTGTTATTATTGTGTGTTATTCAACAGCTTTATAAATCATTTTAAGACCAGCCTCGTTTTCTTTTTCTAGGTGATTGAGTTGCCCTTGACGAATCCAGAACTTTTCCTGAGGGTAGGGATCATACCTCCAAAAGGCTGCCTGCTCTATGGACCTCCAGGTCAGTCAGCAGAAGCCTGATCTCTGGGTTGAAGTAGGACTTTATTAGGGTTAAAGATTCTAATGAATGGGTTGTTATCAAGTTCTTTGGAAGCCTGATAATGATCATTCGTTAGAATCGGTTGTGCTGGAGCAGGGAGACATCTTAAAACTGTCAGGACAGTGGCTCCTCCAGGACCAGAATTGGACAACCCTGATGAAGAATAACTGAATATTTGTTCCTGTTCTTTTCAACAGGCACTGGGAAAACTCTTCTTGCCAGAGCTGTGGCCAGTCAACTGGACTGCAATTTTCTCAAGGTGAGCAATATTTCCCATTTTCACTTGATAAAATCTCCCTGAACACCATAGCAACAACAAAGTGGGAGACTCTGACTGTCATCTGAACTTGTGTTGGCTGACTTCTCCAGGTGGTGTCTAGCTCCATAGTGGACAAGTACATTGGTGAGAGCGCCAGGCTGATCAGAGAGATGTTCAACTATGCCAGGGACCATCAGCCTTGCATCATCTTCATGGACGAGATCGATGCTATTGGTGAGTGTTGCTGCTCTTAATGCCTTTCATTGCAAAATGAAGAAAATCCATTCGCTGATTTGTTTGAAAGACTAAAGAGTTTGTCTGCGGTTCTTCAACAAAGGTGGTCGTCGTTTCTCTGAGGGAACATCTGCAGACAGGGAGATCCAGAGGACACTGATGGAGGTACTGGATATTCATGTCCACAGCAAAACACTGACAGAAGCCCTTCATTATAATTTTTTAATGTTTTGTAAAATTTTTAATGTAACGTCTTTACTAGCGAATATCTTGCTCAGTCACCTATGTAATGTGTCCAATAATGTGTCCGTACTCAGCTGCTGAACCAAATGGATGGCTTTGACACCCTACATAGAGTAAAGATGATTATGGCTACCAACCGGCCTGATACACTGGATCCTGCACTACTGCGTCCTGGAAGGCTGGACCGCAAAATCCGTACGCATCCTCTTTTCTGCCTTTTCATTTCATGATCAGTATGAGCACAGCTCCCTAGTGTAGAGTTTGACAGCAGATTAAGGGTATCTCAGGTTCAAATCCCCCTGTACTTCGCTTTGGATAAAAGTGTCTAAATTAATGTCACATCAGACGCCCCCATAACGTTTTGTAGTATCTGTATGAGACAGGGAAGTGGAAAATCTGACACTCTTGTCCTTTTTTCTTCCCAGACATCGAGCTCCCTAATGAACAGGCCCGCCTGGACATCATGAAGATTCACTCAGGCCCCATCACCAAGCATGGAGAAATAGGTGTGTGGGCCCAGCAGATAGACACTAGCATGACACATTTTGCATAGGTGTGTGGGGGTGGGGTGGGGGGGACATAGTTTAGAGCCGTGGTGTCAGACTCTGGTCCTCAAGGGCCAATGTCCTGACAGTTTTAGATGTTTCCCTGCTCCGGCACACCCGATTCTAATGATTGGGTCATTATCAAGTTCTCTAGACGCCTGATAATGACACATTCAGGTGTGCTGGAGCAGGGAACTGGCTAGACCTGTCAGGATAGTGGCCCTTGAGGACCAGAGTTTGACACCCCTGGTTTAGAGGCCTACGTTGCTGCTTCTCCTTGTGAAAACTGTTACCTGCTCTGGCATTTCAGATTACGAAGCGATTGTGAAGCTCTCTGATGGCTTCAATGGTGCTGATTTGAGGAACGTTTGTACTGAAGCAGGTAAAACTGACTTGCATAGCATCGGTTTTATTGATGCTTTGAATCCGGTTGATGCCAAAACACAAATATGGCCCCTGTGATGCTCATTCTTCTTCTCGTTTTTCCTTCACCAGGGATGTTTGCCATCCGTGCCGATAATGAATTTGTCACTCAAGAGGATTTCATGAAAGCAGTGCGCAAGGTGGCAGATTCAAAGAAGCTGGAATCCAAGCTTGACTATAAGCCCTTATAACACCTATAAATGTGCTTGTATGTAAATGTCGTTGGAGAGGGAGGATTTGCTGTTGCTCGGTTGTATTCTATGATTATATAAAGAGACCACCATCAGTAAAAACGTTGTATTTTGTTTTTGTATGATTCAGAAAGCTTTGTTTTGGGAGAAACAGATCTTACATCTGTTCTTTTATAGGACTATTTCTATACAGTGTTCCCCATAAGTGACCTCAATTGAAAACCGGAATGCATTCTGATGTTTTACTGACAGTAAATGTTCAGTTGGTTGAATTTAATCACAAATACTCTAGCCTTTTTAAAGGAGCAATATATGTACAAGCATACTAATGGGGTATGTCACAATAAAGTCTTTCATCTACTAAACTGTCTCTTTTGTGAGATATTGTAATATAGCAATTCTGCAACACCTGCTGGTCAAACATTTATTGACTTCAGAAATTCCACTGAGCTTAATTCTACATTGTAAATAAAACATAACACATTTAAAAACATCCAACTGGTATTAAATAAATACATAACACTTGACTTTTTTTTACTACCTTTTTCGGTAGTACAATGAAACAATGAAAACTTTCAGGTTGAAAATTGAAATACTAAGTAACTAATAACTTGAGCATCTGTTATATTTAGCCTATAACAAATATATATAAACTATCGAATTAGTATAAGTATGAACAAATAAATATTCTGTGCATATTAGAACTTGGTTTTACGAAACTTTTCTCTTTCCACATCCACTCATCAACATGATAAAATAAAGCATGTGGTTTAAACGAGTATCCAGAACTAACAAGTATCCTATCCTGTCTGATAGCGTAATTCCCCCTAAATAACACTGAAATATCTTATATACATACATACTTCCAATGACCTTGAGAATTCTACTCATTTTCATCCTCCAAGTATCCTTCCTCTTCCTGTTGCACAGGTGGCTGCTGGGACAAAGCGAAGGATTCCAGCACGAATGCTCTGCATATGGGGCAGTGTTGAAACCGTGACACGCAGCCGTCACACACACATGCGTGTCTGCAGGGCAGCAGGACCCGGTTCATAGGGGCGTTCTGACACACCACGCAATCTTTCCCCTTTCCTTCAGACCACTCCTCCTCTTCCCCTTCCTTCAGCTCTGACTCAGGTTCATCCTGCTGCTTGGCTATCCTGTGCTGTGGCTCAGGTACCTCTGTGGGGGGGTCTGCGGCTCCAGATAACCCACCAATATCCGCAGACATGAAGAGTGGCTAGGAAACAAATATAATCAGTAGTTACAGAACAAACTCCAGCACTTTCTCACCATAATGTCCCATGCAAACTCTACTGCTACAATACCTTCAGCTCAAACATGTTCCCTTGTGCTGTAAGCAGGTATTGAAACAGGATTCGGCCTGAAAGGCTATACTTCTCATCTGGTACATGAACCACTGTAACGTTGGCCACCTAAACAGTAATAGAAGACAGTAAGTACAGCCTCTGGTTAACCACAACAGGAAGACATTTTAGGACAGGGATCACCAATCCTGGTCCTCGAGGTCCGCTGTCCTGGCAGTTTTCGATGTTTCCCTGCTCCAGCACAAGTGATTCAAATAAAGGGTCATTATGAGGCTTCCACAGAGCTTGATAACGACCCATTCATTAGAATCAGATGTGCTGGAGCAGGGAAACATCGAAAACTGTCAGGACAGCGGACCTCAACGACCAGTATTTGTGATGCCTGTCTTAGGATATGGATTCCACTAAAGGGTTAAACTCACTGACACGCTTGTCACATATTATTAATGTGTGATAATTTCAAGGGCTTAATGTTTGGCTGTACAATCATTTGTTACTCACTATGTTGTACACATCTCTGGCTTCGGACTCTGCCAACGTTAGGAGCGCCACCAGCGGATACCGTTCCCTTGGCAACACTCCGAAATCTGTGATGCCTAGATCAGCTGGAATCTCAGCGTGTCGCTCCTCCTTGTCATCGCTGCCGATACTAAGGACATGGTTAAGGGAAGGTTCTGACCACATAAAGTGCTTTGAGAGTCATATACAATGAGTCAAAGCATCACATTTAGAGGAGGGTTTGGATTTGCATGATGACCTTGCGTAGAATAACACAGTAATGTCAGTGGCACTTATGAACAAAATAGTTCAATTCAACATACATGCACTCAAATTCTATCATGTAACTAAAACTGGGTAGCTGGGCTGCTGTTTGTGAGAGGGATACTGGAAGCTCTGGCAGTGGTGGTACTGGAAATGTAAGGCCTCTTGAAACTGCTCAGGGGTGCTGAGCCTGGGTCCCTGCTGGTGGATCTGGAGCGCTTCCTGAAGGGCGTGAACCCCACAACCCCAAAAACAGCTCAGGACACAAGGCTCCAGGCAGCAGGGACGCAGATGAACACCATCTGAAGGAAAGACACACTTGTAAGGTGAATGAATAGCCTTGATAGGATATCTATACTCCATTACATGCACCATCACCAGTCAATATGAATGCAGAGCTGTTAAAACAAAATAATAATAACAATTCACTTGTGACCATTCCATCAATTATATAATTACTATGCAAAGCTGTTGAGAATGTGGGCAAGAGTGTGTTAAACCAGTTCCTACCAGTTACAGAGGCAATGCCGGAACCTATTTCCAGGGAGAAAGGGTTGGTCACCTGCACCATCCTCTTCTCTGGAACAGGTGAGGCAGACTCTGGTTCATCTGAGCTGCGCAGAATCACAGGAACATCGAAACCAAACCTGAAGAGAAGACAAATACAGATTCTATTCAGAATGCATTGTATAAAGCTAAAGTTAAAGTTTACTACAACTTGACTGATTCTTCCGAAACAGCTACTGAACAGTAGAAAATATTATGCATTTAAATAACTTGAAAACACGAAATATCAGGACATATAAATAGATAATGTTCTAGTAAGAAGAGTCTAGCTGTCAGAAGAGTTGATGTCAGTAACCTACCATCCTAGAACCATAGCAGCTGTAACTACGAAGCATAAGGATATGACACTTATGTAAAAAAGGGGAGAATATTCGTATAACATGACTAAAAACACGGCTGCCATAACTGCACGTATATTGAGTCTAAATAAACCAATTTAATAAACAAATACGATAATAAACAATCCTCAAGTCTTCCATGACCTCAGCTACGGTGGTGTGTGAGGGACAATCCGCCTCCGCTACAGTGTCCTGTGTGGGTCAATCCGTCCTTGTGCATTTCTCTCACGCATTTGGGAGGAGCACGTAGTTCCCATTGTAAAGCTGTAGTAAGCAAACCGCAGATTGGCAGGCGAATAGATGATGTGAACAGGTAGATTTCCCCCAAGAGTATAGCCAGCAACATGGATCCCTGATTTTTTTTAAATTCTTTTATTGTTTAATTAATGATCGTCTAAAAGCCTTGCTAAGAAGATAAAGCGACTGTGTCGGCTACATATGATGTCAGTTTGCGTTGAACAGGCGAAAGGTTTTCAAACCATTATTATGTCTGGATTCAAAACACATCCGACAAATAAGGTAGGATAAACCCCACAAGGCTGTGTACAGAAATTATTTTGTTGAAAACATTTCAAGATCCTTCCTCCGTTTTTTGGGAAATATTCTAATTTTTTTGGGGGGGGGGACATTTCATAATAAAGGAGCGATTTAAATATGGACAAGTCGACAGTCCGTCAGCAGAGCTCAGAGAATAACTCTGTCAGCAGTAATGACTGGGATCTGGCGAATGATGTGTTTGTATCCTGTTATGAGGATCCGATGGGGGAGAGTATTCAGGGGGAGATGGACTCAGTCCAGTCCGGCTTGGACCACCGACACCTGCCTCTGCTGAGAGCCGAGCACCGCTTATCTCAGGACGGCATGATACTGGGCCTAGTGGAGGAAGCATATTCTGGGTATCATTCTGATACAGGGACGACCTATCTGGAAATCACAAATGACCCAAACTACACTGAAAGTGATGGGAACATCACGACCAAGAAACGGAACCGGTCCAACAGTTCCAGGCACCGGGGCGAAGTGGTCACTGAGCTGGGACCTGAAGAGGTCCGGTGGTTTTACAAGGAGGACAAGAGGACATGGAAGCCATTTGTTGGACACGATTCTTTGAAAATCGAAGTTATTTATCGGAAATTGTGTGAATTGAATCCAGTGACAGTCAAAGGTCAGGGTCCCACTGAAACAGAGGACACGGGTGGGTCCGAGGTGCAAGAGGAGGAGGGGGGAGCGGTCAGCCCTGACCCAGGGACAGAGGAGAAGAGGGATGGGGGGTCAGGGACAGAGGACAGGGATCTGGATTCTGTAGAGGCAGTATGCGTTAGAGGAGGTCTTTATGAAGTGGATGTCAAAGAAAAAGAATGCTATCCTGTCTATTGGAACCGTGAGTATTGTTACTTTAGGCTGTAGCCTTACTTCCCAGAGTTGTTGAAATGTGTTGTTGACATTGGAAAGGTTTGTTGCCATGGATGCGATATGCTGAACAATACGTTGGAACAAGCGTAGGAAAAACAGAGTTTTTTCTTCCGTTCACAGAGCAGGACCGTATCCCTGTGATGAGGGGGCAGTGGTTCATCGATGGCACTTGGCTTCCCTTGGAGGAGGACGAGAGCGACCTCATCGAACTAGAGCATTTATCCTGTTTCCGGGGCCAGCAGATGAGGGACACCTATGAGACGGAAGTGGTGCCAACCACCGTCGACAGCAAGGATGGTAAAGTCGATGGACTCCTGGGTAAATTAGTGAGCGCGCAGGACACGACCGTTTAAAAACATGGTATAGGAATCGCTGCTATTCAGGAGGGTCACAAGGCAGGTCAGGTGACCTTATTTTTGCTGACTTCAGTGGAAATCTAGGACATTCAGAAGCTCATCCGTGTGAGTGGAAACCACGAACATGCTCCTAGTTTTTTAGACACACGCACACGCACCACATCTTTCACTCAAGGAAACACAATGCTGTGTTTTACTTAAACACACAAAAAACAAACAACAAAAAAAACTCAGTCTTACTATTTGAATTTCCAAGCGTGACCTCTGCACTTCTCGCGAGAGGAATTCATTCACATTGAACTAAGGAAAGTAGGTTGGCGTTAATTAATTTTGTCTGACTCCCTCAGCGATCCACAGTCTGAAGTTGAGTCGGAACCATGTGGATTGGCACAGCGTGGACGAGGTGTATATCTACAGCGATACCACAACCTCCAAGATAGCACGAACCGTCACTCAGAAACTGGGATTCTCCAAGGGTGTGTGCATCCTCACTGACACAGAGCTGCATTATAACGTGAGATTCGACCCCAAGTCCTTTCGAGACAGCGTTCCTGTATTGAGGTGGAACGATGTGTTTCTGTACCCTTAGCCTCCAGCAGTGGAACCCGTCTCCATCGTGGCTACGTGGAGGAGGCAGCCCCCGAGGACACCCCACCTGAAACCACACACATCGTCTTTGTGGTGCATGGGATCGGGCAGAAAATGGACCAAGGACGTATCATCAGGAACACAAGCATGTGAGTCATACAGAAGGACACAGGGGACAGCAACCATATGAGCCAATCACACAGTGGACCAGAAAGACCTAGAAAGTTGAGTTACCCAGTTGAAACTTTGGTTCGTAGGATGCGAGATGCCGCCCGAAAGATGGAGGAGAAACATTTTTCTGACCGTACCACAGAGCACGTTGAGTTTCTTCCTGTGGAGTGGAGGTCGAAATTAGCTCTGGATGGAGGTAGGGGGATAGCCTGTGACTGCTTGACTGATGGAACCGAATGTGCTGTATTATAACCTTGATGTCCCACTGTGTGTGTGTGTGTGTGGCTACAGACACAGTGGACTCTATCACTCCAGACAAAGTGAGAGGGCTCAGAGACATGCTCAACAGCAGTGCCATGGACATCATGTACTACACCAGCCCTCTGTACAGAGATGAGGTGACATATGACGTCTCCCTCGCTCACACTTTTAAACATGTTCTCACCAGTCGCTTTCCACAAAGGCATCAGTCTGTACATGACAAATACTGCAATGAATGTCCTACTACAATGAAGGGGTCAGGTGGCTGAGCGGTTAGAGAATCGGGCGAGTAATCAGAACATTTCCAGTTTGATTCCTTGCTGTGCCAAATTATGTTGCGTCCTTGGGCAAGACACTTCACCCTACTTGCTTTAGAGGGATAATGTCCATGTACTTGCATAAGTCGCTCCGTATAAGAGCGTCCGCTAAAATGACTAAATGTAAATATAAATACAATGGATATATTGCGTGTCTTTCTGCCTCTACAGATCACTCGGGGTCTGACTCTGGAGCTGAACCGCCTCTACACACTGTTCTGTTCGAGGAACCCTGAGTTTGAGGAGAACGGGAAGGTGTCTATCGTGTCCCATTCCCTGGGCTGTGTCATCACCTTCGACATCATGACAGGCTGGGATCCTGTACGCTTCCATCATCAGGAAGCCCCAGATCCTGAGGAGACCAAAGCACGCTGGCCGAGTTACGAGGAGCGCCACCTGCAGGAACAGCTGAGACTCACACGACTCAGGTAGTCCAGCTCTCCCTCTGTGTGTGTGTGTGTGTGTGTGTGTGTGTGTGTGTGTGTGTGTGTGTGTGTGTGTGTGTGTGTGTGTGTGTGTGTGTGTGTGTGTGTGTGTGTGTGTGTGTGTGTGTGTGTGACATATGAACACTGGATGGGGTGTCAACACTTGGTGAACCATGCTTGTTTGGCTCTGGCAGATTGAGGGATTTGGAGGACCAGTTTCAGGGTTTGCAGACCTCTACATCTGGAGCCGCCCCAGCCTTGAAATTCAAGGTATTTCCTTACAGATCGTAGCATGTATTTGTTTATGATCTTATGTCCTGTAATTCTATGTAGGTTCTTCCTAGATGTAACACCTCTCTACCATTCATGTCATCTAGGTGGAGAATTTCTTCTGCATGGGTTCACCTCTGGCTGTGTTCTTGGCATTACGAGGGATCAGACCAGGAATAACGAGAACTCAGGACCACATTTTACCCACATCCATCTGCCAGCGTCTCTTCAACATTTTCCACCCCACAGACCCAGTGGTGAGCCAGGATCTAGAACAAGGGTGGGAAACTCTGGTCCAAGGGAGCCACTGTCCTAAAAGGCTATGTTTCCCTGCTCTAGCACACCTGATTCTAATGGAGGGTCTTTATCAAGCTCTGTGAAAATTAGGATCAGGTGTGCTGGAGCAGGGAAACATCTAAAACCTTCAGGACACTGGCTCCCTAGGACCAGGGTTGCCTACCCCTGATCTAGTACATACAGTAACACAGCAGTCAAGACCGGGACTGCTTTCTGTTAAATATATTTTTTGGTAATATACTTTATGGGTTGTATTTGCAGGCATACAGACTGGAGCCTCTTGTCTTAAAACACTACAGCAACATTTCACCTGTCCAGATACACTGGTGAGTTGTGACTAGTACACAGATATCTGTGGTGGAACACCAGCGTACTGAGCAGAGCACCTTTCCCATGCATGAAGTAGAACTAAGATGTACACGTCTGTTTTTTTTGGGTTGGCAGGTATAACACCACCAGTCCAACCCCCTACGACCAGATCCGCCCCACTCTGCTGAACCCCCTGAAGGAAAGTGCGTCCGTGTCGGACACGGAGAGCATCCCCAGCCCCTGTACCTCTCCTCCACAGGCCCGCAGGCACTACGGGGAGTCCATCACCAATCTGGGCAAAGCCAGCATCATGGGTAAGGAGGGGATGAAGCTGGATGTGGGATGATGAAGGGGGGGAGTGGTGCTTTGTCCTACTTTATGGATATTTCGCTATCCTCAGGGTCTTGTTCTGTTTTGGACAACATCTGAATTTCAAGTGTTTCGTATTTTCGAATCGTTTCGTGAAATCAGCATGGACTTTGCCTCTGTTTTCATTGGGGATACAGAATCAGCTTGCAAGGCTGATATCGGAGCGAAGGCCAGCACACACAGCCTACACAGATCAATATAGAGCAATTAGGCCCTCTTTTGGATTGACAGCACAGGACCTCATGATCTCACTGCATCCTGTAGCCATTAGATAGTCAGCACTGGGAGTAAAGTGTGCTCTTAGATAGTAACGACAAAGTGCAGACCTGCTAAGAAGCCCACAAGCCCCCTGTGTGCTGTTTGGAGTTGCGTGTATTTTCTACTCGAGTTTTCATTTGCTCTTTTTTTCCGTCTTTTTTCCTCCGTAGGTGCTGCCAGTATTGGGAAAGGCATCGGAGGAATCCTCTTCTCTCGCTTCTCTCGCTCTAGCGGTCAGGTAGGCGGGCTGGAGGAGGAGCCTTCTGACTCTGAGGGCGGGGTAGAGAATGTGATGGGGGAAGAGGGTGGGGCTACGGAGGGAGAGGAGAAGGTGGAGGAGAGGAAGGAGGTTGAGCCCACTATGTCTCAGTCCACCTCAGCTATCCTGGATAGCACCTCATGTAAGTATTGTCATCCCACGCAAACGATATGCTTCTAATAGGATGACGTCTTGGGCTTTTCGAATGACGATGTGGCTTTGTATTTCCTGTTTTGCAGTGGAGTTGGAGAGACGCATTGACTTTGAGCTGCGTGAGGGCCTCGTGGAGAGCCGCTATTGGTCGGCCGTAACCTCACACACAGCCTATTGGTGCTCTCACGATGTGGCTCTGTTTCTCCTGACCTTCATGTATAGACAGCAAGATCCAGCGGAAACCACTGATGATAGCCCAGAGTTATCATAACACACACACACACACGTGCGCTTTTCTTAGAATTTAACTCAACACATTTCCCTTGACCTTTGACCTGGCCCTGGTACCCCCCACAGAGCAGATGTAACTGTGCTTTAGAAACCACGTCACACAGATATGTTGAGTCCATTTGATCAAAGACATATCCTGTCTTTCCCCCACCAGACCACGGCCCTCTTTATCCTCTCTCACTGCTCTTCTAGCCCTGTGACTGTGCTAGTGAGTCTCTTAAGACTGCTTAATACAATGATGACTGTTCCTTTCCTCTGTGTCCCTGAAGGAGAAAGTGAGTGTCCATGAGCACCTGTTCATCAGTCAGGACCCAGCAGTGACTGTGACTAGACCTTCTGCAACTGTAGCCATAGCTAAAGCCTAATCTCTCTCAGCATGCAGCTCCAGCCCTCATTCAGTGTCTGGACTGTTGAGTGAATCACATTTGTACTCATCCCTTCATATTTTATTGCCTCAGAGAAGAACATTTTATTTAATTATCTATTTCATTCAAACTTGTGTGAAAGCCAAGTTGGAATCGTATGTGAGCCTTTACACTGGAACCATTAAGAAAGTATGCCTATCTTAACTGAATTATAGGCCTGCTTCCCTAGCTTAAACGACTCGGACCGTTTGGGTAATTCTAAACAGTCTTGTTTACTGCAACTACACAATAATGGATCACATAGATTATGTTGATGATTATTTTGTTGCTTTTTTTGTTGAGGAACTTAAACTAGTGGCCAAATATGTATTGATCATCATAAAATGGCTTGGTGACTATGTGTTTCTCTTTGCCTCTACGTGAGAGATAAACACTGTCCAGATAAGTGATCTTGGTGTTGGTCTTGATCCGATACAAGACATTATCTTACCGACACTGACGTGTTGCACATAAATTTCGATTTAACTGCACTTTTTAGTCTGGACACAAGTGTTCACACATCTCGTTCATGCATGAAAGACCCATGCAGAATGTCACGTTTTCAAAAATGAATTTGTGTTTTAGTCTTTTTACAGGGACTTGGACAACACAATAGCTATAATATTCTGAGACATTTCAGTTTTACTGTAATGACAATTGATAATTCAACGAGAATTGAGAGTTAAATCAGTTGTGTTTTGGTCATAATGAAGCATGATATGCAGTATGTACAGGCCATTTATATGGGCTTTGTTTAAGATTGTCTTGCTATGATTTAAGGCATGCAGAGCATAATTTTAAGCCAATTGGAAAGGTTATTTTTCAGATATCATATAAGTTGATTCAGATATTGTATAAGGTTTTCAATGAATGAATTGCCCTTACACTGATTTATGTAATTTCATTGTGGTCACCAGTCAGACACAGTTAACATTTGCCATAATCTATGTTACCATGAGTTATTTTTATTTATTTAAGTTTATATTTTAATTTGCAGAATTGTTGTAAGTTTGCATACGATGTATCTGTGTTTTTCCCTTTTGAAGTCTTGATCCTTTACCTCAGTAGCGTATCTAAAATGGTCTTTGGTCCTAACAGAAACAGACTTATCAATACTAGTCACCTTAGTTCTGCTTATACGTGTTGACATATCACACTGTTTAACAGAAATCTAGTAAGCTTATTCCTACTGCTCCTTAGGATACAAAATAGGCCTACCAATTCCTGTGCCATATCTTGTAAGTGACATAGATGTATTCTCATATGTTTACATAGAGACTCCATGCTAGACAAAACTGAAAGTACTGTGCCCATTAGGAAACTGTTTTGTGATGTGGGTAGTTAACCCATCAGTTGACCCATCAGTTGTATCTCCCATTGCCTTGCACAAGATGACACTATTTCTGTCATGCTCACCCCTTCTACCCTTGATATTCTGTTCCCTTTTCAAATGAATGATGTGGTGCTTTAATTACCTTGGTAAACTTCATTTCCAAACTTAAACTTCATTTTTTTTTCATTAAAAATTGATCTCTGCACCTCCATGACTACGGCCTTTTTATTTATGTTAATTCCTGTTAACATAATTTTTTGTATTTGATAGCGTTGAGGAAGTTCATACGAACAAGTTTTATTCATATTAAGTCTCAATCAGCACAGCCCAAGAAAGAAAAACTGATAGTGATCATGTTGAGTTTCGGACTCAATTAATGCAGCAACCTGTTCATTCAGTTTTAAAGCACGTGCCACCCAGCCCCCTCCCCGACCCCCCCCCCCCCTCCCCGACCCCCCCCCCCCCCCCACGTGATAGTTAAGTTGTTCAAACGGGATGGCACGCGACGCTGTGTCGCCGTGAGCTCGAGGCACGCCTCTGTGGTGTGCGTGCTGCAGAACTGCACCTTTTTAGGAAGGGCGTTTAACCAAGATAAACTTCGGCTTCTTATATTGTGACTGTTTGAGGAACTCTTCTCGCCTAACAGGTAAGTTAAAACTCGTCTGTTCTACTGTAGAATGCCAAAAAGGTTTAGGGTCAGTTTAATTGGTATGCATTGATTAAAACCGAACTATTTCAACCTCATGAATCTCAGTTTTATGATACAGACAGGCTTCTCTGTTAAGATTTATGTGATCTGTCACCTGTGATTAGGAAAGCTGCAGGCCTGCATGATTTCAGCATGAAGACTAGCCACCATTTTAATTTAATCCTTTTTTCTCAAATTACCTGACCATGTCTCAGAACTTCAACCATGACCATCCAGTCAGTCATCAACAAAGAGGTTTTTGTCCCTCGTGATGAAAGGATGTTGGTAGCTGTGGAGGTGAAGAGGAGGAAGAGGAAAAGAATACCCTTCCTACCCACAGGAGGAAAGGGGGATTATTCTACATATATCTGCCTCTCAGGTAGGCCGCTATATCATTCGTTTACTTACCTGTTGCAGTGTTGTGCTTACTTTAGCAGAAGCATTGTTTAGCAGTATCAGCCATTGTCCTGCGTGATACAGACTGGTCAGTGTTTATTGGGCTAAGTTGCAGTTCAAAAAGGATAAATTGCATGACATGAATATTGTGGTGGACCAAAAGATCATCATGGATGTCGGGAGTTGACTAGTGTGTGCTGGGACAGTTTGTGTTTGCCAATGTGCATGGGGAAAGTCATCCATCTTGATTGTTTAAGCTTCCTACCCTGTCTGACTACCAACTTTTCACCAGGATTCTTATTTTAAATACTTTTGTTTTCGTCTTGTATTGTATTTGATGTATTCTAGGTAGCTTTTCTTTGGGCTTTTGTCTGATGTTTCTCACTTAACCCTTCCTAAACCCCAGTGACCAATAAGAGGCCAGCTCAGCTCCTTGTGACCAAGGTCAAGAAGTTTAGTGGCTCCGCCTCTTTTACCAGGCGCTCTCAGTGGCTCATTGAGCAGCTTCGCCAGGTGAATGGCATCAACCCCATCAAGGTCAGTTCTGACTCGTCCCTGATCCCAGTCAGGCTCTCCTCAAGCCTTCTCCCACAGAGTCTGAACCTGCCATGTTTGTTTCTCTCCCAGGACTGTCCAGAGTTTGATCTTGTGTTTGACAATGCCCTCGACCAATGGATGGCCAGCTCAGCCGCTGAGAAGTGCATCTTCATCCAGATAATGTACCACGCCTGTCAGACCTACTGGCAGGACAAGGAGGGCAGAGTTGCCCAAGAAAGCGAGGCAGGCAGGGAGGGTTCCCAGGTGTGCATGGTGGCTGGGGAAGGTGTGGTGCAGGAGGATGTTGAGGGCCAAAGCAGCCTACCGCTTCCAAAAGCTGAAAAGACTTCTGTCCTGAAGAAAAACCAAGCTGAGCCCAGAAAAACAGAGTTCATCAACTGTCATCCTAAACTGACCGGAGGTAGAGGAGCTGATGTTTTAATCATTTGAATCAATTGAGGATGGGAATGAAACTTATGTGAATGTGTGTCTGTTTGCCCGTGTTTTGTCTTTTAGATGCCAGCGCCATGAACCTGGTTATCTATCGCTGCAGGATCTTCTTTAAACGTGTGAAGAACATGGTCTCAAGCCAAGGGCGCCCTCTGAGCAGAGGTGAGCCAATCAAATGGCCCTTATTGAAAAGCCCACAGGTCGTGACCTTCCTCCATCCTTGACCTTACCTCTAATTTCCATGACCTTTTGAGCCATGAATGTGCCAGTTATGCTCTTGGCTTCCTCTCCCTCAAGTGCCAGGGGTTTGTGCATTGTATTCTGCTACACCTCTGTTGCAGTGAGAGAATGTCCCTGCTTTTGTGTGGTGACCAAATAAGAGGGGACTTTGTTTTTCGCTAGAAGGGCCAACACAAAGCACTGCCTTCAGTGAGCGCGAGCGAAGGGGGCGCTGTGCCTCTTCACAGACACAGTCAGGGGGAATGTGATTGGTGGGAGAGGTGCCAGGCTGGGACTGGAACGGGGACGAGGAAGATGATAGCAAACCCAAAACTGACCTGTTAGGTTGAAACTTGCTCATAGCATAACACTTTGTTCTGTTCTGTATGATGTAACTGTTATACTGGACAGGTTATTTGAGTGTATTTCAAACTGACAACTGCTGTGCAGGTTTTCAGCGCCCTGGCAACAAGAAGCCCCCAAAGAGCAGTGTGGGTAGTGTAGTTCAGAAGGCCAGCCTGGCTCTGACAGAGCGTGGAAGGAGGCTGAGCCATGCAGAGGACAGGACTACAGACCTGATGTACAGAGCCCAACAGTTTGCAGAAACTGCCCACAAGGTAAGAGATGCTACAGTTAACAAGCCGTGTGCATAAAATGGTTTTTAATTCCATTGATGGTTGGTTGACGATTTGAAAGCATGCCTTTTTTACATATCGATTAACTGGTGTTTTTACTTAAATGTTTCACCTAGCTGACCCTGAAGATCTAGAAGCTTCTTCCTGTTGGGTCCAAAGTGAAGTCATTATCACGTGTTTTGAGATACCTAATAACATATTCTGCTAATCTTTGGCTGAGGACCAGCCTGAAGCTAATGGACATCCTGCAAGTCTCGTCTTGAACTGCATCAGCTGTCTTTGTCCAGTGGAAAATCTAAGGACTTTTATCTTGGCAGTCAAGAAGACGAGTCTGGAGACCCCAGCCTAATATTTCATCTACTGACCTTTCACCTCTTGGAGGAATCTTCAGGGTCTTTTTTTTAACTTGCAGTCATTCAACCATGGGATGGCTTGACATAGTCGATACACTAGGTGGCGTCGATGTGTTACAATGCACCAACTGTCTGCTAATCCCTTTCCAGTGTGTTGCCATGTTAACCTCTGGTTTGATGGAAGGTGTTGTGGAAATCCTAAGGAATGCTGTTACAGGTTGCCTTTCCAGCTTTATGGATGACTGACATGGGTCCAGTTTGTGGTCTGGAGTGTAGTTTCAAACCAGCTACAGTAGTTAATATCTGACTTGTGTTTTATGTTTTTTTAATGTGCAAGTCATGAAAATTGATATGAAACTGTCATGGCGACATGCAGCGCTGCTTGTTTTTTTTTGTTTTTTTTACAAGCGGAGAAGGAGATGACACTAATTTTGAGTGAAGCTTAATTTATGTTGTTTTAATGAACGCTTTAAAAAATATATGTTTTTAGACAGGACTAACTTAATTGAATCACGTGAATGATCCGTTTTGGGTCAGTAGGAAAGGAGAACCAGTCATAACTGGAACGTACTAGTGGAGCAGTGAAGAATTGCATGGTTGTTAATTCACTCTGGTTATTTTTCGATTCTTCACTTTATCTCAGTTGTGTTGCACAAAGCACCTTAAGTCTCTTACATTTGTTTAGAAAATGCTGTTTCCCCTCTTTGTGAACCAAAATGTCTACCCTGTCATGTCTTGTCACGTGGTCTAAGGTTGTTGTTCAAGTCTTTAGCGTTTGTCTTGTTGCCTTAATGTGAGTAGTTTGAATTGTCACGAATGTCTTTTCATGAAATTGGGTTTTTGAGTGCAAGTGAAATGCTATTTGTAGTGGATACAGTTACAATGGTCAATGATGACCGATAATTCAAGGCTTGTTTAGAAGCATCCCATGTTGCTGACTGTATGTATACTAATGAAACAGCAGGACTAATCCTGGCTCGTTTGTAACTGTCTGATGTCTGGTAGTGCAGCTCCTTTTAATACTGTCTAGTGTTAAAGCTGGCAGCTGCAAAAGCAAAGACCTACTTTTCTAATTCTTTAATCCTTATTTCCTATACTGGCTTAGGCACTAGTATGTGTGTGTGTGTGTGTGTGTGTGTGGCACATGTGGTTACTTGTTCGATATGTTAATGATGAGATATTTTTTGCCCAGCCTTTACTTGGAATGTTACAATTGACTAATTCTCTTTGATCAAATAAATGACCTGGGACTTATACTGTGGTGGTTTGTTGGGGGGGGGACAGAGGGGACTTTTGACTGAGACGTGATTTCACACTTTACTAAGTAGACTAAGGTTAATGTATTAGAGGGCAACACCATATCTGTTAAAAAAAAATTAAAAGAATAATTAGATCAGTGATTTGTTCTGCCTAGTTGAAAGGCAAGCTAACCACACAATTCCACCATAAGGTCAAACCACAGCCTATCAGCATCTTGTGTCTTGAAAGGCTCTATCTCCTCAATCTGAAGGTTATCAAGGAGGCTTGATGAGTAAAAACAGAAATCTTTCTACACGAGTCCTGGATCAACAATCTAGAGAAACAGGGATTGGATGAGGGTGTCTTTAGAACCGAGTCAAACAAACCTGTCAACCTAGAAATGCAGACGTGTTCTACTGTAGATGAGAGGCTCGTCCCTGAGCTTAGTATGAATAGAAGTACATCTCAATTACACCCTTCTGAAGTAAGTGTGTATTATGATATACTTATCAGCATCACTGTGAACAGTCAATACGTTTAACATTCACGGTCACACCAGCGTGTTGCACTAGCGTGTCTTATCGACGAGGGGGGGCGGGGGGGGGGATATATTTCTTGGTAGTTAAAGTACATGCATCAGCAGAAAAGGACTGGTCATGACATTGTGCCTCTGGGCCTGCAGTGACTTTAGCATCAATTGCACATTGATCCCACCTGTCTGCTCCTCTGTGGCTGACATGGTACTGACCTGCTGTTGCGTGATGACCCAGTCACAGCCTTTGATGCTTTAAATCAGACCTGTGACATCGCTCCTGGCCAGGTCACGAGGATGAGCAGTGCCGCTTGTAACGGGTCTCAGGTGAGTAAAGCCATCGGCATCGTTGGTGACATTTCTGATGCTGTTTGTGATAGTTTTGTAGCTGGCCACAGTGTGTCACTGCTGAGCAGGGAAGAAAGATGGGTGGGGGTGGGGGGTGGGGGGGGTGGGGGGGTGGAGGGGGTGCTGCACCTGTTTAGGGGAGGGGGAGCTGAGTCCATCTGATGTTTCTGCCAAGCCGAGGTTGTCAGGAATTGAAAAACCACCACACTGATGTTTCTGTTGAAACAGGTCAAACTGTCCCTCCCTCCCTCTCTCTTTTTCGATCTCTCTCACTCTCTCTCTCGCTCTCTCTCTCTCGCTCTCTCTCTTTCTCTCTCTGCTACACAAACAAAATGCAGGAAATGACAGTCCACCTATGTGACCCTAGACGTCAAAGCGGTTTATTTATGTTCATTTTTGTTGTGTTTTTCCCAACATCCCAGGCTGCAACCCTAACCTAGAAAAAGTGATTAGCGACAAAGAAGACATTTTTCTTGCACCGGTTAGAGGTTAGCCTTCCCTGCCTGAGACGAACATTGTGTGAAGACTAAATTCAATTTCTTTGTAACAGACAGAAAACACAGGATTGTAACCTCTGGTTAAGAAGTCCACTTGCAGGGATGGGATTAAAGACAGATGCTGTGACACATCAGGGAACACAAGAAAGTGGGACAGGATATGTGTGTGTGTGTGTGTGTGTGTGTGTGTGTGTGTGTGTGTGTGTGTGTGTGTGTGTGTGTGTGTGTGTGTGTGTGTGTGTGTGTGTGTGTGTGTGTGTGTGTGTGTGTGTGTGTGTGTGTGTGTACACCTGCAGGCATGTGTGTGAATGCTAGTGTTAGTATAGTTTGTGCATGTGAGGTTTCTCGCTCACTCAGCAGTGTGGAGCCCCCTGTTCCCTGGACTCCTCTGGCTCCCCCTGCCCACCTCTAACAGTCTATCTAGGGCAGGACTCAACAAGGAGGTGTACTTATCCACTGACTTCCATTACACTGATGTCATGCAAAGTGATGTCGCTGGAACTGTATGAATTCAGCTGATCTCTAGTCACTTCCCTCCTCCAGCAGCCCTCAATAGGCCACACCTCTCACAGCAGAGCCATATGGTCCTCTCCCTCTGCCTCTCCCAGACGCACCTCTCTTCACCTTCAGCCCCGCAGCCGTCCCCCTCCGTCCCTCTCTCCCCCCTTCTCTGGAGCCCTTCCCAGCTCTACCATGTGTCCTCGTACCGCAAGTTCTCTATTCGTCCCTCGTTTACCTTTGCCACTTTATTGAACTCCCTCATCTTTTCATTTTGATCTCATCCTCCCATCACTCATCCTATCACCTGTTCCAAAAGATTATGTCTCTCGCCATCTCTCTTTCTCTCTCATTCTCTCAGTTCCAGGTGTACAGCAATAAGCGTTAAGCTGTTTTAAAGGGAACATCCCCAATCAAACATCCTTTGATTTGTCAGCTGCCCAGCAACACATTCCCTAATGTTGATCGGCCTTTAAAGAAACTTTTTTGTTTTGATTTACATTTCCAGCGTAGGGAATTTGTACCCAAGGAAAGCCGCGCCCTGATTCATCCTGACGCCCATAGATTTAGGTGACTTGGAGCCCCACTTAGTTAGCATCAGGGTCAGATGTGGGCGTGGGTGGGGGGGGGGGGGAATGGAGTGAGATGTGTGTGCCAGATGAAGAACTCACACACAGCTCCCAGAATGGGCAGCGCAGCGCACTGACTGATGGAAGTGTTTACGCTTACATGAGACAGCTGAGCATCCACGGCATGAAGAGTTGATTAATTGGTTTCTGCAGAACTCTTTGCCTCTTCATTTTGATGAGTGGGGGGGGGGGCAGGCAGGCAGGCTAAAGCGATTTTGGTCTGAGGAAGAAAAATGTGCTAACTGGTCCTAATCCCTGCGCCTGTGTCAACAGATACGTCTGCAATCATTAAAAACTTTGGATTGATCGTGAGGTGATTAGCTGTAAGAACCTCGACACCTGGTCCAATCAGAGACAAGCCTAGCAGGCATGGTAAAGGCAGAATAGCTCCAGAACTGATGTTGTGTAACTCCACAGAATGAAGAGGCTATTTCTGATGGACTTTTCCTGCTCTTTGAAAATGCCTTAGCCTTGCCACTGGCTCCGAGAAGTGTTTAATTTCAAAGATAGCGCTAAGTGGGGGCAGGGGGTGGTTGGGGGGGAGGGGGGGGGGCAGGATATTGTAATGGGGGGGAGAGAAAGACATGAAGGAATGAGAGCAATAATGAAAGATATATGGGTGTAAAATTAGCGAGATGCTGAAAAGCTTGCATTAAGACTCGCCTCTTTCCCAGCTCACTGTTACTGCCCATTAAAGTATAACATTTTGTTTGTTTGTCTGTCTTTCTATATTTTCATCACCACAGAGATACAGTACATTTGCAAGTCTTCAATAAAAAATGTAATAAAAAAAAATTGCACTCAAGCTCATCAACTTAATATCTCTCAACACACACATACATACCATATGTCAAACTGCATCGTGTGTCTTCCCTGTCTATTTATAACTAGGGTCTAATCCAGTAGTCTTTGCTCTAAATCCCCTTCCATATTATCTGGAATGTCGGGATGGACATTAGCACTTTGTTCGATGCTTCTGTGTCTGTGGACCAAGCTAGCTTCTTCATGTGTTTACACAGAGCAGCCAGGAGGAGTTCAGCTTATGGTTCATCCAGAAATGGGAGGTGTGCAGAGTAGAATACAGTATGACTTTATGTGAGGTCAGTCTTAAACGAAGCAGTCTCCGGCTACCCCGCGTTATGTAATCCCATTGGCCGATCCCCAGTATGGAGGATTTAGACAGGCACATCTGTGGAGCCGCTGGTCAGAGCATGATGCAAAGCTCCTCCTGCTGTGCTGGTGATGGGTGAGTGTGTGTGTGTGTGTGTGTGTGTGTGTGTGTGTGTGTGTGAGTGTGTGTGTGTGTGTGTGTGTAGGGGGTGGGGGGTTGTATCCTATCTTAGCCCTCCTTCAGGCCTGTGGTCAGCTCGTCTGTTCCTGATCATCCCCTGGGGGGTAGAGAAGTGTGTGTGGGGGGAGGGAGGGGGGTGGAGTCTGTTCACTTAGAGCTCCCCCCACCCCCTCCCTCCTCCACATTCTCTCTTCCTGTCCTGTTGATTTCACAGCATCGATTTACAGATCGCTTAAGTATTCATCTGATTCTCACCGCTTGACTGCTCGTGTGTCGCTGGTCCAAGGCCGTCCTCCGTGTGGTCGTCCGGAAGAGCGAGGAGGATGATCCCCTTCCCAGAAGCCCCTTCTGAGCAGCCCCTTCCCAGCAGCCTCAGGCCTGGCTTACATTTCCCATGCTCTGGCTCTTTTCATGAGGCGCTGCACACAGTTCACTTGTCCGTGCCATACTGCGCCCCTGCTAGTAAGACGAGACACACAGATGATACGGATGAGCAGTTTCTCCCCACCTGCCACTGACTCTGTCTTGTAAGTGGACTATGAGACGCAAAGACAAGGAGAGGGAGATGAGGGGTGAGGGAGTGGAGAGATAAAGGCCTGGGTTGGAGTCTGACAGGGCTGATGAGGTGGCCCAGGTCAGTGCTCTGTAGCTGGGGTCAAACAGTCCTCTGGCTCTGGTTCAGGAGCACCAAATAATGCAAAGATCTTCCTTGGTTAACACAGCACTGATTTGGCTTGGCTACTGCAGGTGCCTTAAATAGAACGACCACACGCAGAGATGCTGAGAGCCAGAGAGTTCATGGAAGCACGCAAAGGCGAGAGCATTGAAACTTCCTCGTGTTTCTGATGAACAGTTTGGTGCAGTGGTTAGCTGGGTGGGTTTGGGCTAACCTGAGGGGCTAACCTGAGGGGCTAACTTGAGAGGCTAACCTGAGAGGCTAACCTGAGGGGTTAACCTGAGGGGCTAACCTGAGGGGCTAACCTGAGGGGCTAACCTGAGGGGCTAACCTGAGGGGTTAACCTGAGGGGCTAACCTGAGGGGCTAACCTGAGAGGCTAACCTGAGGGGCTAACCTGAGGGGTTAACCTGAGGGGCTAACCTGAGGGGCTAACCTGAGGGGTTAACCTGAGGGGCTAACCTGAGGGGCTAACCTGAGGGGTTAACCTGAGGGGCTAACCTGAGGGGCTAACCTGAGGGGCTAACCTGAGAGGCTAACCTGAGAGGCTAATCTGAGGGGCTAACCTGAGGGGCTAACCTGAGGGGCTAACCTGAGAGGCTAACCTGAGGGGCTAACCTGAGGGGCTAACCTGAGAGGCTAACCTGAGGGGCTAACATGAGGGGTTGAAAAAAAATAAAAAAACAAGCAAGAAAAGGTGGAGGGAGGGGGGGACAGAGCATGTAGCGAGAAAGAGAGAGAGAAAGAGAGAGAGAGAGAGAGAGAGAGAGAGAGAGAGAGGGACAGGGAGAGGACAGGGACAGGTAGAAAGACGGGTAAAGAGAACAGCCCATGTAGCAGAGTCTCATTTTGAATGACAGAGCTCAGCAAAGCTGTCGTCTGTCCTTGAGGTATTGACCTGTGCTGACTGCCATGACTAGGGAGGTTTGTAGACACAGAGCTGCAGCTTCAGTCAGGGTGTCCCAAACCGCTGGCCTACTTCACTTGCAAAACAATGGGAGGGGAGAGCTGACAGCTGCAAATCCTATAATCCACACATGCTGCCCCTGCCCTGGGATGATTAAAAGAGACCAGTCTCAATAATGCACTTTGAACAACATCCAACCTGAAAATGCCTAATGGTCTTTCAGGAAAGACAGCAATTCTGGACCTTGCAGTTTAATAGGAGAACTATGAGAGTTGTTTGAGTGTGTTGTGTACATCTGGAAAATAACCTTGACAACATGTCATAAAACATGTTGATGACCTTCCTAGAGTCAGCTAACAGAAGGACTGAATGGGCTGGTGCTTTGGTGAGGTTGTGTACGCCACAGTGTGTTTGTGTGTGTGTGTGTGTGTGTGTTTTTGTGTGTGCGCGCTGACAGCAAAGACCTGCCACTTGACAATCACTGAAGGAGCCATTTGAGTGGGTGGTTGAAACCCTTCTATTGAGTGCACATCTCAATCGAGTTTGTGTTCAAGTGTGGTGCTGCAGTCTGGTTGTGTGCAGTAGATGTGCTGTAGATGTGCTGTAGATGTACTGTAGATGTGTGCTGTAGATTTGCTGTAGATGTACTGTAGATGTGCTGTAGATGTGCTGTAGATGTGCTGTAGATTTGCTGTAGATGTGCTGTAGATGTTTGCTGTAGATGTTTGCTGTAGATGTGCTGTAGATTTGCTGTAGATGTACTGTAGATGTGCTGTAGAGGTACTGTAGATTTGCTGTAGATGTGCTGTAGATGTGCTGTAGATGTGCTGTAGATTTGCTGTAGATGTACTGTAGATGTGCTGTAGATGTGCTGTAGATGTGCTGTAGATTTGCTGTAGATGTACTGTAGATGTGCTGTAGATGTGCTGTAGATGTGCTGTAGATGTGCTGTAGATGTACTGTAGATGTACTGTAGATGTGCTGTAGATGTACTGTAGATGTGCTGTAGATGTACTGTAGATGTGCTGTAGATGTGCTGTAGATGTGCTGTAGATGTGCTGTAGATGTGCTGTAGATGTGCTTCTTTGCCGTCTGTTCTGTCAGCTCTCCCATCATAGCTCTCAGAAGGGGAAAAGGAAGGAAACAAGATGGCTCCCAAAGTGTGCAGCGCAGAGAGGAGTTAATGGAGGTTCACCACAGTGCACTTTGCTCTCCTACAAATTAGGACCCACCTACTCATCCTGGAGTCCACTCAGTGTCTCCAACATGACAGGCCCTCACTTCCTCTCTCCTCCCCTGGTGCATTCTGGGTAATGGCAGAGTGCACATCCAGGTGTCAGCAGAAAGCAGAGCAGGATGTCACAGCAGATATTTCACGGTGTGACGGCTCTTGTTGTCATGGAACGACCTCTAAAGTCATCCGTCAGCAGACCTGTTCCCAGTGTGTGACCAGCACAGAGCGCAGGAGAGAACAACCCTGGCCCCACAAAGTTTCTGCAGATAACTCCCCCCCCCCCACACACACACACACACAAATATAAACAGTGGCTCTCTCACAAGACGTTCACCTGTTTAGTTCTCGTGTCTTTTTTGTCGTGACTTGATCATGACTGGTGAAATGATGGTAAATTTGATGATGTGGAGAGTGCCATGATAATGTGATGTGCTTTGTCCACCCGTTCTGTGTTGGGATGTTAGTGCTGTGTGAAGGGAGGGGGAGAGAGAGAGAGAGAGAGAGAGAGAGATGGAGAGGGGGAGAGAGAGAGAGAGAGAGAGAGAGAGAGATGGAGAGGGGGAGAGAGAGAGAGAGAGAGAGAGAGATGGAGAGGGAGGGAGAGAGAAAGAGGGAGAGAGATGGAGAGGGAGGGAGAGAGAAAGAGGGAGAGAGAGAGAGAAAGAGAGAGAAATGAAGAGACAAAGATCGTGTGAGACAGAAAAGAGGGAGAAATTCAACCCAACCTACCCTCCAGTTCTCCTGCAGACTGGGAGTCCTGAAGCCCTCCAACTGGCCGTCAGGCAGGAGGAGCTGTGATGTCCAGGCAACCATCCATCAGAGCAGGGACAGGGACAGGGCTGAGGGGGCCACGCCCCTGCCTCTAGCCTCTACAGAGCCATCTCATGTGATGGATCACCGGCTGGCCTGGTTATTAATCTTCCTTCAGCCAGCTGATCTAGCACTCCTCCACCCAGCCAGTGTCTACCACACCAGCAGGCTGCCTCACGCACCTGTGTTGTTGAGACTCTGTGTTGTTGAGATTCTGTGTTGTTGAGACTTCATCTGGGAAAAGGTGCGACGTTATGTCACCTTTCAGCTTTTAATGCCGCCATCATTCACTTGACATCGATTGTATTCATCTTTGCTTTGAACATATTAGTTTGGTTTCCTTTTTTTTATTTTTTTTTATTTTTTTTTCTGGGATGACAAAACATAGGGGATCTGTTTAGCGTTGGGCTGTTTAACGTTGTGGTTGCTGGACCTGCTGTGTGTGTGTGAAGGTGTTGGCAGCTTGTGTGGAGGCAAACGACCCCAGAGTCAGAGCACAGCCCCACGTCACACACCCACTTGACAGGAGTTACAGTGCATCGATAAATTCAACTGGAGCCGCTGTTTCAGTTGCTATTATCTTATTGATTGCACATTCTCATCAGGCCCTCGTATGCAGGGGGGGGAGGGGGGGGGAGAGGGGGCCTGGAAATCACCCATAAATCTTGGCACAAGTGGCCCTTGGGTGATACGTCAAAGTCGAGGTCTCGGACCCCCGCCAGCCTCCTCCCAGACGGGGGCCTTGGCATGGGGCCGTGTGAGCGAGGTGCGGGTGTGTGTGGGCATAGGTGGAGGTGTGGGGGGGCGGGGGGGGGGGGGGGGTATATCTCCCTCTGGCTGTGTATAGATATAACCATATCATTGGGGTTGGCTGAACTGACTGTACGACGCGCCGCTGTGATTGGGTTTGATTGTTGAAGAGCGATCCTTTCATCCCTGTCGCTGGGTGTTAGGCGCCGTGTAGATTCATGTAGAGGAAAGGACAGAATGTCGCAGGGGGTCATGCGCAGTGGGGATTATGTCCACACACACACACACACACACACAGCTGACAGAGACCTCTGCGTATGCGTGTGGAGACCAACTGGACAGGACAGGATCCCCCCTCCCCCTCTGTCACTGTCACCAGCCTCAGCATGCTGGTCAAACCTTCATCTTAATGTCCCCTCAAATTCACCCTTAACCTTTGAGTGACTTGATAAGGTGCAAACCGCTCTCTGTTGCTTTCCCTTGTGGTACAACATGCAGATAATGTGGCGTTAACAGTGTTTTATCCGTTGCAATTGGATTTGTGTGGTATGTGAATACATGAGGGTATATGGGGGTGCTGTATGTGGCTTAGTAAGTGAGTAGACAGCTTCTATATGGAGGGATCCTCTGATCACTAATCCATTTAGGACGTACAGTAAATTGGGATTAAACACAATCTAAGTCCTTCTGTGGATTCTTGGAAACACCTGTCTCTATCAAGCTCTATGCGTGTGCGGCGTACGTGTGAACGTGTGTGTCTACATAGATGCGTGCGCAAGCATTTTATGATATGTGTGCGTGCGTGCGTGTTCAGGAGTGTGTGCGCAGGATTAGTGTTTGTTCGTGAGCGGATCTTTAAATAGCTGCCGACTGAAAATGTAGCCTCCCTCCCGTTCCACCCTGTGGTTGCTGCTGGAGGAAGTAGAGGTCACTGAGGCGCACAGCCAGAACCTCGGAGGTCACAGAGACAGGGGCAGAGCATCAGTAACTGGACACCAGAGTGTCTTCCCAATAACACTGTGGAAACCGTATCCCCCCCCCACTCCCCTTCCCCTCCCCACCCTCACCCCTTGCTGTGTCCTCACTGTTCTGGGGCAGGGGAGGGCGGGGGGGGGATACGGGGGAGGACCCCTCCCTCTCTGCACCCCCTGCTGCTTCAAAGTAATCAGAGATTTTGAGGATATGACTTCATAACCAATGGGCACTCAGCAGATTTGCAATCCAAGTCAATTTCATCTGGCAACACACAAAAAAAAATATGGGTCTGAGCTGCAGACATGACAGAGGGATTTTAGGTGAGGGAAGGTTCAGAGTGGAGTGTTGAAAGGATGAGCGTCCAAATGAGGGGCTGACCGCTCTCTGACCGCTGCGCTCCACAGCACGCATGCTCTCAAGACATCACAATTGTGAAATGATTCACGCATACCGACAGGCACCTAATCCCATTTTGACATGGATCAATCTGGGCTGCATGCATGGGGGTTTTAATTATTTTTTAGGGGTGGTTGCGTGAGCCTGCAATGTCTGTGTGTGTCTATATGAATGCATATTTGCATACTAACGTGTGTGTGCTGTGTGTATGATGGTCATGTGACTGTGTTCATGAATGCTGTTGGGTGTGGTGGGATCATAGTTAGAAATAAGGGGGTGGAGGGGTGCGGACGCAAGGACAAGCCAGGACAGATGATATCGTGGAGGGATGGGGGTCGGGGGGTATGGGGGGGTGTTGGTGTGTTCACCCAAATCCCAAAATTAGTATATTCCCTGTTGGAGAGATGTATTGATGGTCTGATTATTATTAGGGCAGCAGCGTCTGAATAAGATGGTTTCCTTGTGACTTGTTTGTCATTTGAGATGCTTGAAGCTGCTGTGCAGATTCTGTGTGAGTGATGCTTGGTGTGTACAGAGGCAGCATCGTTCACCCGCTCGGTGAATTATTCCGCTTGACATATGAAGGCTTCTGTTCATTAGCAGTTCTACTGCCTGCTAAGGTAACACCTGTTCTTTTCACACCTGCGGTGGCAACTTTGAGAACTTCATAGCGCCTGACTAGACAGCCCCGAAATGCTGCAACCATAGTTACTGCAGCATGTGACATCACACCGCAATAGTGCGTGAGCAAAATCAACGATAAAACATTTTACATCGTTGTTTTTGCTGTACAATATTCAGGCATGATTTATTTTTTGGGATTAGAAACTGGGGTTCTGTTGCTTTTTGGGGGGTTAATTGTATTTTTTCCTGCCTTATTACGTTTTACTAATTAGGTTGTTAATCTAATTAGCCAGACCTAATGATCTCCTGAAACTTGTCGATATTCATGGATGGCTCTGTCTTCTTGCCTCTTTGCACTCTCTCACCCCTTCTCTGCTCATTTCTGGAGCCCCTCCTCCCCCTCCTCCCCCTCCCCCTCCTCCCCCTCCTCCCCCTCCTCCCCCTCCTCTATCTCCCTGTCATCTCATTCTCTTTCCCTCTCTCTCTCCATCCTCAAGCCTTGTGAACCTTGAGGACAATCCATACCTGACAGGGTTGTTTGGGATTGAGGTGTGAGCTGCATTACATGCATACCTTCTTAAAGGATGTCGATTCAGGGAATGCTTTGGAAAGGGTCCCTTCCTCCCACATGTGAAGAGCCCTGAAATGCTTCTTTAGATGGCCAAACATGATCGCTGATCAAACTCGCAGCCAAACACACCCATGCCTTGATGAAATTCAGTGGGAGCGAGATAGAGGATGAAAGAGAGAGAGAGTGTGAGAGATAGAGGGAGAGAAATAAACAAAGAGATCACGGACTGAATTAAAATCAAAGGGAATAGGTAATTTCAGTGCCATCAAAAAAACCTCCCTATCCCTCATAGAGACAGACTGGATGGGACTTCAATACAATGTCCAACTCCAAGTGGCTCTGCTTGTCTTTGATCACATACTATCCCCCTATACTACCCCTCAGTAGTCAAACAAACAGACTGTCCAGCCAAAAAGCCATAAAGCTCCTGACTACACAGTAGTTTGCTCTTTGGCTGGCAGTAAGTCTTTTGTTTTGGGGAAAGTGAAGTTTAAACTCAGCTGAGACTGTGGGAATCTAATGAGGTTTTCTTATCACATGTTCTTGCCATCGATCCAAGAAATCCCACCCGCAGCGACTGACTTCCTTCTTTCTTTGAACTTTCGAAATCTGTCCGTTCTCTTTAATGTCAGACTGGATCTGCAATTACAAGAGTTTGTTTATAAAGAGCTTGGCGGCGAGAGTTTGAGTAATTCGTTAATGACTTTATCACGTACTCTGCAGTCCAGCTGCTCTCATACGCCTCAGTATTTAAAAAGCTCAAGGCTGGATATCATGTCTGTGTTTGAGTGACAGTAATTCCTCAACGCTGGATTCAGAGCCTGAAACGAAAGTGTTGACATCCCCAAAACACAGTCTCTGCTTTGACAGCACTTCCTACCCAAACCTAGAGGAAGTTTAAGTCGGATTCCGATGAACTTGCTGCTTACACCAGTGAGTGACCAGGCCCTGCTCAAAGAGAACGAGACACGTGGCCCCCGGATCAGAGAGGAAGGCTGCTGGTGCGCTTGTCTGGCACCACGGGTGGGAAAGACTCGACAGGCTTGGATTGTCCTGAGATGACATCTCTCCTCCTCCTGTTCTGCTGCTCTGCCAGGGCCCTGTGACCTCATCAAGCCTTAATGTTGCAGGCATGGGGCCCAGGTTCTGGAGAAGGAGTCCAGCGGGCATCATGCCCACAGGGAGGGAAGACTCTGGTGGACCTGCACCACCTCGCTCTCTCTCTGTCACTCTCTCTTTCACTCTCTCTTTCTCTTTCTTTTCACATCACCTCACACTGCCCATCACTGCCTCTCTGAAGCTCTCAGGGGTGATGCTGATACACTGAGATGGCCCCGCTCACTTTCAGAGTGTGAATTTACACACAGCGTGTGAATCAATGCGGAACGACAATTCGAGCCCTCACCTCGTGGAACGGCGGCTCGCCCCGAATCTGTCGCCTCTCCTTTTTTTTTTTACAGAACTATCCTCACGCAATCAGACAAATAGAGAGGTTTCTCATGAATATGGATCCTCTGTTTTGCTGCTGTGGATTGTTTTCCTGTCGCTCAGATCCTGTTCCAGAGAAGTGGGGTTTTACTGAACGTGTGCAGGGCCTCTGGCACTCCTCATCCGATAGCTCTCTGGCTGCTTTGAAGCCCTAATCTGCCCTCGTTTCCTCTTCCAGCATAGAGACAAGCAGGTGGAGGTGAAAGACAGAGCTCTGTGGATGTGGGAGGAGTCTTAACGCTCCCTTTGATGTGCGTTCAGACATCTGTCAAAAGCAATTATAAAGGAAGTGTGCAGTGCAGTCTGGCGGAGAGCCCTATGAGTGTGTTTGTGACAGGACAGAGAGCCTATGAGATGACTGCATCTGTGACAGGACAGAGAGCCTATGAGATGACTGCATCTGTGACAGGACAGAGAGCCTATGAGATGACTGCATCTGTGACAGGACAGAGAGCCTATGAGATGACTGCATCTGTGACAGGACAGAGAGCCTATGAGATGACTGCATCTGTGACAGGACAGAGAGCCTATGAGATGACTGCATCTGTGACAGGACAGAGAGCCTATGAGATGACTGCATCTGTGACAGGACAGAGAGCCTATGAGATGACTGCGTCTGTGCCAGGACTGCATGGCATGTCTGTGAGATGACTGAGAGTGGAATAGATTCCCCAATGAAAACCTGTATGATTCAGTATATGCAGGACACACAAAAAAAAACTAAGGAAAAAAAGTGAAAGAGGATGAACTTGTTTCCAAACAGAGTCAGACTGAGGGCCAACTGTCTGTTTCAAAAGAGCCTATTCATCCATTTTCTGCCAAGGCTACTTTGAGAGACAGGTCATTGATCATAAATGTACGCTGTAAGCGAGTTTGATATGAATATTTATGGCGTGAGGTTAGGTATGGGAGGAAGCTCTGAGTGGTTCTAACTGCAGCGTGGGGTTTTTCTCCTGGGAAAACACACACAGACCAACGGTAATGGAAACAAACACTGGCTCTGTACAATCACAAGAGCTTTAAATGTTTCATTTTTTTATAGCTTTGCCTCTAAAAGTGGCCTTGCTGTTCTGGCTAAATGCATTGTTCTGTTGAAAAGCAGCCAGTGGGATATGCATTATGGATGAGATGCATCGGAATTAATGTTGATATTTACATATATTGTAATGTTAATTTTACATACGCAATCTGTTCTCAAAAGATCCCAGGAACAATGGAACACCTCCCAAAATGAACTGCCAACATATGCTAGAGGCTTCAAATCACGCAAACAATCTGTAATGAAGCCTGTGTGTCTGCCTGCATATAATACATGTGGTTGACAGTAGCTATCTTTAGTTCTACTCCCTGCTACCAGTCCATCCCAGCCACGTCTTATCAGATGACCTCTCAGGGAGGTCACAAAGGGAAATATTAGAAATACCCCAATCCCATTCAGCAGATCTAAGCCATGGCTCTCTGGTTCTGTAGAGATAAGTCTGTCCTCTCTTTTAAAACATGTGCACGGCTCTCGGATCACAACAGGAGTCACCTCTCCTCCACCCCTGAATTAGCATGCATACTCTTAGACTGACTCATTTGCATGGAGGTTCTGTGGTGAAACCCAAGCAGGTTGCCCAGTACAGGTGGTGGAGAGACACACAGCACAGCACACATCGAAAATAAAGGAGGCAAGTATACAGGGAGAGGAGGAGAGGAGGAGGAGGAGAGGAGGAGAGAAGGAGGAGGATGTGGCTGCTAAGCACAGCGGAGCTTGTTTTCTGTTGGACAGGAGAATCTCTGGTCCCTGCTGAATTTGAGATTGATCTGCCAGGGTCTTCGCTCTTCGATTTTTTCTTCTTCTTGGAGTTGCAGAGTCATCTTGGCAGCAACACCGGTCCATATCCTCTCTTACACCCACACAGGCAGCACCCTGACACACTCACACACACACACACACACTTGCATCCTGGCTGGTCAGCTAGGGAACACTCTCAAGGGCGCGGTACTCAGCACTTTTTATCAGTGACCTTGAGGAAGTGCAGGCAACCTCAGCTTCCTGTCTGAGTGAACCTGGGCTGCATCTGCAGCCGCATACAAGAAGGTGAAGCAACAGAATGCGCCGGATGCAAATATGGCTGCCAGAAGACGAGTCTGTCTGAGACAGTGTCAGATAAGTGGACTGAGTGTAACTGGCATCAGGGTTTTGATTCTGGATGTGTCTGTTCAACAGATACAGGTGGCTGTGTATACCTGTTTTACACCACATCTGAAGTGAAGTATTGAAGTAAAACTTGCCACTTGGTCAACATGTTCAAGAAGGACACAATATGATATGACCATTAAATCATGAGTAACACTTTAAGGCTATTATATACATGAATTCCATTTTTATTTGTGACTTTTTCTCCATTCAGGTTGTTTCCACAATGATGATGGTCAAATGGAGTTTCATTTGGAAACTGGTAGCACCAGTGGCACTTATTGCCTGTGATCAAATCTGCAGTGTAAATTGAATCATGACCAATAGATCTTAAATATGCTATGGTTGTTCGTTTGATTGTTCGTGTTTGCTAAATAAAATCATAGATGACAATATTAGTAGCGTACCATTTCCATATAAACCACAGTTGTTCAAATAGAAGAGGGCGGAATCAAAATCTGCAACAGGTATTTATATTTGAAATATGCTTTTTTTCTGAGGATGAAGGTTATAATATTCTCTATATATATCTATATATCATGTTTATATTTATGTACATGTATGGCACTTGATGACACAAAATCAAGAAATGTATTAAACAAATGAAAGCAACGGGCGCTTGGGTGAAAAGAAGTCAAGACATCACAGCTGTTTGCTGCAAGTCAGAAGATAAGAGTGATCATTTTAGGTTAAGGACAGTGGTGCTATAGCAGGCAATCAATACATCGACAACTGTTTATGTAATCAATCTAACAGTACAGAGTTGAGATGATAGGGATTAAATAACTGAAATACTTGATAAATCTTTAGGCTATAATTAGTCTTTAACGTGTCTCCCAAATTGCAGGATGGTGTAGTTTCGTTGCTATGGTCATTGGAGGTGTTTAAAAAACCAATGGAATGTGGTAAAAACACCTTTCACAGCACAAACCGGATAGGCCTTCTTTTTTGGCTTGCTGTATTCATATTTAGTGCAAGTATTTATATCTTAGCCTATAAGAAAAGATTGATTAGAGGCTAGCTTCTGCTTTTAAGAAGCACTTCATAATCTATAAATTATAATAAAAGTTGTATCAGTGCCTTTCTCATAAATATGACTAACAAATGTTTGGTCTTTTTTAGTTGTCCTTTAAAGACAAATTAAATCGCTATACCCCACCCACATCAACAGTGAGGTCGGTGAGATACACTGTCCAACACATTCCTAATAAATAGATACAGGATTATTTGTACAAGGGTCCCATATCTCCCCTTCACTCTCAGCTATTTGGTGTCAGGCTACACATATGCAGAGTCACTGGACTGAGTGCGGCCGAAGTTAGGCATGCTCATCCTGGGTAGATCTTTGTTGCGGATCTCATAGATGGACTTCCTCCTGGCCTGCACACCTCTCACTGCAGTTTTGATCTTCCTCCAGCCCAGATGGTTGAGTTCAGCCAAGTTCAGGAGAACACACACGCCACTGACCGCAAACATGAAGACCAGGAACACGGTCTTCTCTGTTGGTCTTGACACATAACATTCAACATCTTTGATGCAGGGGTATCGATCACACTCATACACAGCAGGGACATTGAATCCATACAGGAAATACTGACCCACCAGAAATCCTATCTCTAACGCGTTCCTGAAAACCACTTGAATGATGTAGAACCTTGAGATGCCCTCCTGCCGCCTCATTTTAGACTTTGTAGTTCTCATGGCCGAATTGGGAGCGTCCTTGGAATCCAAGCTGTCAGGTTCTGCTTCCTTCGTGGAGTTCTCTGTGTTCTGAAGTACTCCGTTAATGATGGTGTTCTTGATCTTTTTGCTGTCGTCTCTCTTCATGGAATCCTGGTCTTTGTCAAGGGACAGGTACACGGTGGAGAACCTCCGCTCCTTCTGTTTTGCAGACTGGTGCACTGAGTATGTGATGAAGCAGAGACTAGGACAGCAGACCATGATGATCTGAAAGACCCAGTATCTGATGTGGGAGATGGGGAATGCCTTGTCGTAACACGCTTGATTGCATCCTGGTTGCAAAGTGTTACACACGAACATGGACTGCTCGTCATCATAGACAGTCTCTCCAACTATAGCTACGATCAGAATCCTGAAGATCACCACGACAGTTAACAGGATCCTAAAAGTAAAACAAAATAAAATGCGTAAAATTAAATGCAGGTCTTTTGGGGGGGGCAAATCTGCAGCATCGATATATGTATGTCCATAAAACAAAAATATTAATTTATTTCGTATTTTAAAAGTTTAATTTGTATGATGTCTAGTTGTTGGACAAGGAGCTGTCCAGTGCTGAATCCATGAACCAGCCTGGTGAAAGCGTGTGTGTGTTGCGTTGTGTGTTTTTCAGCAATTCACCACAAGACTTGCTATGTCTTAATTTGTGTGCATTTTACATATGGGATTTGAAGTATGTGAGTAGAACGGCTCCTTCGTGTTTTAATGCTTCCAACACATGATTAAAACCCCTTAAAGTCTTCGTTAAGACTTTTTACAAAGTGTCTGCAGATCTTCTTACCTTCCGATCATAGTAGAGTGCTGCTGGACAGCAGCCTCCAGAAGACGCTCTAATATGGTCCACTCCCCCATGGTTGCTCATTCGGAGAGGATGGCACCCTTGTGCACTGTGCAAAAATGTCCTGTGTAAATCTACCTCTTCCAGTCTTTATTCCTGAAGGCGATTCTTATGTTGTCTGGAGAACGCATTGATAGCTCGCGCCGCTCCTGCTGCGCTCGTGCTACCCTCCTGCCTATCTGTGCGCTCTGCCTAAAAGCTCATTCGACAAACACGAGCACTTTCGCTGGCGCGAGTCTGAAAGTGCTGATATAAGAAGAAAAATTCGCGGCTTCGATCGCGCGCGCCTTACAGTAGTAGGTCGCGCGATGCTTGGATGGAGGAGTAGAACGTTGAGCGCGAGCTCTAATCCTGCTTTAAGTAGACTCCTACTGTGTCACGTGCAGTCAGGTTGGTGGATAGAGACAAGACAGTTGATGTTGTTCTATTAGAGTCTCTCCCTATTGGATACCTGGGATGTTTATCTATAGAAGTAAAAGTAATTTGAAGCTCTTTAATTAATAGTCCCACTTTCTGCATTGTGCTTGAAAACAAACAGTCTATATCATAAGGATTATTACTGTGACAGGATGCACATCAAAGTCTAGACAGCGGACTCGACCTCTCTCTGCCAATTTATATCAAATTCCAGTGCAGTGGCGGCCTAAAGCCAAATGCGGTGGTCTGACAATCCAGTTGGGTTTCCCCATCCAGGCCCAGAGCATGTGTTTATTTGATAGGCTGTGCTGATAATTCCTTGGATGAACTTGAACCAGAGCATTGTGTAATCGCTTTAACAGGTTGCCTTAGCTTCTAAAGATAGATGCAACTGGGAAGGTTGAACCATAGTGTTTCTTTCAATCATATCATGTCCAAATAAAAATGTATTTTAAGGACTTCCGCACATCTGAGAATAATAGGATAATCTGCAATTCATTTGTATTAATATTGTGAAGAAAATCAATATTCATGTGTGCAAGTAACCAACCAGGTCTTTTTTTATGTACAAACCAATATAAATTCACATATCATTTCCTGCACAATGCAATGAATCCCCACATAGAAACCACATATCTAAACCGCATAAACAAACTGTACAACATTTCAACTTTAAGGAGAGGCTGAATGGATCTGTATCTCTGTATCCGTATCCATAGATGGAGGAAAAGGGAAGAGTCAGTGAATCCTTCTGCTACGGCAGGAAAGGGAGGAGTCAGGGGGAGGAGAGAGAGCTGCAGTTTAGAAGCACTTCCTGTGGACGATGGAGGGGCCTGCCTCGTGATACTCCTGTTTACTGATCCACATCTGCTGGAAGGTGGACAGGGAGGCCAGGATGGAGCCTCCGATCCAGACAGAGTATTTACGCTCAGGAGGAGCAATGATCTGGGGGAAGACAAAGACAGATACAGATTACTTAACACCAACAACCCTGGGGGGAAATCCCTGTACGTGCTATAAGTCGCTCTGGATAAGAGCGTCTGCTAAATGACTAAATGCATGATGTAAACATCCATTAAAAATATGTTTTAATCCGTTCATAATTCCTATGAAAGTACATTATATATTGGATTAGACATGCAACTCAAGCCATAGGACCATACCTTGATCTTCATGGTGCTGGGGGCCAGGGCAGTGATCTCCTTCTGCATGCGGTCAGCAATACCAGGGTACATGGTGGTCCCACCGGAGAGCACATTGTTGGCGTACAGGTCCTTACGGATGTCAATATCACACTTCATAATGCAGTTGTAGGTGGTCTCATGGATGCCAGCAGACTCCATGCCTGAAGGTTATTTAAAAAAAGTTATATCGTACTCAACGTTCATAAAGAATAAAAGTAGCCCTCATCATTTCACCCAAAGCATTACTGTTAGCTGTTTTATATTTCCATTATGGCTGTGTGGGTGTGGTTGGTATTGCACAATATTTGCATTTGTCCCCTTAATATACTAGGTCACCTACCAATGAAGGAAGGCTGGAAGAGGGTCTCAGGGCAGCGGAAACGCTCGTTGCCGATGGTGATGACCTGTCCGTCGGGAAGCTCGTAGCTCTTCTCCAGGGAGGAAGAGGAGGCAGCGGTGGCCATCTCATTCTCAAAGTCCAGAGCCACGTAGCACAGCTTCTCCTTGATGTCACGCACGATCTCACGCTCAGCTGGGAAGAGGACAAACACGCACAACAAGATGCTTGAGTTTAGCTGCATAGGCTCAAGAGGGGAACTTGGTGTCGCTCACAGTATTGTGATGAACTTGTATGCTTAAATACATTTACATTTAGTCATTTAGCAGACGCTCTTATCCAGAGCGACTTACAGCAAGTACAGGGACATTCTCCCCTGAGGCAAGTAGGGTGAAGTGCCTTGCCCATGAACACAAAGTCATATGGAACCTCCGGGAATCGAACCAGCAACCTTCTGATTACTAGCCCAATTCCCTAACAGCTAAGCCACCTGACTCCCTGACAGGCACTCACCGGTGGTCACGAAAGAGTATCCACGCTCAGTCAGGATCTTCATCAGGTAGTCAGTCAGGTCGCGACCGGCCAGATCCAGACGCATGATGGCGTGGGGAAGAGCGTAACCCTCATAGATGGGGACATTGTGGGTCACACCATCACCAGAGTCCAGCACAATACCTGGGAGGAAGAGAATTAACCATTCAGTGGTAAGTATAGTCTTAAGTGTACATTTACATTTAGTCATTTAGCAAACGCTCTCATCCAGAGTGACTTACAGCAAGTACAGGGACATTCCCCTGCAAGTAAGGTGAAGTGCCTTGCCCAAGGACACAACGTAATCTAGCACAGCTGGGAATCGAACCAGGAACGTTCTGATTAACAGCCCGATTCCCTTAACCACTCAGCCACCTGAGTCTCTAAGTGTAGCACAGATCTACAGTATGATGTATTTGAACTCACCAGTGGTACGACCAGAGGCATACAGGGACAGCACGGCCTGGATGGCCACGTACATGGCGGGGACGTTGAAGGTCTCAAACATGATCTGGGTCATCTTCTCCCTGTTAGCCTTGGGGTTGAGGGGGGCCTCGGTCAGCAGGGTGGGGTGCTCCTCAGGGGCCACACGGAGCTCGTTGTAGAAGGTGTGGTGCCAGATCTTCTCCATGTCGTCCCAGTTGGTGATGATGCCGTGCTCGATGGGGTACTTAAGGGTCAGGATACCCCTCTTGCTCTGGGCCTCGTCTCCCACATACGAGTCCTTCTGTCCCATACCCACCATCACACCCTACATTGGTAGAGAGTAAACATGTAAGTAAGTAAAATGTATGTAAAATATGCACAGGTTAAAGTTAAGCTTCACAGAAACTGTAAACTTCTAAGCATTCATTTGTGGAACATCATAAAGACATTGGGCACAATTCACACTAATAATTGATTTGATTTGTTTTTATTACTAAGTATTTATGTCATGGTCACCCGGTAAATCATCGTAATACATTATATTTACCTGGTGACGAGGACGGCCAACAATAGAGGGGAAGACAGCGCGAGGTGCGTCATCACCTGCAAAGCCAGCCTTCACCAGTCCAGAGCCGTTATCACACACCAGGGCTGTGGTCTCATCGTCGTCACACATGATGTCAGATGGGTGTCTGTAAGAACAGAAACAACAGTGTCAGTGTTCCTGAAACCATACCATGTGCAGTAGGATATAAGCCAACTTTATGGAAATGATTCATGTTTTCGTACAAACATAACGATCCTTAAGGAAATATACAGTAACACAAAAAAAGATTACTTATATAGCTGTCAGATGTCAAATCAAAACGGATATATTATTCTAAACCACGTTTTTTGTCCTGGTTAGACCTTGGTATAAGCAATAAAAAACAAAAATAAATATAAAAAATTACAATAGAAATCCAAACCGAATCACTCAGAAGCATCTATCTAAATAAAATAAAATAATAGCCGGTTTCTTGAGCACACTGCTCTATCCCATATTTCCTAGATCCTTTTTACAGATTGTGGTACTGGAGGTTAGTAGGTTACAGTCATTCCTGCTGTGGGCTATTCAAAAAGCCTGTCGTCCTACAGGCAAAGTTCATGGGCCAATTACTCACCAGATCAGCACAAGAAAACTGTTATTGAGAAGAAGAAACAGAGGTAGCCCACAGTAGAGTGCAAAGGGAACACTGCCATTTATACTCTTCAAGTCCTTCCAACCTAGACAACCCCCCTTTGCCATTTTTGGAAGACCCCTACGCCACTAGAAAGGAGAAGCCATGAATGGAAGAGGAGGGGAAAGGAGGGGAGAGGAGGGGAGAGGAGGGGAGAGGAGGGGAGAGGAGGGGAGAGGAGGGGAGATACGTGGGCAGTGACTCTGGAACCTGGAGGCCCATGTATGGAAGGAGGGCCGAGCAGAGCGGGTGGCTTGTAGCAGCTGTATGGGCCATATGCGCCACAGTTACACATCAATGGCACTACAGAAGTAAAGACAGATGTCATTTGATGGCTCATGTTTCACCAGCACATCTTCCATGGATTTTCATTGACAATGCAACTCCGAGGATGCACAGGGAAGATGCTTTTGTAATAATGGATTCAAGTTAGATTAGGTTAATTAAGGAACACAGTGAACCCACTCATAAGAAAGGTCTTATCAAAACTGTACCATGTCCAATTAGTTTGATCAATTTATATTTAAAATTGAATATATCATTGGAAATTTTTATTTTTCGTAATATAGGATTCACTGTTTCAATTGTAACCTCCTACTACATCCTGTCTCCTCATTCTCAGAAAAATATACTTCTCACTCCCCAGTCCACCATATTCACAGGTGTTCTTTATACTAAGATATTATTTCTCGTAATGGTAGCAATCACACCAGGTTGGCCCGCCCAGCTCATCTCTAAATGGGCTGTCATGTGACAGTATCTGTTAATGATGTAATGGACAATCATTATTATAATTTTTTAATTTCATTTTTTTGTGCATAATTGCACCTACATGCTGTGTCTGAGCATGTGTCAGCTGGGCTCTATTTCCTGGCACAAATGGTCAGCCAATAGGAGGGGGAGTGGGGAAGACTGGGGTCATGGTCCGGAATAACTATATAACTATATTAGCTCATGGCTGGAGAAAAAGGCCATTATTTGTTGTACAGTATGTTGGTTGCAACTGAGGAGAAAAGGAAAATGTCAAACATTTAGACACACCACATAATCAAATTATAAAGTTGAAGTACTAATTCAATATTATCGCGTTGAACATGATCAAGAGAAGTCATCAATTATGAACAGTGTTTATGCTCTACAGCAGTTGCTTTTAATACTTTGGGTGAACTTCTTAACTCCAACATTAGCTTTGAACTTCCTTCTCGAAAATGAGATATTTAAGAATTCTGAATGATCCTATTAGTTTATGAGGCCAAGCTTCTTTTTTTATGAGTCAAGTAATCCCCCCTGCTTGCGCTAACTTAGAAAATCTTCCCCACTGCACTTATTTGACTAATCTCCGGGTGGAGGCAACTGCATAGGACTAATACAGCTTCATGACTCACACTGAAACCCACCATTAGTATCATCTTTCCCAAAAATATATATTATTTTGTTTGATTGTAGGTTTTTAAACTGATGATAATGTATTCAAGAGGATTTACACATTTTATGATTACTATAAGGAATATGCAGAAATAATAGCACAGCATATTTGAAACATAGTTTCACAGAAAAAAAAAAAAAAACAGTTTCTTCCCTATCTGTCTCACTCTGTGATCTGTAAGGAGTTGCATACATTATTGAGCATGCATGAAAATATTAAATATCTGAGGGAAGGTATTTATTGCTTGGAAAATGCACATACTAGCCAGCTCTACCTGTTTGTTTTGACCTCTGTCTCTCCCCTCCCACATGTTCCAGTTTTCTAAGATGGAGCGCTCAACAGAACAGATGGCAGGCTGGTGGAAGGGTGAATTCATTGCTGGATTGTTAAAACACACATCAAAATCAAATTATGACCTTGAAAGCCTTAGTTTGGACTCACATTCATATCTTCAACTTTCTCAACTCAAAACATTCTGTGTTGTTTTACCACCCACATCATCCAACACTCCTCTACACTAACCAGTCCCTCATTACATCTATTATTATTTTTTTTCTTCATTTAATCCCTCTCTCATCTTCTTCATCTTCTGTATCCAATTATGTTTGCCCATCCTAAGAACTCTCCAAGCAAATGCAAGCATCCCATAAGAGCAGCGTTTTAGTACCACAGCTTGTGTTACAGCAAACCCTGAACCTCTCTCTTTCTCTCTCTGTCATTGCTGCAACACACTTCCAGAACATGGAAGGGAAAAACCTTAAGGAAGAGGAGTAACTGATCTCATCCCATGACTTTTAACCTCTCCCTCCTGTCCCTTGCTGGCTTCCCTCTGCATATCAAACAGACGCATTGATTTGCCACCATCGTTAGGAATTCCATCAATGTCAGTATATTTCCTCCCTGCACCCGTGTTCTGTAAACTGTGTCAGCAGTGTGAACATTTCAAGCGGTGCTTCAGTCGTTTCATGTGTTGTTTAATGGGAACTTTAACCTATTTTTTATTGTCACTTTCTGGTATGTTTCTATTTGTATGATAGATTGACAGCACGGGGTTACACACCCTCCCTATTTGACTAACTAGCCTTTGGTCCAATCAGTTTTGCAACGTTGCAGTCTTAAGAAACAGATGTAAGCCAGTCTGCTGATACTGTATTTCACTGGTTGCAGCAAAGTTGCACAATTATGTCTCTATTTGTGACCTGTCTGCCATTGAGAATATTGTTTTTCAGTCGATACAAGCTCAGTGTGCACTTACAAGGATATTTCCTTACATGCTGCTTAAATTAGATACAGTAGTTTGATCTCATCCCTTTTCCCTCAGAGAAACCTTTGAAATGTCGTCTCACACAGCACCAAATAGGTTCAATGTGAAGTTTTAATGTTGGGTTTTGGAGTTCAGAAAGTGCCATAATAACCCCAAGATTCAGAAAATAGATACACACAGATATGAATATTGGATGTGCTTTTTTAACCTGTATCTAAAATTCAATATTTCTGAAAACATTTTCGCCCAAGTTTATTGTTCATGACAAAAGCAAATTCATCTTAGAGTCTACACTTGTCTATACTGTAGTGTAACAGCCATCGATTCCACTGTTCCGATCACTAATGGGGAGCTAGGTCGTTAAGGAGAGGGTTTTCTGAATCATTACTTACACCCTTCCTCACCCTGCCTGTCCAGGACAGCTGTGTTGAGTGTTGCTTGGCTCCGTGCCCAGCATTCCAGTGAGAGGTGTGGAATGTGGACCGGATGCCAAGATTTATAATCTTGTATTAGGATGAGGGTTCACGCTAGATATGGGAGAGTTGTCACGTCAACATACTGCCCGTCATCTCTACCTTTTAGTCTCTCTGTGGCACAAGAGACTAATTGGTTAAAAGGCCACACAAGCACACCTTACCTTTTATGTACACACATACAACTGTGTGAAATTGTGGTTTATTTTGGTAACGTTTACCTAGTTACAAAGGTCTTTGGCACCAGCGTGTGTGGCCCTTGCATGTGGAGGGCCAGTGTTATTGTGACAGGCCCTATCAGGTAGTCCTACGACACATGCCCCTCGCATTGTTTGCTTCCTCCAGAGGGTTACTGAGGGGATCCCGTTGCTCCCCACGGTGCTTGTAGAGGATCAAAGTAGCGGGGTGGGGGGTGGGAGCAGCTGCTACTGGAGAAACCTGTGTAGGGTAGAGTGACAGGGACAGGGGCCCCTGGAGGAGGGGGGGGGGGAGGGGGAGGGGGGGGGGCTTTATGGAACACAAACAGGCAGCAGACACAACCCGACTGAGCAGCCCAGACAAGGAGCCGAGGGATCCTCAGACAAGGCACAAGCCTAGTTTGGTAAGTTATCTGTCAAATACCACAGAGAGGAGGGCGATTCCCGATTTGGAAAAACAGGGTGGTGTTGGTGGTGGGGGATGGGGGGGGGGGGAGTTCTCTAAGGGGTAAAGATGACAAAGGATGACGTGAGAGTGACAGGAATTATCGACCCCTTTCAGCATTCACAGAATCTTCTAGGGAACAGACAATCTCACGAAAGAAAAATCATGTTTTTAATCCATGATGCACAATCATTGTTAATTGTTGTCATTGTCAATGGAGTAAAGTATTTTGTTTCAACATACTTTTTGAGGCTGTTGGACAGTGATTAACTCAAAACATCACCAGCACAGTTATTTTATAACCTCTGAAAATACTTCCTCCTTGTATTGTACTGGCTAGTTTTAGGGAACTGTATAACTGACCTTAATTTCTGGCATGTTTTATGCTCATAAATACAAGATCCATAGCCTTAGTCAGTGAACCCACCATGCAAGGTAACAAGCAACATGGTTAGAAAGCATTTCCCCACTTTGGTGTCAGGGATGTGATAAATTATGACCGAGCTTGAGCCAATCTCTGTCAGACTAAAACAATTCCTGTGGGTTTTATGTTTCTGAGCGCAGGATTGGTGGAGTTTCAAGATCCCCGTTATTAAGACAAACCCATGTTTCTGCCTGACCCAGACTTCCATCTCTCCCTCCCTCAACCTTCTATTTATACCCACATATACTCACACAAACAACTGGGTCGCGCAGGAGGTCTGTTGCCAGACCCCCAGGAGGGCCTTGGCTGAGAGGGTCGCCCACTGGCCTTGGGTGTCAGGAATGTCTGGGTGTGAAACCCCATGCTGGGCATGCTGTGGGTTCAGGGTCTGGGCATGATGACGAGGACACAGTCCAGAGCACGGAACAGGAGCAGACGCTGGCTGATTGGATCGACAGAAAGAAAGTTCTAACGTTCTCTGTTCATCTGGTGGCTGAGTGGTTAGGGTGTTTGGATTAGTGACCAGAAGGTTGTCAGTTCGATTCCTGGCTGTGTCTACATGACGTTGTGTCCTTCAAGGGCAAGGCGCTTCACCCTACTGTCTCTGTATTTGCTGTAAATTGCTCTGGATAAGAGCGTCTGCTAAATGACTCAAATGTAATCTGTAAACAGAGGGTTTTTAAAGGTACATTTAGGGGATTTTGTGTCGTTTTTTTTTTACTATCATATTTAAAAGAGCTAAGTCTTAACATGTATATATATTGGTAGTAACAGACAAAGCAACTTTCCTCCTTGTTGAAATCCTTGACACACTAGTTCTTCCACCTACATGCAGCTCAAAGTTCCACTCAGTAAATTTGTCACGCAAAGCACAAATGTCAGTGAACTGCCTACATATTTAATGTGGTTAGATTAGTGAGGAGCTTGTGAGCGTTCAGCAGTTGCACGGCACGTTACGAAGAAGAATAAAACCATCCAGATTTCGACACCCACAGGGATTTTAACATTGGCACCACAGTCGCCACCCAAACATGATCCCAGACCTGCTGAGAAGTTCTCTTCATCTGAACCCAAACAACCACCCCTCCAAGCTGCAGGAGGGACATTTTTCTCCCCTCTTCCAGGCTCATAATAAATACATAAGCCCCCCCCCCCCTCCCCCAAACTGTCTGATGTTATTTCAGAACTGTCTTGAAAATGACTTCCACTAATGGCAGACAGAAGAATACCTAAAAAATGTCTTGAAAATTAAAAGACAGACAGAAAAATACCTTTAAGAATAGAAATCCTATTCTTTTGCCCTCAAACTTCCATCCACACACAAAATGGTTATAACTGCGTGAACATTTAAGAACCTTTTGAAGAGTGCTGGAAGGATTCATGCCATCCTCTGTATGTAACTAGCATGGTAGGCTGCTGACCAATGTCTGCAACAACAAGAATCCAGAATTCGCTCATATTAGTAGAGGAAAAGTGTATTTGCTATACTGGAGACAGACGCACTACACACAAGAGTTCATGAGTCAAAATCCCTTTCAAGACCCAAGCTGAAGAGAGGATATATAATACATATAACACCACTACTGTCATCTGCCTTGATCACACACCCTAGAAGACAATCAGCCAACCACATAAATCACTCGCCTGCAACCCATCTGATAATCCCACCATATACGAGAGAGTACTTAGTCAGAGAACATTAATGCTACCATGCCTGTCACGTTTGCTGTTGAGTGCCATCATGCCTCCACCTCCTCCCCTTCGCCAGCTCTTCTCCCTGCCATCTAGGCACCTCTTGCTCAGATCATGGGACCACACCAAGTGCTCTCCAGGGAGCTTTCATTCAATGTTATTTCATGGGGTAAAACCACTTAACGTATTCAATATTTTGTTTTTGTTTTACTTGGTCATTATGAGCAGAGTGCAGATAGCCAATATCCTGTCACACTTTCTTACATCCTGTCCAGACCCTGAACATCTAACCTCTTCAGAAATGCCCTTAATACCACTTGACTATTGGGGTTCACCCAATTAGAGTTTTTGTAGAGGTCAGGATGAGACACTACAAGGACTTGGTTTATGTTTACATCCACTAGGTCAATGTCAGAGATTATGTAATGCAGTAATCATGAGTTCTGATGACAAATGTAACAAATTCAAGTTAACATGAATAGTCCAGTTCATTACACATTTAAGAGAAATAAAGAACAGCACAGACTGGACATTAAAGCACATTTATAAAGAATACATGTCTGTATAGTATTAATAACAAGTTATTCATGTATTCAAAAGAAGCTGTGGAGTACTGTAAAGGACTTATACCTGCATCTGAATACATATGGAATTCACAAGGTTTGGGCATAATGGCACAAACACAAATACTGCCTCTGAGATGTTCCAATACTAGAATGGAAGAGAGCCCAATGAAGATGTAAATATTATATTGAGATACATTTGACGAGGATTATAATTTCAAAAACTAATAATAATGGGGAATTCAGCCCCAACAGAGTGAACATTGTTTGGACACAATATGTAAAACATGATTCACCCACATACCCCAATTCACCACAACACAGGTATGTACAAACTGCAATAACTGTGTTTTTTTGCTTTTTGCATTTCACATAAAATCATCTCCAACGATCACAGTGTCCCAGATATTCAACCACCCAGTTCTGCACATTTCAACTAACCGAAATGCAATGCGTTGGTGCCCTCTTGTGCAGAGTTACTGAACTGCACACCAAACTGATATCACAGAAATGTATTTCATAGACAACAGTACCCTAGTTCTTTGAAGAAATAAACAAAAACTAAAAAACAATAGATAAATATTGTACATTAACACCAATATAAAATAGCCAATATGAAATCATCACAGTTCACAAGAGTAAGTACCTAAATATCAATTACTCTATGTACAAGCGTAATAATACTCAAAGCTGATTAAAATGCATAGAACACACAAACACCTCCAACTGCTCCATAGTTATGCAGAATCAAACACATATAAAATACAAACACATCTAAAGAATAAGGTTCCCTAAAGGTCCCAGTTGCTAACTGCATAGGCATCCAGAGCTGGATGTTGAGAAGCTCTACTTGTGTGTCTGAAGGTGGGTCTTCAGATGCCCTGATTGGGTGAAAGCCTTCTCACACATGCTGCACTGGAAGGGCCTTTGACCTGTGTGGATCAGGTAGTGTCTCTTCAGCTTAGAAGGTGCCTCAAAGCTCTTATAGCAGATTGCACACTGATAGGAGCTTGAATGTCTTTCTTTCTCTGAGGGTTTCTGGTCACACTTGTGAAGTGAGAGTTTCCTTTTGGTGGAGAAGCACTGACTACATCCTGGACAGACGTGGAGATTCTGGGGCGGGTCTGACATGTAGGCAAGATTCACCTCTGACCTTAATCTGACCTCCATCCTTTCTTCTTTGACCCCGTAGTCTGTGTGACAGTATGGCGGGGTCATGGTAGACTGGTAAAGGTACAGCTTGTGATCGGAATCGGGAGACACGTCCTGAGATTCAGCCAGGCTGTGTTCATTCACCAGAGGAGGGTGATGGCTCGGGATAGGATGCATATGTTCGTTATGTGCCGTTTCTTGTTGACTGAAATAAGGGGTTTGAAACTGGGTATGGTGTTCCTGTTCATTGTATTCGTCTGAAGGGATTTGCACATGTTTCTCCTCTGCCGCGTGCCAGCTGCTCTTGTCCGACTTGGAAGCTGAGATACATTTCTGATCTGATCTGCAGCTGCTCTCTGACTTGATGTGGTTGGCGTCCTCTGCTTTAGGATGGAGAGTAGCGTCGTAGTCGAATGACAAATGTAAATTATCCAAGTTGGATGGACCTGATGGGCAATACTGGGGGTATGACTCATGGACGCTTTGCTCATAATGAGGACCACTCCTCTGCTGCTCTCCATATGGTTCATCAGCGCCTCCTTCGTCTTGATGAGGAGCTGGGGCATAATCAGCATGGCTCTCTGGAACAGCGTCTTCATTGGAGGAACTCTGGTCCTGTTGAGCCAACAACGATACGTCCGCTTCGCTTGGTTGACCCTCGTGCCAAGAGCTCCTACTGTGAACCTTCTGGTGGTTCTGCAGGTGGCACAGCTGCCTGAAGGACTTGCTGCAAACCTGACATCGGAAGGGCTTGATGCCCATGTGGATGAGCAAATGTCTGGACAGCTTGGACGGATATTCGAACTTCTTCAAGCACAGCGCACACTGGTAGGCCCTGGATCTACTCTGTGAGGTGGGCTTGACTGAAGGGTTTTCCAGGCTGCTTATTGAGGTGTCACCCGTGGAGGTGGCTGGGTCAGTTGCAGGGGGGTCCTTGCCATTTGAGGAACTCTGTTCCTCGTAATCTTTAAGGGGACTCGTGGAGTATTTAACATCTGTAGGACAGCGGTACTCCTCTTGACTCAGCAGCGGTTCAGCCCGTCTTTCCTCACTTAAACCGGGAGAGAATTCAGCCTCGTCCCCTTTACTGTGGAAAGCCATGTGCGTTTGCATATGAGCACTTTGCTTAAAGGTTTTGAAGCAAATAGGACACTGATGCGACCTCTGTCCAACATGAGTCAGGGAATGCCGCCGAAGTTTGGACGGAGCACTGAAGTGCTTTGAACATACGGGGCAACAATAACCGTGCCCCCGACCAACAACTGGTTTGTTTTGTGAGACGACTTTCCTTTGCTTAGGCAGTTCGCGTGCAGGTCTGGCATCAAACGCCTGGCTATGATTTCTATAGTCAGGATTAAGGACTGGCCTTTGAGACACTAGTTCCCCAGAGAAAGGCGTGTCTAAAACACTGCAGTCCATTCCAGGCAACATATTTCCACTGTAGCCCCAAGCAGGGAGTTTAGTACCATGACTGTAAAGACCTTCAGTTGATCGCTGCTCACTATCGTGTTTTACATCTGGGTTGTTTTTCAGAGCTTCTGAGTTTGATTGCTGATTCTTTTTCCTCTTCTTCTCAGACACAGGCCTATTTTTCTTCACCTGCTTTGTAAGAATGAGGCCACTTTTTAAAGTGTGTATCTTCTGGTGGTTCTGCAGGTGGCACAGCTGCCTGAAGGACTTGCTGCAAACCTGACATCGGAAGGGCTTGATGCCCATGTGGACCAGCAAATGTCTGGACAGCTTGGATGGATATTCAAATGACTTCTGACACACCATGCATTGGTTCACCTTGACCTTCTTAGGCAAAGAGGACGTCTCTCCTATGTCACTGTGCTCCTTGCCATCATGCCCCGTGGTGTTTTGATGTTTCTCTGAAGCACAGTCACCCGGGGAATCCGATTTTGGGGTTTGATCAGTAATTTGCTGTGTCTCATTAGCATCAATATTAACTATGGCAGAACGTTCAGAGCTCAGTGAATCAGATGGGATTTGAGAAGCGGTCTGTCCTTGAGCTAAAGGGTAAGGGAGGCATCGATCTTTCTGCTGAACAAGGTGTGACGAGATCTCCAGAACTTTATGAGTTTGCTGGTGGACGAGCAAATTCCTCATCTGTCTGTATCTCTTCCCGCACGTGTTGCATGCATAGTTCCTCGGCCAAGTTTGAGATCTCTGGGGTTGTGTGAAGGATTTTCGTTTGGGCTGTGAAGGACTTCTCTTTTTGGAAAACACAGAGTGAACAGCAGAGTGTGCCTTCAGGTGGGACAGCTGTCTGAAGGAACTGCAGCAAACTGTGCAGTGAAATGGTCTCTGACCCGTATGAATGAGACAGTGTCTCTTCAGTTTGGATGGAGCGCTGAAGCACTTGAAACATTCAGGACACTGATGGACCGTCCTTGGAGGATTTGACTTCTGAACGTCCTTGACGACAGCTTTGACATCAGGGCCAGGTGATGTGTCCACGCCCACAGTATGTTTACAGGATACATCTGAGGCTTGGCCATTCACTGGTTCCATGTGTACAGGCTGTGGACCGAAGTTTTCCATTTCAGGATGAAGAGGCAGGACACCTGGAAGATTGTGTTGACTTACATGGGAGGAACCCAGAGTACTGTCAGGCAAGCTGTTGTAGCAAACAGCTGGACTGATACTAGCAGCTGCAAATGCGTCCTCTCCATTGAGTCCATTTGATGAGTCTACAGGCAAACATGCCTCTGTCCTTTTGGGAAAAACCTTCTCAGGGTCAATTCTATGTAAGTCAGAAGCTGCATTAATTCTGTTTAAAGGTCTCTGAGAAAAGTGTGAGTTGATATGGAGTTTCAAGTGAGCTAACTGACGATACGCTTTTTCACAGAAGTGGCAACTGAAGGGTCTTTGTCCTGTATGTGACAGGATGTGCCTCTGCAATTTGGAGGGAGCTGAGAAGCCTTTGGAACATGTAACACACTGATGAGGTCGCCGGAGAAGATGATTCTCTGTGTTCCCAAAGACCTCCTGCCTGGCCACCACTGGGCTCTCTTCTGGCATTTCCAGCTCCATTATCGGGTTGAAGATCCTTGGAATCAGAGGGTTGGGCTGGATGATCTATGGGTGAACACAATTATGTAAGTATGGTGGTGTTTCAAAACATGAAAATCAAAACACACACACGAAAAAAAAAGCAATGTCAATCTGCGGCTAACATGAACAAAAATATAAGATAATTTTGTCTGAAAATACTGAAGAAATCAATTTTACTTGTTCTGTAGCTACATTATTAGCTTAAATGGTCAACCCCGTTTGGAAACACTGTTACTTGCATACAACAATTCTACGGCAACTCACCTCATTTATATATCTTATTGTAATAACCATACGCTAGTCATAACCCAAGTTTGAAATAAAATATAACATTATAGTTGCACAATTTCAACAAAAACATAGAAAGCTACGAGAGATATCTCTTCACAGCAACACGAGCCGTCCTTAATTCGGTCCGTCCGGAAACAATCCAGTATGTTGTTAGTTCCGTCTGCGCAGTGCGGTGATGAATAGGATCAGATTTTCCCAAAACTATCCCCGTTCTCACCAGTTATATTGCTAAATATATATTATATATTTACTACGATATATTTTGGTCGTAAAATTATAGAAGGTAGTTCATATTCTGAAGACGCATTTTTACAAATATGTTTACTTATAGGCGCATCTGGTCTGAGCGTTTTTGCAGATTCCCATTTCTCCTTAAATCTTAAAAATAATTCATGTGAGTATTTTTATGTTTGAATATACTTTTGCTTGATATAACTTACCAACGACAAATTATTCTCAATTACTTATTTATGATTTAGTTTCAATTAATTGCATCCATAAAGGATGAGTCCTAAGGCAAAAATAGGTCAAACAAACTAAGTCGCGAAATGATAAAGAGAGCCAAGAATGTGAGGAGTCAGTTTCTAAAAGGGAATATGCACCCTTACATTATTTACATTATAGCCTATATTTAGAATGAACTTAAACAATGCAGTAGGTATATAGTACTGCAGTGTTCCAATCCACACTGAGGAATTATCATTTAACAAATAATGTCAGATCAGATGTCAAATGAGTGTATTGTGGATGACAGAAACATGAAAACACACAGGCTAAACCAATACGTTTTTATTTCCAATTTACCTACAGATGAAAGAAATCTACCTTGTAAACAGGTCAGTGTCTGCCTCCCTTAAAGTTAATATTTCTGACATATCCAAAGTGTGTTTTTTGTTTTGTTTGAACTACACACTCCCTTTGGAACCTGCCCGTGGGATATGACAAGCTGGGGCCCCCATCTCTCCCCCATCTCTCCCCCATCTCTCTCTATCTCTGTGGAATGATGCAAATGATGACACATTCCTTCATCCCTCATCATGCATGTGCAGCTAATCGGCATAACACACAGAGAGATGGGCAGATCTCTTAGCTGAGGGGCAAAACTGCCTGATTGAATCACTCAGAAGTGGCTCCCTGGCACGTGACCGTATCATGCCGCTGTCAGCGTGCAGAACAGGCTCCTCGCGCGTGGCTCTATTGACTCACTGCAGTCCAGCGCGTGAAGAAAACACCCCATCCTCCTCAGTTATCAAAATAGTGACAGGGACTGTGCACTTTACTACATCGTGGCAGTCAGGTGCACGGAAGCCCCATTGTCTTTGAACACAGTAGGCCTATTAAAATGCGAGTTAATAACAGAGTTGTGGCGACCTTTAACACTAGGTGGCAGTAGTAAGTCACAAAGTGAGTCCCCACCATACAAACACACTGTTTTACATTAATGTAAGACAAAAGTGTTTTATGTTTCTAAACACCTAAGAAACACAGACGCATCTAAAAACATTATGATCTTAAAAATGTTGACTATTATTAATAATATAGTCTCATACAATTATATAACCTTTATTAAAACAATCATTTGTCTGTCAAGACATTAAAAAAGGTCAAAATTCAAAACAAATTATGACTGCAGTTGAACCAAGACAGAAGACCCTTGACAGCTTGTCAACCCCCCCCCCCCTACACTCACACACACACCCAAAATAAAATGAGGAACCCCAGTGTAGGCTGTGGACATTGTTTCAGCCTGGCCGCTGCAAGTATCAACCCGCTCTTGTCCGTACAATTAATTCTTACCCACGACCAGTTTCATCTCTCTCGACATGGCAGGACAGGGTTGGCCGTGATGGATGTGACATTAACGGGAGATGAAGCCAGGGAGATGGGACGCCCCAGTCCAATAGTGGCATTTGTCACTGCCCTGGTCATGCAGATTGGGCCAGCCTTGCCCGCTGACTAAGATTAATGACGACGTTGGCCTTGTCTTTGTCTCTCGTGTGGCTGCCCTGTGCGAAACACAATCCCCAAACATGACCCGTCTCACATTAACCCCCACCAAGCAGCTCACAACACACATCATGGCGCCTAAATATTGGTCACTGTAAAGCAGCAGATCCTCTCAATTTTAGAGGTTACATAGGAATTGTTTACGGAGACAATCTTTTTGATTTGTGGATAAGAACATCTATGCATAGAAATTTCCATATTCTTTTATCACTTTAAACCAGACAATGGACATCAAAAAGCACATGAAACATAAACCAATCCTCGAAAAAAACCCACAATTGTTTTCTTATTATCTGCAGACTGTCTTCAATATTACCCCTTACAACCCAGTTACAGTAAAGCCCTGTTATTAGACACCTATATTACTCCTCTACGAGTCTTATCTGTAGGCCGTGAAGCCAGATTGTTGTGCAGTATAGTTTTGGGTGAACCAAGTATCCCAGTTTGTAATGAAGAAATGAAATAACCTTAAGCTCAATGCACTGCTGCACAGAAAATGGTTTTTCCCTGACAGATGAGGTGGCTGGAGCCGTCTCAGATGGATGGGGGATTGGGCTGCTTGTATCAGACTTCTGGGATCCAACGAGTTCCCCCGATCATCCATCATCTGGTGACACATCCACTTATATCTGCACTGCACATACATACAGATGTAATCCTCTGTTTGATCATGGATCGGCCTATTCCTACACAATGCACGTTCTGCTGGCTGTGTGCGTCTGTGTGTGTGTGTTTTCTATGTGTGTATATATTCTTGTTTATACTCCAGTTTGTCTGTGCATGCATGTATTTGTGTCCTGTGGGCTTGTGTCTCTCCTATCGAGAAGTGTGTGTGTGTATGTGTGTGTGGAATTAGGAGTGTGTGTTTGCCTAAAATCTAAAACAGAAATATTATAGAAGTAATTTCAAAGTTGATTATATTTGAATATAACTTTACTCTTGCTACTGTGCATCAGCTTAAAAAAATAAAGAATCTCCAAACACTCATTATCCCAAGTTTCTACCATGAAACCAACGTTGACTGGTTTTGTATGAATAAATAGCTCATTACCATCTATGCATATTTGTAAGTCTTTCATGCATTGCACCAGCACATCCCAGATGCTGTGGAGTCATCTGTCCTCCGTGTCGCCCCTGCTGTTGCCCCCTGTGGAGAGGGGAAATCAGGCTCCACACTGCTGTCACTCCCCTGCCCTCCCTCCATGGAGCAGCCTGTACGCAGGCCATGTCCAGCCTGCTCTTGACCCTCATCCAAGGGGGGCTGGGGTGGGGGGGTTGGCCAGGCCTGCTAGGGCGTGACAGTGAGGTGTAACCCCCAGGATGGGGTCTTAGGGGGTTCTTGGTTTGAAACGTTGACCCCAGTGTGGTAGGTGGATCGATCGCCTGGCTTGCTCCCAGACAGGAACCCCATGCGTTTGATTTGGCCTGCCCCGTATGGGGTTAGTGAGATGACACTGTCTCCAGTGTGTTAGGAGGAGGGTAAACAGAGGAGTCTGCCTTGGCGGCCCTGGGGAAAGGCCCTAATGTGGCCGAGGTGGCGATCCAGAGAGCTGCCTTCCTTCCCAGCTCCCTAGGGGATATGAATGTTGATTAAACATGTGCTCAGCCTTGGATATTGAGTAATTGGACGTGGAGCAAATGTCAAGCGTTTGTTAATTTCGCAGTGGCACAGGGTTTATGGTGTGTGAGCACTGGAGGGATGGAGACTGAGAACTGATGAGGCGTGACCCCAACAGAGGGGTTCAGACGACCTGGTCGACACACCCTGCCTCTTAGACAAGGCAACATTTGGGCTGTGTCATTAAAAAGAGATACCCCGTATATATGAGTATGTATTGTGTAGTTTAAAGTCTTAAGTCTCTCCCAGTCCCCCACCCCACCCCCCGGCCCCCCAGCTGTCTCTGTAGCTGCGGAGTAGAACCCATGAGAACCCATGGAGGAATTCTTCTCTCCTCAGTACCTTTCGATTATTGGACTCCTACACGGTCTCCAGCTTTCCATTTCCGCCGTTGTCTCTGCGGTGTGTTCTGAAAGTGAACCAGGGGGGCCTCCTTTATTTCACCCCCCAGTCCAATCTAATGAGCATCATCTCTGTCTCAGGATGCAGGCTGCGGCTCCCTCTCTCCTTTGTGAGGCTGGACAGGTGTCTAACTGAATGATGAATGTCCCTGTTTCTCCCCACATAATTGGCTCCTCGCTGTTTGGCCTTAGTCTAGCGAGATGTCTGCTGGGCAGCCACCTCCATCTGTCAATCACCAACCTGCTGCTGCCTGGCTGGACCTCTGATAGCTATGCTAATGTACAGCTCCACTCCCCCCCCCCCCCCTGCTCCCCCCCAACCCTCCCTTACCCTATTGGCTGAACCTGTGCTGGTCCAAGCTAATCCATTACAGCTCTGACAGTAATAATCCTCCCCATCCCCCCCCTCCCTCCCTCCCTCCACCGCCCCCCCCCCCCCCCCCCCCCCCCCCCAAACACAGGGTCCCGTGTGCTAAACGTTATTTGACCGTTCCTGTCACGTTGGCGCTGCCCGGCGGACTGGCCGTGGTGATGGATGACCCAGGCCAGAGCCCGCTCATTCATCACCCGCTGACTGCTGTTTGTGTCGTTTCTATCATTTCAGCTTTCAGTGATTTTTAGATTAGTTTTAATTAAGATGTGTCCGCCCCCTATCAAATGTACAGGGAGCACTGAGGCAGACAGACAGTGTACATGCGCTGTATGAATGTGTGTGTGCGTGCGTGTTGGTGTGTGTGTGCGCACATGCATGGACAGGTGTATCTTTTGTGTATTTGTGTGTGTATATGCATGTTTTTCTCTTTACCTCTCAGTTGGTAAAGTCATGTCAGTGCTCAAAATGAACCAAGATACTGGTTTTGATGAATTATCAAGAGCTGAGATCAAATGCTTCAGCTGGCAGTGGGAGCTGGTGGGTCCTTGTTTATTTTTGGAGAATAATTGCCGAGGTTCTCTGTGAAAGATGGGATCCTAATCAAACAGACTCACCTGACAGGGACAAATATACAGACCCCTGCACTGTGGAGCACAACCATTAACTCATACCATTTATTTTCTGTTCTTCCTTGGTCCACTGCTAGAATTTCAACCAAGTGAAGCCACCCCTTTGCCCAGCTCTCTGATGATTATATTTTAATTATATGATGAATTAAAATTGATACATAAATATGTGCGTACTGTACACACACTGTATATACATACATAATGCATATTCCTGACTATGATCAAATAGGAATTAATGGTGTAAGAATAAATCATAAACATCAACTCGAAGTAAAAACATGCCTGTGGAATATATGCCTGGTTTGTTATGTAGGCTTTGTGCGGTGACTGTTTATGTGATTCCCCAGTGAGATTTATGTGATGTGAATGGTCTGGGTGCCTTTCCTCTCTGTGATGACCCTGTCAGATCCTGTTGCAAGCAGAGGGTCGAGGCATTTGTCACCCGTGAGAGATTCTCACTCCAGGTTTTCATTATCATCCAGAACAGGACAATCAAGGGCCTAATGTTGTCAAGCAAGCACTCATCTCTGTTGAAGAACAACAACATCATCCACTTCCTTTTCGTTTCTCCTTTTCTCAAAAAAAAATAAACAATCCAACTTCAAAAACTGTTTTTTTTTTCAAATGGATGCTGCTGTCTCAGTCCACTTGGTCAGTGTCACCTATGAGAATGAGGTGATTGTGAACACTACTCTAATCTCAGAGGTTAAGAGGGATAAGTTCCTGTTTATAAACACAGGCTGACACAGTCTTCCTCACCACCGTGTCCCCTGCCTCAACTCCCCTGTTCCTTCCCTGAAGAGGCCCAGCGTTACCTCTGCCTGCCCCCGCCATCCGTCAGACCGGCCTCAGACTGGGTCGGCGTAATGGAGAACCAGATGAGCTCAGCCAAGTGGCTCGGCCTATCACTCCTCCCCTACTCTCCTCTCACAGGAGTTTGACCTAAGGACCTTTAAGTTCTTGATGTTGGTTGTGTCACAGAATTCTAAGTTATTTTCATTCTTTTCTGATGTATTTGCAGCTTTTATGAAAATTGGTGTTGTTGCTGAGTACAGGAGAACTTGTCACTGGATCAGATTCATTCTTTTTTTGTTGTTGTCATGAATGGATACGATGTAGGAAACATATGGAGGCATATTGTGCCATAAATCATTTTCAATGTTCTTGAACTGGTCATTGAACTGTGTGACGAAAATATATGATTTCTTCCAACAGCAATCCTTCTCTGTAATGTTCATTTGTCTTTTCATCATCACACCTTCGACAGCGAGCTTAAACAAATCTCACTTTTATGGCTCTCCTGCTCTGAATGACTGCCTGATGGCTTGGCTGTTGGTGACAGTTGCAGACAAACAGTAGAGCACGCTAATCAAAGTCATATGTGGTGTTTACATTTTCCTTTCCACCTTTGACCTTTAATTTTTCATTAAATTCTTCCTGACATACAATATCTAATTTGACAAACCTTCTCCTATCCAAACTATTCCTCATGTGTGAGTAATTAGGTTGCATGTTAGATTGGGTGCTGATTGTAACCTACTCTAAACCCATGAGAACCTTCACTATTATATTGAAATTTGGAAACATCCAATATCGATGTAATCTTCACAAAGTCTTGCATGGTGGTAATATTCAGCTATAACAAAAAACTTCTATTTGAGTTTTGGATTCACAATTTCCTGTTATTTAAGGACAAGATCTAATATGAAAACATTTGTGGATGAAGATCCATGACTGGGTACTTAAATCCTAGACATGAATTGTCATAGACAATAAAACAGCTTTTTAAAACGTGTCCAAATGCAGTAGGCTTCACAGCACCATGTGCTAACTATAGTGTGAGAAATGTCACATAGACTGGACCACTGGACAGATAAAGTTGTCAGGTGGAAAAACCTGGAACGACATGTGTCACTTTGATTCCAAAGAAATGTCCTATGCTGCAAGTTCACTGTCCACTGTGCCTGTCCGAATTCTCCTCTCTCTCTGGCTAATCTAAGTGAAAACACTTGTGTCCAGACCCAGATGGATGGAGCTGGAGGGAGAATAATCTTCAAATGTTGAAATTTTTAGGGGATTTGTGTTTTTTTCTCTCCACAATCTGAGAGGATCAGACACTGCTGTTCTGAGTTCTCCTGCAAACAGTTTAGATTTGATCATGTTGCTACACTGTGTACTTCACTCTGAGTTGTTTAATCGTTCATATTTTCTGAGAAGGGAAAAAAAGTGTGGAAACATTGGAATTTTCTTCTTTGTAGTGTTATTCGTCTTTTTACTTCTCACAGTTGTCTGAACTGAACATAAGATGGACGACAGTTTATTTTTCCCGCGTAAAAAATCCCTCTGCTGAGCGAAAAGGTCACCATCTGATACAGAGTGATGTAATCCTATACCCAAGCTTAATGCCATGAGGCATTTCAAGGCTGATAGAAGGAGGGAATGTTTAGAAGAACTGACACATCAAACATCAAAGTCAAACTCCTTTAAATCCCCAAAATTCTGCCCCGTTGTCCTCGCCTTCAACTTTGACCCCTGAACCCATCGCAATGGATCACTGTAAATAAAAGTGACGAGGAGATTTTCTGCTGACCAGTTCCACCTGATTTTCCCTTATTCCATATTGAAACACCAATCACTTCCAGCCTCGAATCCGACCTGAGTTAACGTCCATCCATGTTCACCTGGAGTCTCCGAGAGACAAGAGTGAGATCCACAGGGAGGAGACAAACACAGGTCGAATTGCGTTTGACAAGCCTGAGTCAGGGCTTTTGTCATGGCATGTCATGTATTACTCAGATAGTCTTACCTGAGATCAGTCGATGGGTGAACTGATCAAACATCCATCCAGTAAGTTGATGCTTGACATGTAAGCATTAACCAGTATTAGAAAGCAAATGGAATTTTCCTGCTGGAATTTTAGGGACTCGAAAAACGGATTACCGTGACGTCATCCAGAAGACGTTTGCTCAAGGCTTTGACGATGTCATCAGGGAGAAACATCAATAGGTCTTCAATAGGAAGACACGCAATCATCACTTGTGGGGATGAAAAGCGAGTTGTTTTTCTAACCCCTGTGTGTTCAATAGTGGTAAAACAGTAGACGTCTCTGAACATAACACCCTCCCCCCCCTCCCCCCCACCCCCACCCCCCCACACCCACACACACCTCCCCCAAGAGACTAAATCCATCTACACAAAGCATATTTTAAGCAATGAGCATGACCGGAGCGTAAGACCTCTACAGATTGTTTTGGATGACGTCAGCTTTCAGTATCTGGGACATGGGTGGCTGCTTGACAGGGGGGAGACATGATTGAGAAGATGAGTTGGTAGAGTATGATTTTGTTACCAGAGGGTGAAATAAAATAAATAATAAAAACACCCGCATCACCCTCCACCTAGCTCTGTTCTTTCATTTGGGAGAGTTGAACGGGAGGGGAACAATACGTGAGGGTTTGTAGAGAACACAATTAGAACTGGCATTTGATGTTATGAAATCCAAGTGTTTAAAGAATTACATTTCTTCAAAGACCTCTACTTCATGATTCATTTTTGAATACATAGAAGCTGTACTGAATGATATTGTCTTGCAAACGGAAATATATCTATTTACAGTATATTACAAAGTATGGACAACTTTTCAGACGGTATTTATGTATACATATATTTTAAAATTGTTTAGTTTTTATTTTATTTTATTTTAGACAGAGAAAGGAAAGGAAATTGTAGCAGGCCTTGTCTCGCCTGAAAATAAGACCTCTCTCCAGCATGTGATGCTGCTTTCTGCAGGAGGAGTGACCCAGATTTCACTTCTATAGGCGCTTGTTTCCAGCAGCCTTCAAAACGCATTTATCTGAACTACAGTGAGGCGGGCTGCCCTCCACAGAACTGTGAGACCTCAAATATGGAAGATTTTATTTGCAAACAATGCTTATATTATAAACCTTTAACTCTGACAACTACATGTTGTAATCATTATAATTGTTTTATTGTGTTTCAGCCTTCATTGTGTTAAAGTTAAAGTTAAAACTGGCCTGGAGACTCTAAATATAATATAAGTTATACAGTTTACAATCTATTCTCATTTATATTCCATGTAGATTTTTATCTTATGTTTGGCCTTCCAGCTATTGGGTGAAGAATAAGACAATTCAGTTTCTCTCCTGGTTTAAAAGGCAGCCTCAGGCATTCTTGACATTTTTACACGTCGATTTAACATGTTAATTGACACATTAATTAAAACAAGCGACATTATCCATTAATGTTGTAAGTAAAACTGTCTAATAACTGTAACAAGTGTGCATGGTTAAATTTAGCACGTTACATTAATGATTTGATTTACTTAATAGATTAGAAAATGCAGCATGTAGCCCAATAATAGGTTAATATAATATCACAAAACGAAAATATGTGTTTTAGATTTAGATTTAGATTTGTAATGCAATATATTTTATTCTAGGCCTATTAGGCTATAACGGAACTCTGATGTATAGCAAATATTATTTATACAGTTAATATTGTTTTGTAAAATACTGTAACCTTTGTATGTATTTATAATTATATTATTATAGTTATATGTATATATTATTATATTATTTATAATGATAACAACAATAATAGTGATAATAAAAAAATAACAGTAATGTATTTTTTTCGATAGATCACTCGTGTCGAATGAACAATAGTCCTTCTTATTTCCTCCCTATAAAAAAACGCATTTAAACTCATATTTGTTCATATATATTGTACATATACCGTCCCTGAGTCTCTCCTGTTAAAGTAATTTTCCTCATCAATACAGCAGCACACAGGATCGTTATGGTTGACATTGATAAATGATTCTCCAAGTTGCCTACAGCATTCTGCTCAAGCCGAGCAAGGAGTGGAATACATGCGCACAAATCCTTACAAAAATGAAAAGAACAAGTGTTTTCAGGTAAATCTAATAGACACAAATGTATTTCAATTCAACGAACGATTAAAACTCAATATATTTCCTTCCTTTTTCTTTTGTGCAGTAGTTCTTTTGTAAAACGTTCATATTCTTTAGGAATTGTAAGAAAACATACAACCTGGAGTTGCAAGTGTTTTTTCTTCCCTGAATTTTGAACTGGTCATCCATCATCCCTGTCAACATAATCCAATGAAGAGAAGCGACTGCAATTTCTCCATATCGACCAAACGAGCCTGACCTGCTATATTAAAACATATAGTTTTTGGTTATTGTTAAACCAGTGGAATATATAACCTTACTAGTGGACACGGAGGCCTACGGAAAAAATGTAAATAAAAAAAGCTTCTATTTGCCACTACACATCTGTCAAAGAAAAAGTGCACAATTCAGAGTCATCATAGATGTTTTTTTATTTTTTATTTTTGGTTTTTAGTGCAGAAACCATTCCCTTCTCTGTGCTATAAAACTATTTGAGCAATATCTAAATGAAAATCGGTCTATAGTGTTCTCTCACCATAACCTCTTTCAGTATTTTTTTTTGACAGATTTCAGGAGAACACAGAATAAAATGATGACAGAGTTAAAACTGAATTTGATTTAGTGCATTATCAACAAAAACAAATGGGCAACATTCAAAATACAAATGAACGAGAGTTTCGTCTTTGTCGGGAGATGAACTAAGATGCAGTCCTGTAGCAGATGTTTAATCTTCCACAGGATCTGCCAAACTCTCATTCTAAAAACTAGTGTTCACAAGCGCAAAGATAGACACAGTCAAATAAAGAACACAGTTACACCACGACAGTTAAACTCTTAGAGTCTTCATCAATGTTTTTTTGTCAATCCACAGTGGTTTGTTTTAAAATGGTTTATAAAAGATTAAGCGTCTAGAGTGTAAATATGTGTTTCTGTGTGTGTGTGTGTGGGGGGGGGGGAGATGTGGTTGTGTTGTGTGTGTACGCATGTATGTACAATTTTGTATCATTATATCTTTGGGAAGACTGAAAGGTTCTTGTTCCCATGGTCCACCATTGTAGAAAAATAAATAAATAATTTAAAAAAAGAAATGGAAGTCCTGTTAAACTGTAGCCGAGGTCACATCATCTTCCGCTGTTCACTTAGAAGTCTTTAATATTATGGAAGACACGTCTTCTTTGTCACCGTTGGTAACTTTCTCAGCTTGTTCCTGGATCCTCATCGCCCTCCAGGGGATCACAGAAGGTCAACAAGGTCTGTGTAGGTGTGGGTGTTCCCAGGGTAGGTGCGGTCCTCTTTTTGTTTTTTGTTTGTTTTTCCAGTGGGAGTGGCGTTGAAGTGGGCGTGGCCAGGTAGGTACAGGTGAGACTTGGCTGTGGCATGCTCTCACTGGACCACTGTGCCGGATGGATATATCCCTGAGCAAACCATGTAGGCCTGGAACACAAGCAAACAACACATGGTCAGACTCAAACATACTCATGTCCCGATAAGGTCGTCAATCTACTGGCTGAGGTGCAGGAACCCAGGAGGCAGCGTTTGAACTGCAGCCTACACAGAGACTCGACAGCATGGATTCAGCCATGCTTTTCATGGTGCCTAAATATTATGGTTCCTCTGGCTTCGGCTTGATCATGCATAGGATACCCACATATTACTGCAAACAACCATATGTGCTGCCTGTGGTAAATTTACTGCAGCAATCAGCATACGGTCTGATCACCAATCAAATTAAGGGAGGGCAACATGTCTCTATATTGAGCTATTACAGTAACTAGTCTATGATCACTCAATGAGAAGTAATTGGATTAAATATATATATATATTTAAAAAAATGTCATAGACAGCATTTTTATTCACACTGAGAATGTGATATCTGTATGCTGCTCTTTCTTTAAGAAGGGTCGCTGCTATCTGCTCTTTGGACTTCATTAGCAAAACCAAGGGAATGATCCCAGCGAAAGCAGGCTGTGTTGGCGGAATTGGCCCCGGTGAAAAGTGAGGCAAATGCGGCTCCTATTTACATATAAAGAGCTCTATTAATCAAGGTAAGTGTCATTATAGCGTGGCTCATTGAGCAGTGGAGTGTGGGTGTTAAATAAAATTTGGTGTGCTCCAGTGCCTCCGGCGGGCGATACGTCTTGATTTGTGAACTGTCAGCAGCCGAGAGAACTGATAAGACTGGAGGGGGCTGAGGGAGTATTACCAGCCTCTTAATCAGATTGGGCCCACGGATGAAGAAGAGAGAGAGAGAGTGAAGGGGGGGGGGCAGAGAAAAATGAAGAAAGAAAGAGAGAAGGAGTGATGGAGAGGAATAGAAGAGGGTAGAGCTAGTGGGGTGGGGGTGGGGGTGTGTGGTTGGGGGTGAGAAATGGAGTGGAGGGGAAAGAGGTGCTACTTACATCACCCTGTTCAGTAGGTTGAGCCTCAAGGTTTACATGTAGTGCCACTGTCCATCCATGCCCATATTCATACCCATACCACCCATCGGCCCTGGGGGGAAGGAGGCAGGGGGAAGGTCAAATTAAAAGTGTGAAAAAAAGATGCTAACAACACCTTATTAATAGATGCAAAGGCAGAGTGAGACAGGGTGTGTCTTCAAGGACCGTGTGCAGGAAGGAAGGCCACTCACCTCCAGGTCGGATCCCCATGTGCTGTTGACCGTCCAGGACGAAGCCACCCATTGGCTGTCCGTCAGGGCTATAGCCTGTTCCCTGACTCACTACACAGGAAGAAGACAGTAGAGTTGAGTCTGTGTACTGCATAGCTACAGGGCATTTAAAACATCCATATTTAAAACATGTATATCCATCCAAGAGTTTTGAGATGGCAAAGTATCTTAGATTTCCCATTTACCTGATCTGTTTGATTGGTCAATCATAGGTTGGACTATTCGCCTTCTGGCATTGATGAACCTGGAGGGAAATGAACATGTGTCTCTTAGACCAGATTTGAAACATTACTACTTCATGTTTTTTCTTTCAAAAGACTGACATTTAAAAATGAGTGTTCAGTCACTTCTTGTTGAATTATAGACTCTTCTTATCCTGATCTCATTTACAAAACCAAATGATTTTGCACCCATGTAAAAGTGTCATATTTATCAAATAGTTTTAGTGGAAATTAGGATTTGACATGTCTTTCGGGATTATCCTGCTAATCTGGTTTATTCCTACTGACATAATCTAGGGTATTAGGAGAAAGTCACATGGCTCAGAAATCTATTGATTTGGTTTAGCTATATAGCCTTGGGGTGCAATAAGGTTAACCACTTTGTCATTCTTTTTTTAAACCATAGATAAAGGCCACAACTGGACAGCTAGGTGCCTGTTCCCCCTTTGATAAATCTATAGAAGAGTCATGACTAAAATCTGCGGTGCTCTTAAATCTGCGGATTAAAGGTGCACGGCTGTGTAATTGGGTCTGTTGAAAAAACCTTGATACACTTAAAGCAGAGCCCACGACGGCTTTTGGAGAGAGGATTAATGAAGTGCACCAATGTCATCACAATTAATCCAAACCCTGACTCAAGAGTAAAGCTGCAAGTCAAATGATGCTTTTGAAGACAAACCCAAATGTATTTTCCAGAAACGAAATCCTCTAACTTTTTTGTGATAATTTCATTGGAAATTGGAGTCCCGTCCCCCCACCACCACCACCCCCTCACCAATGGCTTAGCCATCTACAAAGAAGCCTGGGTGCCGATCCTAAAGACGCTTTAATCCATCTGGTCATATATGTAAAAAGAGACTTGGGGGAGGGAGGGGGGGGGGACTAGGAAAGTCTGTCAGCTCCTCTAAATGTTCCAGGCTGTCCCAGACAAGGAAGACAAGATGTTTGAGGATGCGTCTAAGAACAGCAAAGTTCGTCTTGGAGAATCCTTTTCCTTTCACGATCTTGTCTGAGGTGAGAAATCAGGAGCTGTTTCCCTCGGCGATGAGGGGGGTGGGAGGTGGTGTTCAGCGTGTTACCACGTCTGTACTCACCAGTTATTCACTTGGAGGATGGTGAGGCCTGTGTCTTGTGCTAGCTGTTTCTTCTGCTCCTCTGAAGGATACGGGTGCTGTGGGTGACAGACAGATGGAAAGAACAACGTCAAGACTGCAGCCGAGGAGAATGAATGTTTGGACTAAAGGTCTTTTACATAATTGCAAAAATCAGAATCAGGAAATATAATCACGCTCTTTGACAGACGAATGTACACAGTGACCAACGCCAACATGCGCACAAGTCAGTCTGTCGAATTAACATATTCAAAGTAAAAAATAAATAAATAAACTGACCACTGATTGGCCCTGAACATTCTTGTCTCACAGCGTGTGGCATTGTGTGACATTATTTGACATTATTTGACATTACTTGACAAATGATCGGGTTGGATACAAAGGAACACAATGCTACTCTTTGTCTGTAGCTGAATAGGGCAGTTCCCTGTCCTTTGCCTTTCTACTATCTGTATGACAGGGGGAGGAGGGTGGCAGATGGCAGACAGAGGTGACCCATGTTTTGGGTGCAGGGTCGTGGGTGCGTCCCCATTTTGGTGCTGTCAAGACAGCAGCCACCTCCTGTGGTCAGTGCTGAAGGATGAGCTTCCAAGCACTTCATTTTTTTCAACCGCCTTTCATTCGTACACACAAACGAGTACGAATACACACATTCAGGCATGTACCTGCCACACACATGCATGCACACAGCACGCACGTACTGTCCACGCGCACATCAACTCACAAAACGGACGCGTACATGTACACGCACTTATGACAACCACGAACACACATAAACACCATGCATGCATATGCTCAAGCACATACACACAAACACACACACATCCACGCGAACACACACATACACTGTTGTGACAAAGCCCATTGTTGCTACAAGTGATCCTCATGATCACCTCCCAGCTTGGTGGCTGACAGTCCAGTGACGGATGACTCAGTGCCCCTCCCAGAATCCTGAACCCCCCCCCTGATTTGTTCAACTAAAACCCTCCTCCATCCCCATCTCTGTACCCATCCCAAATCCTTCTGAGAGTCCCATCCTAGCTTGTAGCCTTTGTGTGGTGAAACACTCATTTCATGTGCTATGTTACTGGAAAAAAACCCCAATGAGCACTACAGGAGCAAGAAAGGTTGTATTTACAAACTCTGTCAGTGATAATAATGCTGAATATGGTCAAAAACAGCCCTTTATTTACACAGAACTCTCGATTAGCATGTAGATGGATGTCAGCGGTGAATGCATGGAAACCAACAGATATGACCAGGCTAATGGGCTATTAATGAGTAACATAATGAATCTAAACCTTTCACAGCTTCTTTAGGGGATCTTTTGAAGGGCCCAGAATGGACCACAAAAGCAGGCGGCTCACACTAGTTACAGAGGGTGACCCCCCCTCCCCTGCACCACCCACCCCCCAGTCTAACACCCTAGTGCATAGTGGATTCTGACAAAACATAATTCCACTCCTTTCACACACTCTGCGGCCTATGAATGCTTGATCGCTTGGGTGTTGTAATGGGCCTTTCACAAGCCAAACTCCCTGAACACACTTTTCAGCAACACATCCTGCCATGGCAAACACTTGTGCTTAACAAATTAGCTTGAAAGAGGACGGGGAACAGAGAGGGGATAATTCAATTAGCCTCCTTTTTCTTTCTGGAAAATCTAAAGATTTGGTTTGAAGGAAGGGATTACTGGCAGTACAGGACCTGTGTGGGCCTTTCACTGGCCAAATAAATAAGGGGCTAGGAAAACATCACAGAACAGTAAGAAGATAGAAAGAGAGGAAATCAGCGGTGTCCTTTAAAGGTGGCAGATAAAAGGTGAAACTCTCCTTATGGGGGAATTCTCTGGGACTTTGAAATAGTGGCACTCTGATGGCGCTAACAGAAGAGCTGAACTCTGGGAATGCCTGTCCTGTTGTGCGAAACCCAGTTCACTTCTGAGTAAAGTGGCATCGTTCCAAAACAAGGACTGAAAGACCAAGAGGCCGTCGAACAACATGCTCCCCTCATGTCATTTATCAAGTTCAATGCAGCGCGGCGGGAAGATTTGTTGTTAGCTAACGGAAAAAGAAAAAAGAAAAACATCACAGAGAAACCACTGGCCATGCATCTTCAAAGCAGCGGTCCCTCCATAACACAGCAGAAACGCGAGAGAGAGCGGGGGGGGGGGGGGGGGGGGGGAGTCTCGTTGGGGTGGGGGCCCCCTGTCTTACCGTGAGGTGCTGGAAAAGCCAGGCTCGCATTATATTCGTGGCCACTTTAGGGAAAATGCCCCTCTTCTTCTGTCTCTTCTTGTCCTGATCATCCTCATCTCCTGTGCCTGGTGATGCTAGGCTGTTGTCCAGGCCGTCTCCTGAAATCAGATGGAAGAAAGAGGAGAGCAGGAGGGGAGTCAGGTTAACAGAGGGCTTTAATTTAGAGCCATCACCTCCGTCCTCTGCAAACGCACAGTGAAAGGTTTGGGCGGAGGTGTTGTGTGTTGTGTTGTGTGTTGTGTGTTGTGTGTTGCTGGCTGGGGGATAAAAAACACAAGGTAGAGAGTCACACCTTCCAGCTCCTCAGCTAGAGGGCCAGGACGAAGCGAGCAGAGTGAGAGAGCTTCAATAAAAACCTTAAAGCTATTAATCCAATCTGAGCTGCACATTTGACATGGAGTAATGGCTGCAGGAGCTGCTCGCCCGACAGAATAATGAACTCAGGAACCACAGCCCACTGGACACAGCGTGCAACACTCTTATTTATATACTTCCTTCTGCTCTACATAGGCTAATGATGAGGCTCATGGGGGGAGGGTAGAAAGAACAAAAACATAAACAAACATTAGACATGGCGTAGAGGAACGAAAGCATAATTACCCCCCTACCTTGTGAAGTGTGCAAGGTGCTCATTTGACTGTGTGTTTTCATGTGTGTGTGGTGGGGGGAGGCAGGGTCAGCACCCTTTTGCCCCCATGTCTTCACTTACCAACTCCCCACACCCCGCACCCCCGCACCCCCTCCATCCATCCAGACTGTCTGTGCAGGATCGTCGGCTCGTCAGCCGTGCATCGCTCCCCCCCCCCCCTCCTTTGCTCCCCTCCACACACACACACCCCCCACAAACACACACACACACCGCGAGCGTGTGTCCTCGTTTGATTTCAGTGGGAGCCTTGCACGCATCGAGGCAGGAGGCTTCCTTTAAACTAAGATTTCCTGCCCTGCTCTTGCGCCCCTCTCAACACAGGGAGCGCTCGGCCCGCTCTCCCTCTCCAACATTAATTGTGCATCAGCAGAGATGATTTACTTTTAACAGTGGTGGTTATTTTTCATGCCCTCGGGGCAGAGATGCCTTGAAAGCCTGCCTGCAGGGCATGTGAATTATGCATCTGAGAGACTCCTCCCAGGGGGCAGGACAGGGACCCTACTTTTCTTAAGATTCGCCCTGGCACGTCTTTTTGTTTTTGGGAATGCATCAATCACAGGGCGCCATATTCATGCATAAATATTTCAACTAATGAATATGGACATTAAAAAGAAAGAGTTGTGGGGTCAGGGACTGGGGGTAGACAGAGTGGGTGGGGGGGGTTGGTTGTGGGGTGGTTATGGGAGTTGTTACTGATGGTGTGATCCAAGTCAAGGACAGGACGCTGGTGGGGTACTCTGTCTCTCCACTTTGAAACGTCACTTTAGTTGTTGACTGTTTCTCAAACTCTGTCTGTCTAAACGCACCTCGTCTGCCAATCTAATGATATAAAGTTTGGTGGGAACTTGGAGATGAGCCTAGAAGCTCTCTGTCATTTCAAAGAGGGACGGGTAATATCCTGTCTCCCAGATAGGAGAAGACAGTGGAGATAGAAGTAACAGAGTGGAGAAGTGATGCCAATCTACCCAGATATGACTTCAAATTGTAGGGGTGAAAAAACAAACACCTTTCAGTCCTCTAACTTAGCCTTCACACAAACCCTATGTAAAAGGATCCTCACACTATATACAGCTGCCTGACATATTTTGGAGAAAGACATCTTTATTTCTAAATATGAATCTCATATAACTCAAACTACCGAGTAGTTAAAAAAAAAGAAAGTATGTAACTCATTGGAGAAAGAAAGAAAGAACCTGGCAGAACTCACTCGGCCTAATTATATCTAAGGAGCCCCCCCCCCCTCCACTCTCCCCCAGTCCCCCCCCCCCCCTCTCCCCCAGCCCCCTGCCCCTCCACTCCTCATCCCTCCTCTCTCTCAGCTCCAGAGAGGGAGGGCCGCAGGGCAGATCCTCTGCCACGCTAATCGCTTCTGACTGTTCCCTGGCAACTCGGCCCATCTAACCAGTGTGACGGTGCACTCTCAAAGTCGTACCCGTGGAACGCACCCATGGCCTAGCCTCCTTGCCTGCCTGCTTGGCTCTCTGCCCCAGTGTCTGCACGCGTGACACACAGAGGGGGGAGGGGGTAAGGGGAGGGGAGGGGGGGGGGCTTCTGCCGCAGGGAAGGCTGGAGTATAGCCCCAGGCGCTTTAGGAAAAACAGCACCCTAAGATATGAACAGAAGACAGCAGGCAACCTTGGTTCCTACATCCCTAATCCCCCTCTCCCTCTGTCTTTCTTTTTTTGTCTCTCTCTTTCTACTTTCTTTCTTTCCATTTATGCTTTTCTCCACGTATTCTAATGTTATTTATTTTTCTATTCTCCCCCGGACCCCCCTTCCTTTTGTCTCTCTCCTGCCTCTCGGCCTCTCTCCTTCTCTCTCTTCCCCCCTCCCCTCCTCCCTCTAGGTATAACTGGGACAGCGATGGGGGCTAGGCCTTGGCTGATGACATGTCCATAAGACAAAGTGCAGCCTGGCTGGCAGAACTGATTGCTGTATCCCAGCGTGCATCAGTGATGCAAACACAGTGCAGCTCGCCTAATGAGCTTCAGCGGATCCCTGATCCATCACCGGTGACAACATTCAGCCCTGCCTGTTATTACCCATGATGCACACTGCTAAATGGAAACTGCCTGGAAAGAGGTGTGGAGATCTCCTGAGTGGGAGATGCTGATGACGTTCTCAGGATACAGAGTCTAGTCTAGCCTGGCCTGGCCAGTGGTTAGCTATTGATCAGGGTTAGTGATAGGCTGAAAGCCGAAGGCCAGATTGAAATGAACACTTATCCCCCCCCCCCCCACCACCCCACCCCACCCCCACCATCCCCCACCCACCCACTCCGCTATTTTTCTCCCTTGAGAACCCGGCTTGACAGGTTCCAGGAGGACATTAGTGTCAGTAGCCTGTGATGTCATCGGCATGTCACCACCACCAGCTTCACATTCCATGTTGCTATGTGGCTCGTGATCTGCGTGACTTAGAGGGGTCAGGAAAGAAACGGCACATCCTGCCAGATCTATTTAACACTGGTGTACAGGAGCCTCACAGATCCCACAGGCACCTTTTGTTTTATTTTTGCCTTTGTAATGGACATTCCCGGCCCCCAGCACGCCCTTTCACCAACCTCCACCCAACTCCCCCCTCCAAGAAACATTCCTAGGATAGCTCAGGCCTTCTATCTCAGGCCCCTGGAGAAGCCTCCCTGGGGGAGGGATGTATCAAAGAGACCCCCGTGCATAACACACAGCTTACAAGCTAACAACACCACTCTAGGAGCCATGGGCTCGCTGCATGTCTAATGTAGCCACACCACCATAACCCCACCACCGACCACCCAATCATCTGACCGCCGGATCACCTGACCACAGTCATTGTACCTGTGGTTAGGGCTGTCCGCAACCACATGGCAACCGCTTTGCTACTTCCCATCAGATAAAAGTGTGGGTTTAAAGGTTTTCATCAGGCCAAAGAGGCATAACTAATGTCCATTAAACAATGGGACCCCCCACCCCCCTTCAAAGTAGCAGGTGCTTTGAAGAGCACTGGTAATCTGCAGGCCTGTGCCTCTGCTGCTGACGTAAGGGCCCCCGGTCCCTTCCTATGGTAAAACTATTTGCTTTCCACGTCCCCTTGAATGTGAAAAGACCAAAGACCAAGGCAAAGAGGCCCTGGGAGAAGCAGCAGGTAGGCCTGCCACAGACCCTGGACCAGCAGCTAGGCTCTGATCATTCTAGTCCTCTCTCTTCCTTTGTTCCTAACACTGCTCTGTCCTTGCAGACCCACAGGGGGCATTCAGCTCCCCCTATCTTCTATGCATTCTCCCTCCGGGTCAAAAGGGCATGGACCTCGGGTGTTCCCCCCGCTGTTGTTTAAAAAAAGACATCCAAAAAAGGAAGCCATTCACACCATCCTCTTAGTTTTTCTTGTGCTGACATACAGGTTACGGACGTATGGAAGATATACTGCAAGCTCTCAAAATAACTTTAGGTGGTTTCGGTTTGGTTTTAAAGCACTGAGTTGGAAATCAAGAGGCGAGTAGGATTTAATCTGTGTTTCCAAAGGTGCTTTCATCCTCCGCATTTCTCTTGTCTTGCAAAGCATCCTCCCATTGTTTTCATCAATAGCCTGGCCATTGATGCCTGATGGGCAGAGGGTGGAAAGTTGCTTTAAAGTCTATTCTGGTTTTACTGCAGCCATCCGAGAGAAAAACAAAAACAAGTCATAAAACCTTTATGTCTTCCACTGAGCTCATTACAGACCACATTAACAGCAGGCACACGGGACAACTTCATGACTACAGTGTCAAGTCAAAACCACAGACAGACAACAACATTTACACAAGCTGAGATTCTCTGAACACTGAAGTCTATCAAACAATCTACACTACCCGAGTCTAAATTCCACAAGCAGTCATCCCCCCCCCCCGAATTGTCGTTCAATATCTATCTCCGTTTGCATGCGTCTGCTTCATCCACAAAAAGACAGTGAACAACTCTATTTTAAGTCATAGTTGCAAGAGTTCAAAGTGCCGCATGTTAGAATAACCGTTGCTTTTGTGCGGGGTCAACAGTGAGGTCACCTTTGATATGGAGCGAATTGCAGAGGATCTAAGGGTCTCTTACCGAGTTCACTGCTGTTGTCCCCACTCTGGGAGACATGGCCCCCACTGGAGGGCCCCGGGGTGCCCACGGAGGGTGTGGAGTGGGCGTCATCCAGGTCTCTCCAGGATGCTGGGTTCTGGAGTTCAGAGAGAGGCCGACACATCCCCCCATTTGACCAACACACCAGGAGAGCAAGAAGAACACAGAGGAGGGGGAGAGAGAAGAGAGAGAGGAAAACATTAGAGGACAGAAGATACAGTCGGCTGATAAACATTATTGTAATCAAGCTTGAGCTCGTTCCCACGCCTCAACAACAACCAGTCAACACAATCAGGATGAGGCTAAAACATGAAGACCGATGAAAAATGATTGCACAAGTAAACCCAAACCTATGAAAAATCCAAGTTACCATTTTTTTCCCTGAGATGGAGTATGAATGAGGCCTAGTCCAAAGAAAAAGAACCGAACCGAGATAACAAAGTCTATATGGAGAACCGTCGATGAGAGAGAAGAGAGAGGGAGAACACAGAACCATGTGAATCCTCCAATGTCCTGGCTGTTTCTGTGGGACGCTAACCGACAGAAACCCCTATTTATTGTAGCGTTGGCCGAGGTACTCAGACAACCCTAAGCTGAAGCCAAACAGCAGAGCCCCCTCTTCAACCTCTTTGCGTCAGCTGTTTGCCGGATGGTGATCAGATGAAGAGCTCGGGGAATGACAAGAATAAGCACGACAACAATGGCACAGTGTGAATGAGGCCTCTCAACCAAGGCCTCTTTTTTTCAGGGGAACACACAAGTAATTAGGACCTTTCTGTACGCAGTGCCATTTAAAAGAGCTGCCATGTGTTTCCGCGTTTATCAAGCTAATGAAGGACTTCTTCTCCAATACCCCAGCTGTTGCAGTTCAATTACCTGTATTACAGCATGAATGATTCTTATAAATGTGTCGTGGAGCGCAAATTAATTTGCAGTTTATAGCCGGAGAAGCAGTGGAAGGGACTAGGAAGGAATTACCAGGCGTGTGTTATAGTTCAGGTTAGGTGATTCTCATACACTGAGCAGAAGCCACAGCTTGATGAACCACAGCATGCAGTGAACGCACACCTGCAGTAGGTATACAGGGGCACCATCTCTCTCTGCAAGAGAAGCCTTAACGAGGATGGCAACTCATATTGGTTAATAATATTATGAAATAATGAACAAAAAAAGAGTGTTGCTATTTTATCACAAATAAGAACTATTTACACTTTCTTTAACTACCATAATTTTTAAGGGTGTTTTTTTTTTCGAAAAATGAATGGATATTGATTATATTTTTATAGCTTAACTAGATCCTACACACAGAGGTTATCGTGTCATATCAGCTGTAGATGTTTGTGCTTGAAGACTTCAGAGGAATAAAATGGTTGTTCCGTATGAAAGGTACATCACAGGAGGAACCAGCAATTAAATATTTTTCTGGGTCGAAAATAGCTCAAACATGCTCTACATGTCACAGTCACTAAGTCAACCATGTACAGATGGCATTATCATGTTAGACTAGACTGCCTTCCATTTATTCCAATTATTTTCTGGGGTCAGTGTCTTTACATGGCAACAAGAATTCTGGTATGGAGAAAAAACGACAGGAATATTCTGCAGTTTCTCCAGTCACTTATGAAGAATGTCGCTACCTGAATATGTTTCATTGTACATCAGATAGGAGCTGGTTGAGAGGAAGAGAACATGTAGAGAAGACACCATGGGACAACAACCCCCCTCCCCCACCCCTCCCCACCTCTTTACCAACCATACACCAAATCTCTGATCGGTTCAGCTTTTAAGTGTTAATAAAACACTGGGTTTTAGAGATTTCTAAGAGAAATAGGAGCAAGTTGCACTGCTTCATTCACACTGGACAGATCCACCATCATCATCAAGAGATAGACTCAAAACATCATCCACATGATCAGAACGACCAAAAAAAAAACAACAACATGAAAGACATTCACAACTTATACTCTTCATATTTCCTGTTTGATTAAAAAGTACTATAATTTATGCAACATAAAGGGAAAGTCTACTGCTTTAGAACGTAACTCAACAAAGTGTTTTAGCTCTTGTCTTCTCTCTTTCTTTCTTTTTACAAGGAAACTTCTAGGGACTTTGTTCTCTGGCCTTTCTACTCACAGCGCCCCCAGCAGGCGACCATGTGGCAATCAAACAGCAGATTGGATCATAGGATACATGAATAATTCATTATTGAGCAGTTACTTATTGATATAACCATGAAGCCAACGGACAAAAATGATCTTTAAAATAGTTTTACGTTGATTTACTTTAATTTAGGTTGAGCTGGAACGATTGTTTCAATCATCAATAGTGATGAAGATGTTCTAAACACACTAATGACTGTTTTAAGACACTCGAGGTCTGATAAAGGCCCACGTGGTTGGGGAGTCTCAATGTTCTGTGAAAGGACACTCACGTGATCTGCAAGGTTTGTTGAAGATCCGGATAAGTCATCAAAGTCAGCTTTGACACCGTCTCGATCATCTATCACCAAGTCAATTGGCATTTTGCCTTTCAAACAACTAATGTACCGATGGCAGAAGTTGTCACACAGCTCGTGCACCTAAAAATGAAAAAAAAAAAAAAAATCATGTTATTTCATATCAAGAAGCATCATATGAATTAAGGAAATATCAAGCTATTATTTAAACATTTCTTATTTTCATATTTGTACTGATATTGTAGACTTCAGACATCTTAGAATAGCAGACTACACAGTGAATATAAACATTTTACAATTCATATGAATTATACCTTTTCTAATTCCAAAAGATGGAATCGTAGAACTTGAATTGCTTGGATCATCTGCAAAATAAATCAGAGGAAATGTTTAGGATGTTAAGGTCTCATTTGGGCCAAATAGATGACATAATTCCCTTAATGGATAACCTCTCTTCGCCCACAGATGCTTAATACACACTCTATATAATGTGAGGATCCTTACAACAGTTAGACAAGTTACAGCCAGTAACAGATCTTTGAATAGAGTTTTTTTTTTCTAATTCAAATGGATGCATTAACACAGAAAAGGTTCCTAGAGTGAGTGCTTTAGGGATGCCTAAGGCAAGGGCAGAGGAACAGGAAGGCCTTTGACAGTTACTATTTGTTTCCTGTTGCCTCTTCGTTCAATATGACATTAATACACATCTGTGGATGCAAAATGTACTCCAAAAAACACACTTACTGAAAATAAAAAGTGTAAGCTCTAACGTGGATGATAAAACGGTTTCAAAGCTGGTAAATACTTACCAAGTTATCCAACTCTGGGTTAGAAGAAAATAAAGGTTTCTCAGCACGTATCTTAAAAGAAAAAAAAATTGTTAGATATTTTCTAAACATAATTTTGTATAAATTCTACAATTTGAATGCACAGGGAAAAAGCCTATAAATCCAAGGACATGTTAAATAATAATAATAATATATACAAATATCTAACAGCGGAGCCATGCAATATAGTTGCCTAGCTCTAAAAAATGAAATAAAAATTAATAAATGAGAATTACTTGTTTTGCAAAGACTGCGATGTCCTCGTTAAAGGAGTCTGAGGAGCAGACATCCCCTCCTGCCACCCCGGGCTCGCGGGGCGTGCACGTGGCCAGCTCGCACTTCTCAAACACCAGCGCGAGCAGCGGGAATAACGGGTGACTGTGAAGTCATGAGACATTATTTACTTCAAATAATACATGCAAAACAATCACGTTTTTATTATGCATTGGCAACACTTCTATTTAGGGTATACACTTCATGCAGTGTTGCTATTTTATCACAAATAAGAACTATTTACACTTTCTTATCATTTTCAAGTTTTTTTTTTCGAAAATAAAATGGATATTGATTATATTTTTATATGAAACTTCTTCAAGCGAAAACTAGATTCTGCACACAGAGGTTATCTGTGTGTGTGTGCTGTATCTGTGTATTTAGGGTACACTTCATGCAGTTTGCAGATTAAAAACAACCCAGACTTGGTAGTTTTACAGGCATGAAGGTATTATCCAGACTCACTGAATTACAAACTAGAGAGGGTTACAGTGTTATCAACAATTTTTGAGTGTTGACTTGAAAGTGTGAGAGATTGTTGTCTGGTTATGAATGTAAGAGAGTATAGATGCGCACCCATAGATCTGATCTTTGTCTCTTTTCAGTGCATCGTTGACAGCGCTGCCCATGCTGCTGGGTGGGTGCATGATGCTGTGGGGTGCATGGGCTCCGTAGTGCTGGGGTGCATGAGGGGGAGGTGGACCGTGGTTCAGGTGGTGGACCTGCGGTAGAGGCCGAGGGGCATGAGGGTCTCCGTACATGGACGTGGGGACACCGACCCCATCCATCCCACCGTAGTGGGCAAGCTCATCGTACTGTAGAGAGAGAGAGAGAGAATGGCCTGTTAGACACTGTGCATTGACAGTAGGCAACTTTAGACCGTTTGCATCCTCTGTAAATCCTCACCAAATATTAAAAAATGGAAGTCAATCAAGTTTTGCATGTAAATATCACCGCGAAACACAGTCAAATATGAATATGTGGCTACTATTTTTGCTTGAGAACCGATACATCCACCTCGAGTTTAAAAGCAAAGAAAAAATCCTTAAAAAAATCAGTTATATTAAGGATTTACAGTATAAGAAGAGACAGATCATGCAGAACCTACCCTCTGAGCCATGCGCAATCTGGAGACCAAGCACTGAAATAGGATGTTTCAACGTGGAGAGTTGAGATTCAGGATATACCAGTTAGATGCTTCTTTACATCCAACTATGATTTATAATCCGCTGTTGCAGCACCATGAATAAGAACATATGAGCATACTAAACCTGAATGCACGGTTTAGCCTATAAAACAATTATCATGCATCAATAAAAACGGAGGATGGTCTGAAGTTTCCAAACAAGCGCATCCGTAACGCGCACGGATCCAAGTCCAGCTGTCAGTCAGTAAAAACCGGCTGTCAAGGTATAATCTGTGTGTCCAGTTCTCAGATTATTAGTTCCAGAGGAAAATCCCTTTCCAAAAGCAGCAATGTCCCCTTTAGAATGGAATAGAATAAGAGAGAGTGTCTGTCCTGCTGTCCCTGTTGTCCCACATCAGAGGGGGTCAGTGAGGGTCTGCAGACTCTGAGTTTATAGGACAGACTGGCTGCTTGGATCAGAGAGAGAAGCTGATGACGGAACCAGGAGAAGTGGGTGGAACCACGGACATTAGAAAGGGGTGGGACCAGGGGTGGAACCAGCCCCCGTGCAGCCAAGTAAAGGAGGATTGGAGCTCTGCCAGTGACACGCAGTGAAACACTGTTTGCATTGGTCAAGGCAGAGGGTGACGCAGAAGAACTGTCACCAAGGTAGTGAGAATATCTACTAAACTATAATTAACACTCAGAATGAATTGGACAGTTCAGCAATTTAACATCCACTATCCTAAAAAGATATTATATTTATTATATTTTATGAGTATATTTTTATTATACAATGTTTTCTACTTGTGAAATTATATTATCAGATGACTCTAAGTGATGAGACATGAGAATAGAAATAAATGTCTGAAAAAAACAGTCACGTGTGTAAAGTTGTGCAAAGTTGTGCAAAAAGACAAAAGGTTGATAAAATGGTATCTCAGAATGCCTTAAAAGTGTATACAGTCGAACTGTATTAAGACAAATATCAGGGTGGAATTACCGTGCAATTGACCACAATGACCTCACTAGTTAACCTTCAATTCATTGTCAATTAAATGGGACTCAGTTGGGGTTGACAGAACAGGTGGCCATGGGGCTGAGCATTTGGTCAAGTGTTGGGATTGGATCAGAGATGCAGCCTGCATTACAGTAGGTCTGTAGGTTATTTCAGGCTGTTCAATAGATGAGGCCTGTTGTGTTTTAACTCAATTTCCATGTGGAATATGAGCCTACTTCTTGGGCTGTTAGAAGCAAAAGCATGGTGACCAGACTGATATTCGCAAGGACAACTGCAGTAAAACCTTTCCAGACTTTATAGTTTATAGTTGGGCCAGTTCATTTTTAAGGAATTTACATATCACGTTCATACAATTGTTTCTTATTTTCAGGTGAAGCATCATATTGATGTTTGGAAGTGTGAGGTAGACTAAATCCCAGGTAGGCCTACAGACACCAGGCTATAGGCTCATCCGTTTACGAAGGGAAATTCGATTTTATATTCATCCTAATTGCAAAAACCTTAAACCGATCAAGATAAGCATCCTTGATGTTTAAAATACAAAACGAATAGTAGGTGTTGAAACATGTGTCAGTCTTATCATATCGTGATTGGCCACCACTGTATTCAGCTTCCAAAAGTCTGCAGTATTCACATTTTCCTTCTAACAGATACAAGAAATTATTTAAATAATACAGCATATACTCGTTTTACTGAACTAAAGCGTTAAAATACATTTCAGTATAATGATGTAAGACACTTAAGTGTTTACATGTTTAAAGTGATTTCAGTTGATAATATCAATCCGATACTAGGCTATATAGCCTAGTTAATAGTTTCCAACTTTATTTAGTCTTACTTTGGCCTGTGGCTTGATCCCCATCCTTCTCATATTGTAGGTTATAATAGGCAATAATACAATTAAATGAAAATATTTAATACAGGCTTTCACCTGGATAAAGCAGAATTTGCTATCAGAACGATACCGACCACATTGGGGAGTTAACTTATAAATAATAGGCTATTTGAGAATATAAAAATAAAAAACTGCAGTTATCGTATCAAAACTAGTCAACATTGGTTCGAGACAAAGATAATATGCATCTGTAATTGTAAACTTGAAAGACTCCTATTGAAGGGGCAGTACACTGCCATCTAGCGGCTTAAATAATTGTCTCTTTTATTTTCATGTTATTTTTTATTATTTGAGGAAATAAAAATGTTATTTATCTTGAGTTTATATATTAGCCGTATTAGATTAAATCAAATCATACATAAAGACAATAATACGGAACTGTAACCAACAAAACAAATCTCAGATTGCTCTCCTTTAAATGATAAATGTTGAATCTACAACAAGCTCTTTGAAATGCAAATACACTGAACCTTCTTTTCCTCTCCTTATATGAAAGAGTAGCCAATCAATGGAGTGGAGAGAAAAAAAAACTTAGTTATACTTTCCTTAAAAAAAAGAAAAAAAGAGCAAAACTTAATATATTACTATTCTGTGTTCAAAAATGGTACGTGCTTCCCTTTGATATTCCATGCATGTGAATTATTAAAGGCATATATTTGAATTATAAATACACTAACTATTCAGAAATAGGCAAAACATGGACCATGCCCCAGGCAAAGTTCTCCCAATGCACATTATTTCCTTGACTCTCTCTCTCCATTTCCTCTGCTCCTCATTTCTCCTTCTTTGTGTTTACCTAGCTACCCCCCCTCCCCCCCTCCACCTACCTCTCACCCACTCAATGATCTGAATGTAGGCTGATTCACGGTGTCATGCCTGTCTTAAATGTAATAAATTACCATCTTCCTGCAGTCTGAGTACCCTCCGATGCTCCACTAGAGACTAGCCCCCTGCACCAGCATCCCTGACCCCCTCTACCCTGCACCTCCTTATCCCCCTCCCCCCAGCCTCATCCCTGGTCTGGCTGGCTCTGTCACCCGTCATCCAGTGCCCCAGTGAGAATCATTAGCGTTGTCAGGACTGGCCCGGGAAAGGAGGCCAGCAAAGATCAGGATGGTGTGTGTCTGTTTGTGTGTGTGTGTGCAAGTATGCAAGGCTGCATTCATGGCAGTGTGTGTGCGTGTGTGTATTTATGAGTATGTATGTATGTATGTATGTATGTATGTATGTATGTATGTATGTAAGGTAGAGGGGAAGCAGTAAGCAGTTTTCTGCATAGATGGAGAGAGAGAGGGTGAGGAATGGTAAACAGTGAACATGTGACAGGTCTCAGTGTTTGGGTGAGCGTAGCTGTGGAAGGGAGTGTTGCATTTTTGTGTACACACATATACAGTATGTGTGATTGTGTGAATGCGTGGGAGTGTGTGTGTTTGCGGTGTGTGCACGCGCGTGGGAGTGTTTGTGTGTGTCTGTGCAGGTGTGATGTCATGTCGCTGTGGTGCAAAGTACCCTGGGAGCAGGAGAAACAATAAAGCACACATAGAGAATGGAGAAGGAAAAAAAAAACAAATCTTGTTGGTATTCTGCTTTGTTTTTGTTATCACATACTTGTCAGCCTTCAAACCAAGGTAATGATGACCCTTGAAGCTATCACTAGATCCCAAAGACAACATGTATTTTATGAGTGAAACATCTTCAGACGACCCCATCTGAATGTCAACGTATTTGTGGTCACATCGTATTTTCACTACCCATCCTCACATATCTTTCAGCAGGAGTACACATGAGGAAGACGCCTTAGATAGATAGAGTTCACTATCATCATAAATCAGAATTACCTCTTATGAATCACACAACTAATGCAAGCCATGCATGCCATTAATCATTCTTTGAATCAATCCCATGCATGCCATTAGTCATTAACTGGAGCACCACATTCTGTCTGCACCTCCCGGTATAAACAGCTAGAGAGACTGACAGAAGCCAAAAGAACACATAGTCAAAAACATGTGTGAGTGCCTGGGAGTGTAGTGTGTGTGTGTGTGTGTGTGTGTGTGTGTGTGTGGGTGTGTGTGTGTGGGTGTGGGTGTGTGTGTGCATGTCTAGAGAGGCCAAGAAAGTGTTATAGAGAGAGATATGTACACACTGGGATTTATTTTGTTATAGTTTATGTGTTTTATGGTAGACAGACAGTTAAATCCAGTCATGTAGAATGTATACATGCAATATGTGTGTTTGGGAGTGTGTTTATAAACATGCACATACATATACTGACACATCAATAGAAACAGCCATAGAAAACAGAGGCATGTACTTTAGCGTCAGCTACACGCAGAGGTCACAATACAGCATCATCTACTCATGAAGGTTTTGTAACCTTGTGGGAAAGGTCTTTCCCTGACAAACAGAAGAAGACACAATAAGATGCTGGGCTGTCCTCTAATGATTACCATTTCATTGTTCTGAGTGGGGCGCCAGGGTGATCGAGTCCCTTTAAGGCTTGTGTGTGTGTGTGTGTGTGTGTGGTGCGGTGTGTGTGCTTGTGAGGGGTTGTGACGCCCCGTGCTCATGTGTACTCTTTCCCCAGTCTGGGTGTCAGTATTAATGAGCCCAGATTTCATTTCCGATGAGCGATTATTTGACTGTTCATTTGGCTAAGATTTATGACGGGCCCTATATCTATAGCCTACAGCGCTGGTCTAGTCTTTAATAATGGGAAATGAACACATTAATCACCCTGTAGCAGTCAGCCACTGAAAGCCAACCATCGTATCTAATCTGCAACATTGAAATAGCATGAAAAAACCCCCACCTTATATTCCTTGTATTCACAATTCTTATCTACAACAATGAGCCTGGAAAAATTACCAGGGTAATTGAATTTGATTTAACATAGTAAAATGTGAACAAGAGCCTCACACAAGACTGTGTAGAGAGACCCACATAATATGTTTAGTTCCCCCCCCAATGTGTTTTAAGATAGCCTTGCTCAACCACCCTCCCTGTTTTCTGGCTTCTTATCGCCGTGGTAGAACAGCACATTAACCACAGCAGAACCATGAGGTTTACCCAGGGAGGGTTTGTGTAAGAGGTGGATCCCAGAGTCAAACAAAACTGCATGACTCACATAGCCACCTATTCCTAGACCACACCCACCTCAGAGAGTGTGTCCTGAGATCAATCGTTTGTCTATGAAAGGAGCCCAGTGTGAGGTCAGTCTCCAAGTCAAGCAAGTCCCTCCTTCATGCTGCAGCAAACCCGTTGGGCAAGCAATCGAGTACAGTAGAGAACAAAGCCCAGATGAACATGGATGGGGAAAATGCAGAATCTAATCACAGCAAGATTACATGGCGACCATTCAGAGAATGGCCTCAAATCGTTTCAAATCTAAATCTTGCGCTAATAGTCAGCACACAATAACACATCAATTATTGGCTGGTATAGACATAATTCAAGCATGCACCTTCTGGACATCACCTGAAATCTTCTAATCTAATTTATTTGTCTCACTAACATATTTGTTATGCTAAAGGGGGCAAATTCATTCATATCCACTGAAAATGGTTCATCAGAATATTTCCATAATTTCCCCCAAAAATTACACAAAAATGTTGCCTCCAGGTTTCACAAGAGCACATCAACAACAAGAGAAACATATAAGCATGTTAACTATACTACACATCTTTTATTATTTTAAGCTCCCTGTCAGCAGAGTTCTGACTGGTCATTAACGATTCTCTGTTTGCTGGGGTGTGTTGTTTTCCTCGTCCCTCAGGGCACAGTGGATAGCAGTCAGCCAGCTCATTATACCTCCACTGGAGCGTTTTAATTGTTTTAATCCTAAACAAAGACTTGGGTCTATGTGGCCACTTATGTTTCACCTCTCACATGTATTCCCTCTCTCATGGTACCATACCTCATAACCATGAGGACTGTGGGTGTGGACTGATAGTATTATACCTCTACAGGCACTCGTGGGAGAACTTTGGTCTTTTATTCATCTGGCCTGTGAAACTGTGATGTGGTTCCTCTGGAAAAGATTTGAGTAGATCATTTTGTAAAGTAATTACAATGTCTTTGAGATGGTTAAAAAAAATATGATTGAATGTTGCTCTGACAAAATAGAGCCTGGTTATCAAGTTGGATATGACGTGAATATCAACTCGATTTTTTAAAGCATTTTGACAAAGGTACTTTGTGAAAAAATGACAAATATTAAAGGTTTCACATTCATTTGCCTGGACTACTCTATTGAAGATTAAGTAAGGGGATTTCAGAGTGGTCAATCATTTAGTTTCAGTTGAGAGCACTAAATGTCATGGCTTTTAAGATACACATAGTTAAAAGCCCATAATCGTTCTGAGCCTCTGGCATGGTCATGGGCATAAATTCTCTGCCTGCCATGAAAAACACACCACAGCTTAATCGGAAATACGACTGATACTACGAATGATATAGTACCTCCTAGTGGTAGATCTCTATAAGAGCGGCCAGCTACTTGCCAGCTCGATGTCTCCATCTACCGGCCAGGAAAAGAAAGTGTAATTTAATTGTTCATTGTCAAATGTTCCATTCCAAATAGACTAACAACAACTTATGTTTTAAGGAATAATAGATTAGGACAAAGCCATGACATTTACATTTGGTCACTCAGCAGACGCCATATCCAGAGCAATTTACAGCAAGTACAGGGACATTCCCCCCTGAGGCAACTAGGGTGAAGTGCCTTGCCCAAGGACACAACATCATGTGCCAAAGTCAGGGTTCGAACTCACAACCTTCAGATTAGCTTGATTTCCCTCATCCACTTGACTCCCGCTTGACAAAGCTTTAAAAACCAAGATCAATCACCCGGCTAGACATTCAGTTCAAGGGTCTCCTTAATGTTGTCCTCATTCAGGAGATCAAAGTGGAGATGCTCATTAATGATGTGGCCCTTCTGAAACCAGTAGAACCCAGTTCAAGGTTCTGCTGCAGAGCCATTGTCCAGACAGGGTTGGAGGGTGGATGTGCTGCTTGACTAGCCACATCAGGGACAGACAGACGCCCTAATTAGATGAATAAGAAGCAGTGTCACTGCCCCACCACGTTTGGATGCTTGGACAAGCGTGAGTGATCTTCATGATAATATACAGTGAGAGGATAATGTGACATAAGACTGCCTGAAGCTATGTGTGTGTGTGTGTGTGTGTGTGTGTGTGTGTGTGTGTGTGTGTGTGTGTGTGTGTATATATATATGTGTGTATGTGTGTGTTTGCTGCTGTGCCAAAGACATATGAGGGAATACTATATTATTGAGGTCTATTTTTGGATCAAGTCCATGTTCTGTTTTACTCTAAATAAAATGTACATTGTGTTTGTTCATGCTTATTCTCTCAAAATATGACTCTACTGGTCACTTCATTCTCTTTCATTGTATGTCCAGGAGATGGCGTGCTTTCTTGCTATTGTCAATGTATTGTCCTTTGTTGTAGTAACGAGATAAAACCAGAAGGTAGAGCTACCTGACTGTCCAAATCTTTTTTAAAGAAGGAAAAATAAAAATAAAAATGTTATAGCACATCAGCTTATATAAATGCATAGTCAATCAAAACACTCAAACGTCATAAATCAAAAAATGAATGTCTCTGTTCTCTACTTTTCGTGAACTCCTTGGTTTGTTTTGGCATTGAGCTATCCTACTGTATTATATATTAGGCTGTTCTAAACTCTGGTCTTGGAAATGTTAAGTAAGTGTGCATAGATGAAAAGACAGATTAAAGAAGTTATAAAGTTATAAAGAGTCTATGCAGGTCGCGTGCGGAGCTGTCCATGGTGCTGAATGCAAATCTAACGTGACTGCATGTTTATACCATTTTTATACATCATATACCATCTTTCTACACCATCTTTATACATCATATACCATCTTTATACACCATCTTTATACATCATATACCATCTTTACACACCATCTTTATACATCATATACCATCTTTCTACACCATCTTTATACATCATATACCATCTTTACACACCATCTTTATACATCATATACCATCTTTACACACCATCTTTATACATCATATACCATCTTTACACACCATCTTTATACATCATATACCATCTTTAAACACCATATTTATACATCCATATGCCATCTTTATACACCATCTTTCTACACCATCTTTATACATCATATACCATCTTTATACACCATCGTTATATACCATCTTTATACACCATCTTTATACATCCATGGGCTGCACACAGCGCATCAGACCTATGAAACAGCCACAACCTGAGCAGAACCAGAGTTATACCCCCTTTGTCAATTCCTCCAAGGAATTAATTGACAAAGGGATTATGTATTGTGCATCTCTATCTTTAAAGCGACACACTCCCACCTAGTGTTCACAATGATTTCCTTTTGAAAATGGTTGTTTAACTCGCCATTTACAGATGCCTCAACAAAGGGTAATAAACCACTTGAACACCTACGTCACGGGACACTCTATAGGTTCACTGGGCGCCTAAAAGTTTTTTTTTTTTTTACGTATTTTGTTGTTCTTGGGTAATAGTTTACCCCCAAAAGAGGTGCCCATATCTGGTTAATTCCATATGCTTGGATCAAGCGTTTGGATGGTATCATGCTATGTGCTCAAGTCTTATAAAGGTTTGCCGCAGGGACCACAGGGCTCCAGAATCCAGTCTTCCCTCCATCGCCTCATCACATTTAGACAAAGCAGCAACACTGGGACTGGAGCGGGTCTAGGACAGGGTGACTATGCACGGCCAGTTCATCGAAAATGCAAGCATTTGGCCCCTTCCCATCACCATTTGGGTGATTTGGCATGCTTTAACACTATACACAAGCACGCGGCAGCACCTCTGTGGCATGGGAAAAGCGCGCGCCAGGGCGTGAAGAGAGCAGCAGGAGAGCCACGCGCCATGACTATTGTTGATTGGATGCATTGACAAGCTGCTCTGCAGAGGTGTTGCATCTTATTGCAGCAAGTCTTGAAGATGTAAGAGTGAAGCTCTTCACCGCTGTTGGAGCACAGACTCCCTCTGCGTCGTTGTGGACAGATAAGTGTCATAAATACCTTTTTTTGCTCGCGTGTTGTACCAAGCTCTGGCAGACAGGAGCATCAGAAGAAGATGTGTTTTTACTCCCTCTCCTTCTCCATCCTCTCACGGTTAAAAGCAAAGGATTCCACTGACAGGGCGTTAAGATATTTCCCATAAAATATGTTTTTTTCTTTTCCATTTGGGTTGACGTGTGGCTGTAGAGTTTGATTCATTGTAACGAACCGAAGAAACAAGATGAAATTTCCAACGGAGAACCCAAGAAAACTAGGGAACCTGAACCCCCCTCCAGGTCTGTATTGAAACATTTTGTTGATTAGTAAAACACAATTTATACCATTAATCACAACTTCACAAAGTAATTGTGTTTAGCTTTCACTTGTTACATTGAATAAATATTTTGGGTGGCAAAAATGCAAAATAGTCACAACTTGGTTTGCAGATAAGGCCAGTTTATAGGTGATGTCTGGGCTGTAGTATGACGCAGTCCTAAATTTTGTTTTCCCATTTCCAAAACTGTAGTCTATGTATTATTAAATCAAAACAATGTTTTATTTTTTTAGGTGTACCCACTGTATGCTACAGTAGTCAGTATAGACTATGTAGTGTCGTCTGTCAAAACAATCTAATTCAGATTCCCCATCTGGTTAAATTGATTGACAAGGCGTTTGATATTTCTTGATTGATTACGTTTATGTAATCAACTAGTCTTTAAGATAATCGTCATTGGGTCCAGCAGGCACGACTCCTTGCAGTAACCCCCCCCCCCCCCATCACTACATGACAAACAGAACGGCAGAACATGTGCTACACCTCAGTTCTTACATCACATGCATAGGCTATTGTTAGGTTACTACACATAGGAAATAGTCACCTTATGGATAGATGCACTTTGAATAAGGCTCGGCTGTTGTTTGGTGTGGAAATACATTAAATTAATTCTTTGAACACTTGTAGCAGTTTATACCTGCAGTAGACTAGAGGTTTCTCTCCCTGTTGTGATGGGGAATGACCTCATCTGCCAGCACTGTTACTGGTAGACCCCACCAAGTTTGTATGTAAGGCACGTCCAGAGGGCTCCTCCGCTCACGCCATCATGTTCAGACTACCCATCCACCCCAGCCAGTGTGGGTGTTGATTAATACGTCTATCAGTTCTCAGTGGTATGACCTTCCCCAGGTGAAGCCAAGCGTATTTTATTTATGTGCAGCGTTGTCAAGTGCTGCCTCGCACAGAATTGAACTCACTTCAAAAGGCTCATCGAAATTAATTTCACCTGCTAGAACAATACAGCGGATTTTCTTTCAACATAAACCAGTAACAGCTGGTAACCGGTTACATACAGTGCATCTAAAAAAGACATTCAATGTACAGGCTTTTGCCTATTTGTCTACTATATGAGTAAGATGTAACAAGCATAGATCCTACAAACAAACTACAAACTATCATTTAGATTAACCATGCTGGTCAGATGTAGGTTACTGATTTTATGAGAAGTTTCCATGGCCCGATATTCCACCATAAATGCTTTCCCAGGAACAGTAATTCATGGAGCCATGGAACACAGACATCAAAAAGTACTGTCCTTTACCATTAAGGGGTTACTCACAAATCCCACTGAGGCATTAGAGTTCCACCCTCTCTCAGTCTCCCATAATGACTTCTGAGAAGCTTCCATCACAGCAGCACTATTACCTTCAGTTGATAAAGGTAGACTCCTAGACTGCATTATCAAATCCATGTTGGACAAAAAATATATAGTAAGTGCACAAGGATCTCTTTCAAAACATGTGTAATATATCTCAATATACAGTATAAGGCAACAGGCATTTTTTCTTTTTCTCCACATTATGCTACCCTCTGAAAACAGTTAAGGAACCTCTAATTGATTTCAGTAATGTTTTGCTCTTTGCAGTGGCAGTCCAAACCAATCTGGTCCCCCCTAAGAAGGTACAGTCAGGCATGTTGCAGTCCAGTCTCGTCCAGGCCAGCGTGGCCACCATGCAGAACCCCATGGGGTGCACCGTACCCAGGCTGTCCTCACGGCCCACCAGCATGGTGGCCAGCATGGAGGCGGTGGCAAGCGGTTCTGCCCTGCTCACGGTCATGAAGTGGAAAACAGTCCTGGCTGTGTTTGTGGTGGTGGTGGCCTACCTGGTCGCCGGCGGCCTGGTGTTCAGGGCTCTGGAGCAGCCGTTCGAGAGCAACCAGAAAGACTCCATCACCATGGAGAAGGCGGCGTTCCTGCAGAAGCACCCCTGCGTCTCGCCAGCTGAGCTGGAGGCTCTCATCAAGGTAAGGCCGGTCTACACTCTCCGCCAGGCCAAATATCGATATCCTGGCTTCCCTTCCCCTCCTGTATCCAGAGTCCCTGGTGGCGTCTCAGGTCTACGGAAACCTGAGCTCCTCATCGATCGTACGCCATCAAACCCCACACATACTCCAAACACTGAAACCAGATCGGAACCACAGAAGGTGTCCCAGTGTGTAAAAATAAGTGTATAAAATGAGTCTAGCCTCGTGCCAGACAGCATCACAGGCTGCCCTCTCTGTGGGTGGGGCTGTGGGATGGGTTGGACACATGCTACATGTGTGATGTGTGACACCAGCATGTAAACACATGACAGTGTGTGATGTCCTGCAGGCCTTGACTGCCTCACTTAGTGCCTAATGACAGTCCTTATTACTTGCACTTTGCAGTGAATGTGGGCTGCATCACAATAGCTTGAAAAGATGACTGATAAATATCCCATGAAGAACATTCAGATTATGCTAGTAAGAACTGTAGAGTTAATGTGGGGATTCTGTTCAGTGTCACAATTCAGAGGTGTGTATGAACCTGTGTGCTTTATAAGTCATCAGAGAGAACTAGCCTTTGATTGGCAACATGTTTTAATGTCCAAGGATCCTTTTCCTGTCATTTTAAGATCTATAAATGTCTGGTTGATTCGACTTGCAGAGCTAACGCTGGCCAATTCTCATTCCATCCCTCCATGACTCATTTGTCTTTCATGAGACCGTACGATCAGACCAAGCGTAAGGAAAGCTTTTTAAAAACACAATCCAGCTCCTGCCATTGCAGGTTAATCCAGAAAAGGGGACATTTGTCAAACGTGATTCTAAGCTTTCCTGGGACAATGTTTATAAACAAAACTTTACATTCATGGTGAATAAAAACCCATTCTGATTCTGATTAATGGACTGACACTGGCATCTCACACAATGACATCACCAAGGGTCATCAGGAACTTTCAACTCATCGTAAAAAAAAAACAATCCTAGAAAACACTCAAGTGTTTTAGACAGCCAGATATTGACCCTGGGCATCTAACAGCTGCTATATTAATGGAGACGCACAGTCCCCATCGGCAAGGTGAAACCTTGCACACTTCACCCTACTTGCCTCAGGGGGGAATGTCAGTGTATTTGCTGTAAGTCGCTTTGGAGAGCTGCTTAAGAGTGTCTGCTAAAATACTATATGTACATTTACGGCAGTGCACCGCTTCATTTGGCTGGCTCTCTATTGCTCGCATAACGCACAACAAAGGAAAGCATTCATTCCAATCGTTAAGTTAATTGGTACGGAACCACTCCCATTCAAAAATCACTTGTAGTTTGTTTGTTGTACCAGTAAAACACAAGGTGGTCCTTCTTTCTAATACCATCAAGCTATCCAGTATCGGGTTATTTTCTCCTTAGAGAACACTGCTGCAGAGGTGTAGCTGTGAGAATGCAGAAGCCATGCTTGACTGGCGTGGTACAGCCATGCTGCTGGCAAACACACTGCTTGTAAAGCAGATGTGTCTTCTCCTGCAGAGAAGCAGAGTCAGTAAGAAGCACTCTGCACTTACGCTGCCTGTCTTTCAGTACAAGTCAGAGAGACGACATCTGTTATCCAAGATAGGGATTCTGGGAAAAGGTAGAATTCCCCCCCCCCCCCCTCCCATCATGGATGTGTAAGACTGCATTGCAGCAGTGACTGTTTGTTGTCACAAAAATACAGCCACCATGGGATTTTCCTCCATGCCTGACTGCCTTTCAAACCTCTCCTCAGGCGTGTTAAAGTTGCCGTGGTCTTTCTGATAGATGCAGTGATAACTGCCCATATTTCCGTCATAGAAAGGCTGAATCGTGTCTTTAAAGTCTTAAAAGCATCTGCTGGAGAATCAATGATTCATGGTCTGATCCAGCAGCAGGAGGACCCAGCCCTGGGATGGAACCCAGCCCGATAGGAAGGGTGGCGACAGTCCCCCCTGGGTCTCTGCTATGAACACTGTTGTTTAGTATGAAATTGGTTCCCTCAAGCATCTGCAGTCCCCTGTTAATCCTTCCCCTGTGGTTAAAGAGACACTTAAAGAGATACGTTATGTCTCTTTGCAGATTCTGTCTGTCTGCCTTCCTGTCTGTCTGTCTGTCTGTCTGTCTGTGTATATCAGGAATGTCACTGTCTGTCTCATGGATTCTACACAAAAGAAGTCTATAGGCTTCTGCGTCCCAGAGTCTTGAGTCATTCTGTGGTTTAGCATCAGGAGTTTGTTGAACAGGAGCCCCAGGGAAGCGTATGGCTCCAGCAGCGCTCAGGGCTGTTGGGACGAGGGAGTGAGTGTTTTTGTGTTCCCTCCCTCCTGGGATCCTGCCATGGTGCGTCTAGTAATTACCCAACACTAGGGCCATGATTCAGAGGTGTGGAGTGTGGCCGTATGCCGTGACTCACTCACAGTTTTGTACCTCTTCTTTCCTCCATCCCTCCTCCCTCTGACCAAATCTCCCGCTCTCTTTTTCAGCAGCAGAAACAAGGAGGAAAGGCTTTTTTTGTAGGAGTAAGCAGGTTTTTTGCAGCTGCCAATACGCTCTTTGTTCAGTGGTGAACATGAACTTGAGGAGGAAAACATACCTATACTGGCTGTAACACAACTCATGGATCAAATGTTACAGTTGTATTTTGATCAGTCTCATCAAATTATAAAGAAACTTAGTTCTTCCAGACCTTGAACCATTGTTTTCCTCACAAGTATTAGGGAGGGAGTCAGACAAGTGATCAGAAAGTCGCTATTCCCTACATCGGTGGTTCTCAATTCCGGTCCTCAGGACCCACTGTCCTGCATGTTTTAGATGTTTCCCTGCTCCAACACAACTGATTGAAGCTCAGCAGAAGCTTAATAATGACAATTTATTTGAATCAGGTGTTGGAAGGGGGAAACATCTAAAAAGTGCAGGACAGGGGGTCCTGAGGACCGGAATTGAGAATTACTGCCCTACATGTAACATGATGTTGTGTCCTTGGGCAAGGTACTTCACCCTACTTGCCTGGGGAATGTCCCTGTATGTGCTGTAAGTCGCTCTGGATAAGAGCGTCTGCTAATTGACTAAATGTAAGTATCACATCAACATAATACTCTGCCCTATCACACAAGCTTTCTGCTTCCTCCAGTATGTTTGACACAGTTTCAAATTCCATCAGAAAGGTGATTTCTTGCTGGCAGAGAATAAGGCAGCTGAGCTGGGAGGAGTGCCAGAGTGCTGCTCCATTGTTTTAACTGTGAGGCGGCTACAAGCCCCCAGCCCATAGGAGGGTCCAGTCAGGCAGGCTTGGATGCCTTTTCTGCCCTTAGTGTCTCTCATATATGGACATTGCTAACCTCCAGTAAAAAGCTCAGAAGCATTGTCCTTTCATAGGGTGATGATTTACAGTGAAAGGCGTTTACGTGTACGCCTTTTGTCAACATGTCACCCGCAACCTATCAGGTTTTCTTATAAAGAGTTGACAGTGATGTTTATTTGGAAGAGTTGTCCTGAAGCGCAACTGCAAAAAATGCTGATATCTTTTGTTGTTTTCGAGCAACTTGCGGTGCTGGAGGGGGAACATTTTGTACTGAAAAGTTCATCAGGTCATAACATTCTTAGTCAGGCTTTGAGGTTACGCAGTCCCCTCGCAAACAAAGCCTGGAGCCTTTCGGTTCACTTCGACGCAGCGCTTGTGCCCGTCAACTTCGAGTTGTGATTGGGCTGTCTGTTACACGCGAGCCCTAGTGTGCTGTATGGACAGACAGGATAAGCTCCTTGTGAAAGGGGGGTGATGGGGAGTTCTACTCTCTGGATCATGGAGGTCTGTGACGTGCCCTTGTTGACTTGCCCTTGAGCCAACTGCACACCTATTCCTCACACCCTTAGACAGATCCTGCCGCTCGCTGCTTCGCTTCCCCATCTGCTGAGGTGAACTCTTGCTGGGTGGACTGGCACAGAGCATTAGAGGCTGCTCCGGGAATCAGCCCCGCCCTCACTGGCCTCTCCCAGCAGCCTCTCTGCTTCTGTGTCAGGGTGATTCACTACAGAGGCAGTGTTATCAGCGTCGAGGTAGTCACATGCAATTGAATCCTGGATCTCGTGGGTGTGTTTGCTATATCCTTCAGCGTGAACCCCCGAACATTTTCCTGGACTTGGCAGCACGGCTATTCAGAATGTAAATGATCGTGTTTTACACCGCTAGATATTCACAAGGTACCTTGTCAACAAAATGGGGGAGTCATATGGCTCAGCGGTTAAGGCGTTTCGCGTTGGTGATCGGAAGGTTTGCAAGTTCGATTCCCGGCAGTGGCTATATGATGTTGTGTCCTTGAGCAAGGCACTTCACCCTACTTGCCTCAGCGGGAATGTCCCTGTACTTGCTGTAAGTTGCTCTGGATCAGAGCGTCTGATAAATGACTAAATGTAAATGTAAAATGTACATGCGTTCACAATTCATTCTCACAACATCAACCACAATTCAAACGTTCTTCCTTCTCTGTGAGAGTGTTATACTTGAATGATGTACTAACATCAACTCTGGCCTGTCTTCCAGCACTCTGTGGATGCTGTGAATGCTGGGGTCAGTCCAATAGGAGACACCTCCTATAACTCCAGTCACTGGGACCTGGGCAGTGCCTTCTTTTTTGCCGGGACAGTCATCACAACCATAGGTACCTGAACATGATCTCTATTCTCGATGTACTGCTCTACAACTTCCAATTGAATCACCAATTCACCGGACATGTCTTCCACTTGAGAATACAATATAGTGTAACGCTGTCGCAGTCACCTTACACTTCATTTCTGTTGATCAATTCAATCAATCGATTGTCTCAATGCAGGCTGACATTCGAACTGTTGTCAGTAGTAGCCCAGTCAATGCTTGCAGCAGAGGCAGTAGTCTAGACCTCTCCAGTCACAGTTGGGTTGTAAATATTAGTCATTTGTGAGATTAAATGAAGGCTGCTGTTCCACTCCAGGGAGTAATGGGCTGTCAGACTGAGAGATGCCCAGCATTATCTCTCTTATGATTGGCTTTAAGGCAACAAGGAACAAACCAATCACATCTCATGTTTCATTGACTGAGAAGAAATGGTTGGTGTGACAACTAGGCACATGGGCAGGACATTTGCTATAACAGTGAAGAAGACTGTTTGGTGTAACAGCAGGGAGATGAGAGAATAGATCATGCCATCTCCTACAAAATATTAATTCCAGAGACATTAATGCTCCTGACTGTCGAATGTCACTCATTTTAAAGGATGAGTGAAAGTAGATTTTCCACACCACTGAATAAATAGTGTCTCACAATGTCTCACAATGTATTTAAAGGTACCTGCTTTCCCTTGTGACTCCTAGTCGAAACTGACATTGTAGAAGCCGCAGTTACCTGCCAGATGTTTGAACAAAACAATTGAATGAGCTAATTTACTGTCTAACAGTCTGCCCAGCCTGACTTGTGTCTCTCTCTGTCTCTTATAGGGTATGGCAACATTGCCCCCAGTACAGAAGGTGGAAAGATCTTCTGTATCCTGTATGCAATCTTTGGCATTCCCCTCTTTGGGTTTCTTCTGGCAGGCGTGGGGGACCAGCTGGGGACTATATTTGTGAAAAGTATCGCCAAGGTGGAAAAAACATTCAGGGTGAGTTAAGATGACTAAAAAAAATATATATATATATACATATTTTGTTTAGGAATGTGATTTTCTCTAAGCACAACTCTTTAGAAGACCCAAGATAAGGGATTTGCTCCATTGGATACGACTTCCATTGGAAGCACCAAGTGCACAGTGCTAAGCAAGGTGTTGTTCTTTGTTAACAAACTGTGGGAGAACATTAAAGCATGCTAATGAGCAAAGGGGACACCGCCGTGCTTCATTTTGATTGGCTCAGCAGTTCGTCCTAGACGTTCATTTTCGGCCTCATTTGTGGGGAAGGAGACAAGCAGAGACACCTGTGGAGAGCGAGACTCAGGCCTGATGGTCACCTGTGTCAACAGGCACTGTAGTGGTGCAGCACGTTAATACATTCACCTTGTTAGACTCATTGTCCTATATGTCAGAGAATAGGAGGCTAACCCTTGGTACCCTGTGAGGAATACCTTGGCCTGTTGCCCTCTGTCGCTCATACTCATATGTATGTGTGTGTGCTTTCGTGTGTGTGGGCATGTGTGTTTGTCTGCTTGCATGTGTGTTTGTCTGCTTGCATGTGTGTTTGTCTGCTTGCTTGTGTGTGTCTATGTGTGTGTGTGTGTGTTTGTGTGTGTGTGTGTGTGTGTGCGTGCACGCTTGCATGTGTGCTCTTCATCCCACAGCGTAAACACAACCAGATCAGTCAAACCAAGATCCGCGTGGCGTCCACCTTGCTCTTCATCCTGGCTGGCTGCATCCTCTTCGTCACCATCCCAGCCGTCATCTTTAAACACATCGAAGGCTGGACAGCTCTGGAAGCCATCTACTTTGTCGTCATCACGCTGACCACCGTTGGAATAGGCGACTATGTGGCAGGTGAGGGCGCATCGATTAGCAAGATTTTCGGTCGCTCATTACCCCAGCGATTGTCTATGATTGAAGTCTAAATGGTTGTTTTGATCATGGCGGGGGAAACATTTGCTGCATGTACACTCTTTAATTAGAGTTGGATGCACTTAGCTGTACAGTATGGCTTTACTTCATTGCTGACACTAGTGTAAACCTTTAGCTGGAGTTATCTGTGATGGATGGCAGCCTCGGCGTACAGCAGACAGGCTGGTAATGTGAAAAGCTATGCTTTATTGCTTTAGTGAAATGAAATCCATTAATGGACCTGCATAAGGTTGATCTTCCAGACAGCACTGACACCTCACCAGTGATTTCCATTGCAGTCCCTTTCCAGCACACTTGATTGAGAGTGAGGAGAAAATAGACACTGTATTGACTTTCTGAGAAAATTAGCTTTTGTTGTCAGGTCCAGGTCATAATATTTCAATAGACCCACTGTGGCAAGTATCCAGATTGAAATATTTGAATGCCTGGGAATTATATAATGATGGGAATGTTATGGTTTTTAAATATCTTGTGATTTGTTGCAGGAGGTGACCGGAGAATTGATTATCGTAAATGGTACCGTCCGCTGGTGTGGTTCTGGATCCTGGTGGGTCTGGCCTATTTCGCTGCTGTCCTCAGCATGATTGGTGATTGGTTGAGGGTGCTTTCCAAGAAGACAAAAGAAGAGGTAGGATTGTTTCTGTGTGGACGTATAGGACTGTTATATAGCAGTGAACTTTAAATAACATACAGTATATCCACAGAACTGTAAAATAAATACATATTACAATATATAAAATCTAACAAAGGCTGAATTAAAGTTAGTTGACAAACATGACAGATGAATCATGTTCAATTGGATGTGATGAATTACACTTTCACTGTGTACACAAGTGGACGCACTATTCGGATGTTGCTTTGGCAAAATCGTAGAAGCATCTGCTAAATTAATACATTTGAGAAATGTATTTAAGTCCAGAGTACCAAAAGGACCTTCCTTGGTATGATGAACTAAGCAACATCCGGTTTTTGGACTTCTTCTCAGGTGGGGGAGATCAAAGCTCACGCAGCCGAGTGGAAGGCAAACGTGCGGGCGGAGTTCCGTGAGACTCGACGGCGCCTCAGCGTGGAGGTCCACGACAAGCTCCAGCGAGCCGCCACCATCCGCAGCATGGAGCGCCGTCAGCTGGGTCTGGACCAGCGGGCCGTGTCCCTGGACATGCTGTCTCCGGAGCGACGGGCCGTCTTCAACAGCCTGGACACCAAGAGCTACAAGACCTCGTCCCAGGAGAGCATCGACACCAAGCTGAACAACCTGCGGCTGCGGCTGGGCGCCGAGGGCTGCGAGCGCCGACCCGACTCCCAGACCTCCTCCGAGGACAACATCTTCAACCGCCTGGGCTCCGTCACCAAGATGGCCAAGCGCAGCAAGAACCGCGAGCTGAAAAAGAACATTCCTCATGAGGCGCGTCGACCCCACAGCGAGGCGTACGGCTGCAGCACGCCAACCATGGATGAGGGGAAGGGGAAGGAGGATGGGGATGAGGACGAGGAGGAGGTGGTTAAGGTGTTCAACACCAGCCTGTCCGACTTGCCGCTGTTTGTCGAGGTTTGCAATCCCCAGAATGGCTTCATCGCAACGGAGACCAAAGAAAATGAGAGCGAGAAAGAAACACTTGAAGAAAAAGAGCTGCATATTCAGGTGGCTCCTTAGACTGTCCATTACTCCTTGTAGGATCAGACATTTAAACACCACCATATGTGCCTTAACTGTCTCTCGGTCAGACTCTCTCTCTCTCTCTCTCTCTCTCTCTCTCTCTCTCTCTCTCTCTCTCTCTCCCCTGTGTGCTTAATAAGGGGCACGGCTGTGTGTGTCCCTGTGTGCTATGATGTTAAATGATTCACTGTGCCCTAATGACCCAAGAGAAGAACTTTGTCTAGATCTAATCTGATAGGAGACGGTGATGATTGGTTCTTAAGGTTGAACACGGTACGACAAGTTACAACCAAAACAACCAACACACTCTGAAGGGAGAGGAAAAAAGATGGCTGCTAATAAGACGAGTTATAATCAAGACTAAACCACAGATGAGGCAGCAGCCGTCTGCTGAGAGGAATCCACAGACTTTTATGCACATGGATCTGGTTGAGGTGGTCTTTAGTTTATTGTTGAGGCCGGAAAAGAACAAAAGCTGCTTAGGAATAAAGAAAACATGGGACTGAGTTGTTGTGAAATGTAAGACTTTCACTATGTGTTTGTACACGTCAATGTTTTACATTATGATCCAAAAAGCTAAACCCTCTACAAATGCATTTTGAACATGACTGAAAAATGTATTGAAAATAACAAACAAAATGTTTGTTGTCACATGTTGTCTGTGCATGGTCCCTGAGCTAAGCTGTTGTCTAAGTACAGTGTATGATAACGCTACCCAAGTTCATGACCTTGAACACTCCAATCTCAGGGCTTGCAGTCCTTATGTTGTCATCGAAATGTATATTGCTGATGAATGCTGCATTCACACTTTAAGGATACGAAGGGCCTTGTTCATGAGATGACACCATGTGAAATTAGAGTGGAAGATAAGCCATAATGAAGATGGGTTAGTATCTGAAGTTGCTAATGGGAGACCAACGTGCACAATATTTCAGGAAGGGATCATTGGAAAGAGATGGTGAAGTGTGGGTGTTGATCATTGACTTTTTGAAAGATGGTATAGTTGGCTGAGATATCGCTACACTGATGAGCTTGAATACTGTGGGTTAAGCTGCCATTTTTATTATACTTGACTTCTAATGACACTCGTAAAGTACTAGACATTTACGTTACATGAATACTTTCTCGTTTGTGTTCACAAACAATACAATAGTAATGTGCATACAAACCTGAGGCTTTATATAACACAAACACAACTTCAGTGACATACTGTACCTACACCAAAAATTTCACCTTTGACCTTTGAACACAGTTCCTTTCGGTTTGCATTGATATACAGTAGGTACAAGGTTAGCCTAGTGTGAATGCAGCAAAGGACTCAATGTTTGTTACGCAGCAAAGAAATAACAATTCAAGCTTAAAATTAAAAAAAAAAAACTTTTAAGTCTTGGAACAAAAAAAGCATGCTATATGAAATATATTATCATGATATATGGTATTGAATGTACCATCCCATGCTTCAGAGAACAGTGCTTGTCGTAGCATTTTTTAAATGCCCACGCTGAAACGTCTTGGGCAGCACATGCTCAGTATATGGATGGTGTTCACGGTATTACTTGTGCAACCATTACAATCAATGTAGTGAGTGCCTTTTGGAAATAAATCTAACCGAAAGAGATGCTTCTCTTCTTGTGTCTCGGTGTTCTTTGGTCAGAGTACACTGTCTCCATGTGCTGCATTTATTTGAGGCTTCTTTGTACCCAGAGAAAAGGATCACTTTCGTATTCTCTGGCTATGACCTCTGAAAATGAAACGATCCCTGTCTTTCCAAGATTCGCTTTCCTGTGTCTGCCTCCGGCAACCCCCCGGAGATTTCACTGAACTGTTTCACCTTCATATCTGCATCCTGACACCCCCTCCCACCCCCCCAACCCCCCACCTGGATCAACCCACACTCGGATCAGCTTATCAACACCCTTCTCCAGGGGGGCAGAGGTTGCGATTCGTTATGAACTTGAAAAAGCTTGGAGTTTTGCTTTGTTTTGTGTTGCTGCAACATTACTTTAGGTAATTTAAATGAGTTAGTTTCAATATCATAATTATGACATGCAAAACGAGGTTCTTGTTGTTCAGTATTTGGAACCCTAGTCTTAAGATAACAGACATGAGACATTCACATAGTACGCCTGGTTGGTCATCGAATGCCATCCAGTAATGAAAATCTACCGTTTAAGCAGATCAATGAGGAGCTAATTGAGGAGGTGGAGTGCCAAAGCCAGATAGGATTTTCAGGGCCTTCTCCCTCCAAGACATCTCAACAACAAACACTGCTCAGATATCCGCCTTGGCAGCCGGTTCAGAAAGGGAGCTGTGAGTCGTGTTGACAACCACGACCACTAGTGAATGTGAATGAAATGGAAATGGAGACGGGCAACTTTATCCTCTCATAGCCAGCCTCAGTTGAGCTGAGGTTCAAACATTCAATCAATACCGAGAGTTAAGTTTCTTCAGAAAGTTTTGAGGTCACCAGAGGTTGACATCTGTACAATGGTTTTGTTCTTGTTTCCAGGAAATGACACCCAATGTTAGACGTGTTTTCCTGTCTCACATTAATAAACACCTTAGAAACCTTTGGCAACACCAGTTTCTGTCACGTTATGTTCTCTATTTTTTTTTGCAAGACAATAATAAGTGTTTCTCATCCTCTGAAGGAACTGTTAACTTAATTAAATGGATCGCTGTGCGTTGAGGAGGACTCACTAACTAGAACGGCTCCCCAGCCAATAAAGAGGACGTCTACAGACCCTCCCATGATGCCTGACTAGAGGGAAGGTTTTCCCCTGCAGGTCACAAAGAGTGCGTCAGCCTCATTCAGCAGAGTCCTCAGCAGGTCCTGTCAGTATCTGTGTCTGTGTGAGGTATGAGTTAACTGTTGTGACCTCAGCGCCCTCCTGGGGTCTCTGCAGGGGTGTATAGTGACACCACTGCTGAACCTTCACCTGTCACACAGGGATGAAGCTAACAAGACCGAAACACGGTCTCCAAGGATGACAGTGGACATTTAGGATCTCTCTCACACACACACAGATGCACTCCCACAGTAAAAGGCATAAGCACTCCCATGTGCACACTTTCGTGAACACACAAACACACACACACACATGCCCAGGCACAAGTTCAGGCACAACAACACCAGTCTGTGCTCGATGTCACACTCTGTCACACACACTTTGCTCACCCTTGTATAAAACTCATACGATGGTGTGCTGTGAAAAGCCAATCTCACAGGAAGTCGTGCTGCTTGATGGAACAGGAGAAGATGACAAACAGATCACACACTGTGAAGAACATTTGCATTCAGATCAGCAACACACACATCACAACAAAGGCTTCCTGCTCCAGGGGTTCGGGTTTGACTGACAGTGGAACAAGGAAGGTAGCAACAGTGTCTTCGAAAAAGAAAGTTTGGAGGGAAGAAGTCTATCCCAACTTTTCTGGCTCAGAGTGGTTGGCCCTCGGTCACCATGGCCCATTGCTGAGTGGCAGCCTGCCAGACTGGAGCCCAGCTGTGTTGGGCCACAGTGCCATCTGGCCAACACAGACAGCAGACTCCAGTCATACCTCTAGTTTGATAGTGACAAACGATTCCTTGTCTCAGAATATCTGCATTTGGTGCTTCTGCTTCGATCAAACACCATGGTTTCTGTCATGGTGGAGGACAGCTGGGAGACAGTGATGTGAGTCTTGGTGTAAAGTTAAGCCAGTGTTCAGTGTTTGGATGTCATTGTGGAAACACTACAGTGGTATAGGTCTGTCATGTGAATGGTTAATGTGTGTCAGTATCAGTTAGAAGGACTTCTTAGACCATTTTTTAGATTAGATTAGATTAGATTCAACTTTATTGTCATTACACAGGTACAAGTCCAGGGCAACGAAATACAGTCAGCAGTCAGCAGTTGTATGATTGTATTCATACTGATTATGTATAATTGACGCAAAAGGCTCACACACGGGCGTTCAGAAACATACATGCAAACACAGCAAACACACCCAATGCACACGCATACACACACACAAACACACACAGAGACACACACACACCTACACACACACACACACACACACACACACACAAGCAAGAACACAGATTCTAGGAACGACCGGGTAAGAAGATGCATCAAACTAATCCCACAACGTGTGAGACGGGAGCGTGGTTGCCATGGAAACCACCGCTTGCGTAATATCTCCTCACGTACGTCTCCGCCAATTGGGTTCTGCACAGTTTCCTATTTTCTATAGGCTGACAGAATGGAAATCCACCCCCTCAAAGATTCTACTCCACAACTGCTTCCTTCTTTTTTTTCTCGATCACACCACATCAGCGCCGCATGACACTGCAAACAAGGCAGACCCACGAGATCCAGCAGCTGTGTTGAGACGCGTGTGACTCTGAGAAGACAACACGCTGTTCTGTGGGGTTGTGGAGGTGACGTCTCATGTCCTCCCAGGCTATCAGTCCTGTCTGAGCAGACTAGCATGTGCTAGCTGATGTGACGCTGGGCTATTTCATGACTGGCTGAGAGACACACACTTCTCTCCTCTCAGATCTTGGATGTTGCAGTAACGTCCTGCTGGATATGTTCCATATGTTCTTGCTGTTACTAGGGGAGCTATGTCACAGTACCTACGTATTATGGTAACACACTTAGATAACTGTGAACTAGCGAGAGGTCAGTATTTGTATACTGTATAGCAGGGTAGCCAAAGCTGAATAAACGTCGGCAAATAACTAAACTGGTCTATCTAGAGTACAGAGGTGTGGGGAAACCATGATTATGATTATTGGAAATGGAGATTGTTATCCTCAATCATTGACTGTGGTTGTCCTTCTAATTTCATGTCCAAATCATTAAATATCATAAACTGACCAACAGCATGTTTTGGATGACGTAATTCGATTGTAAGACTGCGTCAATGTTCAAGAGCAGCTTCTCTCTGCTAAATGATAAACTATGGTACTGTAAATATTTTAGAAGTTCATGAATCATTTAACTACAATTTGCTTTTGGAAGACCCAAATCCAGGTCGCTCAAATGCAACCTTTTTAGAAGATCATGTTCGGACCAGTAAGTGTGCATACACACACACACACACACACACACACACACACACACACACACACACACACACACACACACATACAATAACACAATTCGATTAAATGTACTATTGAAAAATATTTCAGTTTAATGTGTACCATCTCACCTCCATAATCCCATATTACATGATTCAAGTTCACAGACATCAGACATCATTATCGGATCTAGATCGGATATTATCAGATGTCCAGAAGGAACAATCAAACAATAACCAGGTAAGACAAGATTTAATGTCTGGTCGTCTAATGTTTAAAGAGGGATTATAGTGCTCTGGCCTTTTATCCCGCCATTTTCTGGGTTTGGATGTGTTCCCAGGCCATATCTCTCATATAGGGAATCTAATAAGCGAGAACAATCCTCTTGGATCTATTAGGTTGCAGATAATCAGATAGCGTGCCAGCTTGCATTACTGTGCTCCTCTGATGAATGTGGTCAAGCTCAGATCATTAGATTTGATCAGTCTGTCCACTAAGCTTTGTCTCTTTGAAGTCAGGAGATTCTCCCAGTAAAAAATAAAAAATAAAATAAAATACACTTCCTGAAATAAAGGATCCAGTTCTCCCTTTAAACCTGCATTAGCCTCTTTATTGATTGAGAATGTGGTGAGTTGAAAGTACTAAGTACAGTGTTCAGTTGTTCCTACTCTCCAACTTGACTTGTCCACAGTGGGGTTGTGGTGCTTGTCACTGTATCCTGGGCTCTGTAGTCTTGGGGGGGGGGGGGGGCAGGGGGGGGGCGGATCAGGATTAGGTTGCATTGTTGTCTGATGGTGGTTGAGTGACCGTGTGAGTGTATTCTGTGTTTGTGTGTGTGAATGCATGTGTGTGTACGTGCATGCATATGGGTGCGTGTGCGCGTTTGAAAAGCCCACCATGCAACAAACTCCATCTGCTCCAAGCTGACTTTCTGCCTGGGGTTAGGATGAATTGCCCATCATGACTCATGCTGTCATGAAAACAAACTAAAAACAGCTCAAGTAACGTGGAGATCCATATTAATAGCCCTGTCTATCCTGGCAAGGCCTGGACACACACACAGCGGTGCATTAATGAAAGCATTGGATGAGGAAGTAGGGGGATGTGTTTCAAAATAGTTAATGAGAAGGTTTTGCCTATTGCTTCTAATAAACAATTTGCTTTGTGTCCACTGTCCAATTATTATTACATTTAAACACAACCAACAAGAGAGAATTTCCCTCCGGATTTCTCCTCCCCACATACACAGTCTGTAGAAGCCTGTAGACACCAGGGTCAGATACTTGTAGAAACCCAAGGACGATGAATAAACCCACAGAGGAACTTTCAGAGGAAACCTTTTCAGGGTTATCTACCAGACGTCTGTGTATTGTTGCTAAGGCAACAGGCACCAAAATATGGCAGCAATATTATAATTATACCTCTTGAATGCATCCATCAGACAGATAAATGCTTTTGTTACAGACACATACAGACACCTTTTTGTCGCAAAGCTAAAACATGTAACAAATCTTAAAGGTAGGCATATTTATTATTCCTTCTTTACAGACGTTGAGATTTATAACACGGATTGATTGGACGAGGGCAATAAAATAATAATAAAAAAAATCTAATAGCCTTGTAAAAATAAATAAATCTCGTATTTACATTTGCACTTTCATTATTTGTACAATATAGGCTACCAATGTATAATTGGGACAGTATAATTGTACAGAGAGTTTACTATGTTATACTGAGATAATCTCCTACGTTACTGAAAGTCAGTGTGATTTGTGGTGGAATACTGCAACCTGCTGGTTGACTTTTATAATGCTCTAGTTGTAAATCAAGGCATAGTAAAACAGTTGAATGAAAGATTGCCCTGTGGAACGTATTTATGAACATATTAGCCATCATTCATACAATAAACCAAATGGTTTGTGAGAATTGTAAGCCCCTCACTCAGAGCACAATGTGGTTTGCTCCACTGTAAGTGGCACATTACCTCCGAAGGCTGGATCATAGAAGCTTCTCAAATGTAATTCCCACGATACAATAAAGGCCAATATGTAGCCCTGGGGATGGTGTGAGGAATAGCGTGTGGTCCACGATGGTGATTCCAGTCACCATCAGAGTTGAAAACAGACCCATCAGGGCCACATAAGGGGCACTTTTGGCTAAGCAGGTAGAGGTTTATATAAGGACCTGTGCCTGTGTTTTCCCCCCGAAAATAATCCACGCTGATAATGGCAGGATATGATGAGGTTAAAGAAAGATTAATGGCATGTTGCGAACATTCAACGTCACTGGTATGAAACATTCGACATGATAGGCAGGACGATCTCAACGTTGAGTTTACAATGACTGACCTGTCTAAGGGATTTTTTTCATTCACATGGTAATCTTAAACTCCAGTTGGCATTCTTACAGTGACTTCTGGATGGTTGTTCGTTATGGGGTCCATTTGAGCTCTGTTTCCCGGAGCAGAAGAGTTCCACTCAACAGACAACAGACAGAAGGACCTTTCTACTAATGACTCCCTGACCCTTTTTAAACAGCTTTCAGCTCACTCTGAGCACAGGGATATGTTTCTACAAAGGTGATGGAGGAGAGGGCAACTGGTTTCTGAAGTCTTTTCACGCACTCCTGAATTTTGCCTGAGAATACCAGCGTAGGTGGCCAGCGAACCTCAGGTGTCCTAGATTCCAAACTTCACGCTTCGTATAGGTTCTTACAGGGAAGATACGTTCAAGAGCAATGAAGAAGAAGTAGATAACTGCTGGAGTCCAGGAGAAATATCATTTATTTGAGCTCTCTGAAATACATGAATACAACCTTTTATGCTTCAATTAGTACATAGGCAATGGGTCCTATTCACTGTACAGGCCTCATCGTAATGGCTCACTCCATCAAAGTTATAAAAAGCTCAATGACAATAAAATACTTCATACATCACATTTAGACAAATTTTCAGCATTGGGCAGTGGCTGTTTAGTGCACATATTACAACATAAATCTTCAAGTGTGTGCATCCGAGATTGAGCGACAAAGTCTGTAAAGGAAAAGTATTTCTCAGCACAATCACACAAAGAAGTATAGTATGGCTCTGGACAGGAGGTAGACTGTTCTAGAAAAACAAATAGGCTATTTACTTTGAGAAACCTCTTTACAATACGGAAGCAGATGGACTCCTAATTGCAGTTTAACAAAGACAAAAGTCATCCAGATGTCCCTGATTACTGGCACATTTAATTAGTTAGAGAAATGAAGATCAATTATGTTACAAGATAAATATAAAACTCTCACAATAAATAAAAGCTACATTTTTACTTTGTTTAGTCATCTCACTGTTAGTTTGTCAAGATTGCTGCAGGATATCCTTTGTGTGTCAACAGACATACCAATGGAGGTGAAATTGCCAGTCATGGAAGTTTGGTCTCTCAAGGATGGGTTCAATATTCTCTGAAATACCTCTTTAGCTCTTTTCCTGAACTGCTTCCCCACTATCACATAGAGGAAGGGGTTGACTGAGCTGTTGGTGTAGGCAAGATAGGTAGCAAGCTGGATCCCAATGTCCAAGAAGTGACCCCACACACAGCCTGGGGTGACCTGGAAGTAATCCAGGGTGTCCAAGAAAACAAAGATCTGGAAGGGAGTCCAACTGATCAGGAAGACCACTAGGACAGAAAGTACCAGGTATGTGGCCTTCCTCTCTGCTCTCACCCCTGGAAGTCTTTTACTTTGCCCTTCCTTAAGGGCCTTGATGATGTGCCAACTGCAGTAGGTGACCACCGACACTGGGATCAGGAAGCCCAAGATGTTTCTGGTGAGGTTGTGCTGGAGCGTCCAGCTTGGGTGAGGGTAGGCCAGGAAGCAGGCGTCCACCCCCGGGTCTGCAACGTAGCTGACCTTCCGGAACAGCAGCACAGGGAAGCTTAGCAGGAAGCCCAGGAGCCAGATCCCTGAGCAGATACGCTTGGCCCAGGCAGCCCTCCTCAGCCTGTTGGGAGACATGGGGCACACCAGAGCCAGGTAGCGATCCACACTAACCAAGACTAGGAACAGCACACTGCAGTAGTAGTTCATGGAGATGACCACGTTGACCAGCTTGCAGAGCGTCTCGCCGAAAGTCCAGTTGTAACCACGAGCGATGGTGTCTGCCCAGAAGGGTAAACAGGAGACCATTGCCAGATCAGCAGTGGCCAGGTTTCCCAGATAGATATCGGCTACCGTACAGGGTTTTCTATGCAGGCACAGAACACAGAGGACCAGAGCGTTGCCCACCACCCCCACCACACAGATCAGCACTATGTAAGCTGGCTGCATGGAGTGGATCCAAAGCCAGGCAGCAGTGTAGTTACTGCAGGGGTCCACATCTGGATTCAACGTGGGGAACATCGTCATGTTCAGAGCCATGGGAAAACTGTTGAATTTAAACAGCAATATCTTGTTATTTTCATCACCGCAAATGATTTGTGTTGCTGTTGTAAATCAAAGTTATGAACTGAATGAACGAATGACACCCTCAGGTAAAAGTACACAACTGATGGAGAGTTCTCCATTGGGGATGAGTCAACCAGGTTACGGGTTACGGGTTACCAGGGTTACGGGTTACGGGTTACCAGGTTATGTTGTCAGACGATAAGTTCATGGAAAGGGGAATGGGAAACATTGCCTTAATAATGACTCAAAAGAACAGACACCACTGGAGTGAATCACTGGTGGCCAACATACATAGTCAGCCAAGATTAATATGTCTGGAATCTCTACTGATAAATCATGGCCATAATGAATCAAGTTGGAGTAAACTTAGTATAAACTCGATTCAGTTCAAATTACTATTAAAACTATTGAGGTGTTTGTTCATAAATTAACCCCAAAATGAATTAATCAAAGAGTAAACATGTACAATGATTTACATTTAACTTCACTTTAAGTCCTTAGGCTTTGTTATAGTGGATGGAAAATAACTGTTACAATGGAACACAGTGGAACACACTTTGTACATCTAACAAAATCATGAAGCCAACTGGCTCAAAAGCACTCACCTTATCACGAGTTATGTGCTCTATGTTTTCTCCAGATGTGCAATCATGACAGGCTTGCCTCTTCTGAACAGTCTGTAGGAGGGGATTCGGTTTTATAGCAGACCAGAGATCATTGCAGTGTCGTCACTGGGCAACACATATTTGTTTTTCATCTACCTACTTCATCTGGCTCAGCTAAAAGGTATTTACTGTCTAGTGGTTTTTCTAGTGTTTTTTCCCCTTAACAGAGCCCATATTTTTCATGGACTGCAGGACTGCTTACCAACTGAATATTGTAATTGATCTGTTTTAGACATACTGTAATGAAAACATCCAAGATACCCAAATAACAGTATTATTACAGTAGTACAGTAGTATATTTTTGGGGGGGTTGGTTTCCAGCATTTTCAGCATGAGTTTTCCAACTTTTTTAGTTTCAAACTGTGATTTGACAGACGCCTTGAACAAAAGATATTTTTTTTAAAGTTGATGAAAACAAATAATGAACCAAGAATCCCAATTTTTTAATAACTGCAGTATGTTAACAATATAAATATTGTTTGTTGTTTATGTTCTTGTAGTGCTATCATAATGTGTGACGCAGAGTCAATCTTTCGGAACTTGCAACATCACAGATCTTTCACACTATATCAGTCCCTGCAGCCTTTAAACTTACTCAGCCTAATCTTGTAATACACAGCCTGCTACCAACAGTAATTTACTTATTTTGTTCTCTGAGAAAAGCTATTATAAAATGAGCAGCACTGGGTCTTTCTGTTTGATGACCACCATCACTAGCATCGGCAAGATTGAAACCCTTCTCCTCTAACTTTAGACCGTTCATTTTTGCACTAAGAGGTGTCTAGCAGGAAGGCAAGCCTGCCTCTCGCAAATGCTTGTTTCTCCAAGTGATGTATTGATTGAGGGATACGGTTAAATCAATCAGAAGGGAAATGAAGGAATGTTCAGCGGCAACCACTGCACATGGCAAAACATCCCACGTCATCCAAAGATTAGGAAGACACGCTGTCCTCGAATGGTTCCCGAGGGGGACATCTATAAGTGAGGAAGACAGGAAGACCTGAAGAGGAAAGAGGACATTGATGTTGGGTCATATCTGTGTCATACTTCATCTTAGTACCTCTCTCTCCTCTTTTGAATCTCTCCTTCTCTCTCTCTTCCTCTCTGTATTTGTCTCTCTCTCTGTTAGTCTCTCTCAAACAGGGTCATGCTGAAGCATGGGGGGGGGGGTAAGTTTCCCCACAATCTCCAGATCAGCCCGTCAGCTAAGATGAATGACTTAATTAAAGGAGGAAACAGTGTCAGTGGGAGACTCAGGAGATGGTGGTTTGGAAATAGGTGGATCTCCATGTACGTTTCTCCAAATAGTAGCTCCAATCACACCCATTCCCATGTGTGTATTTTGTTGTTACATGCAGAATGATGAACTTATGAGACACAAGTGAGAATGATAAGCCTTCGATGAGCCTTCAAGTCTTATCTCATAGTAATTACAATGTTTTACCTAACATGTAATAAAAATGGATTCTCGATTAATTCTTTCCCTCTGGGATAAACTGCTTTGAACTCATTCCCTTCTGGGACAGTATAATTCTTGCAATCACATTCCTTCAAATGCTATTCAACTCTACTAAAAAAGTAATTTCATGATTGCTACATTGTCCATGACAAACATGGGGAAAGGTTATCTAATGATACCCCCAAACACACACACACACACACACACACACACACACACACACCTGGCATCTGGGTCAGCCACCATCTGACCTTGTCCTTTATATAATTACAGCTGGTCTAGCCATAGAAGGGAGCGGCTTCGCTCTGACTAAACCTGAGTTGTGTGAGTGTGTGTGTGTGTGTGTGTGTGTGTGTGTGTGTGTGTGTGTGTGGGTGTATGTGTGTGTCAGAGAGTTCCAAGAAACCAAACATTTTATTAAAAAATGTTCACAAATACAGAACATGAGTCAGAGATACGGCTTCTTCACACCCTTCGAAGGCTCCGGTAGAAATTAAACATACATAAATTTCTTCTTTCCGTCAGTTACGTCTCCATGGCAACTTGGAACAGTGAGGCAGTTTATCTTAGAGATTACTTTAGTGAACATCTTGGGTAATGATACTCTGACTTTTCATGCATGGCTCATTAACACACGCTCTCCAAATATTTAAACGTTAACATGGAAATGAGGCTTGAAATACATAAGGCTGTACTGGAACAGTTAAATGACAGAGCAGAATACAGGTGATTAACACGGTGACACTCCTTGCGTTTAATATGTCATTTGAATTAATGTTCCATATCCGATGTTCCATATCCGATGTTCCATATCCGATGTTCCATATCCGATGTTCCATATCCTATGTCATTTCCTGTCCTAACAATAGTGTGATTGTTGCAGAACTTCCAGCGTTCCAGAAGAACCACCCAGGCAACACTAACAAGCAGAACTTGACACAGATCAAACTACTCTTTGGAGTTTCAACTCTTCTCTCTCAAAGGGAAAATTGGTCATTGGTCTTCATAAAACATGTTTCACAAGCTATTTAACACAGTGTCAGAGGGGCTTTTTTTGTCAGGCAAGCAGCAACCATATGGTATCTTCTGGAACAAATCTAGGCTGTGAGACCGACCCCTGAGACGATGGTTCCGGCTCTATCTGCGCTGAGGTTAAACAGACCTTACTGCATGTCCAGACTCCAGCCAAGGTACGTCTGATAGCAACTGAAAAAGTCCAAAGGCCTCTTTGATGGACTAACTCTGATGGTGTATACAGGAAACTTTAAGGGAAACCAAAGATCCTATCCGCTATTGAACTCAAACAAATAGAAAAATGTAGTAATTTTACATCCGATAACTATTTTTCTCAAAGAAAACCGAGCAGATGAGTTATTATGTTGCCACAAAACGAGGATGGAACAGCTTGATGATGACCAGACCTTCTTCACTGCATCTGTCTGGCTAATGCTTAACCTATGGCTAATGGATCAAGGTAATGGCTCATGGGTGAAATGTTTCTGTGACTCTCTTCTCCCGGGGGAGCTAATAAGTGAGTTTGATGTCACTGCGTGAGACTACCAGACATCTCCTCCTCATCTTCCTTCCCTCTCTCGTTTTCCTCGTTTCCCTCCTTTCCTCCACCTCCTCCCACTGGGAACCTGAGTAGGCTGGTACGGTGTGCTGATATCTTTCTGGAATGCATTGTTCATTTTATGGATCCAGCTTTGAGAAGATTGTCATTGTAATTGTTTCCTGTTAATGTCATCCTGACATTATCATAGGTTTAGATATCATTGGAACAAAAACATAGATTTTATTTGAACTCGAATTGAAAGAAATGTCTTGGCAGCTATTTCCAAATGCCTGCCAACTCTGGCGCTTAGCAACGCCTTGAGGAAGATAACACCTTGATTTGCCCTTTCACTTTCCATGATGGTATTTAGACAGATAACCTGACAGCAGAAGCTGAGGCCTAGTATTTGCTTAAATTCCTGCTCTGTTTGGGCTTTTACTCCCTAGCTGCCGAGGCCTGATCCAGAGGATGTTTACATAGACACTTTCTCCAGGACCATAAGAAGGCTACCTCCTGTCTGCCCTGGAGCAGAAACATCTCAGAGATGAGCTGCCCACACACACACACACGCACGCACGCACGCACACACACACACACACACACACACACACACACACACACACACACACACACACACACATAAACACACACTCTCTCACACACCTACTTGCACACACACACACACACTTGTTTTATGTAGCCCTCTGAGCTGCCAAGTTTTCTTCTTTACTCTCTGTCTCTCATCTGACCAGAAGAAGCGTTTCTTCGTTTCCAGTAAAGGTGGGAAGTGGTTCTATTATGGTCCTACTGTCAGTCTGATGACCACTGCTTGGTGACCCGAAACCTCAAGGTGCGTCAGATAGCTCAATGGTTAAGGCGTTGGCCTTATGATCGGAAGGTTGTGAGATCGATCCCCGGCTGCGGCTATATGACGTTGTGTCCTTGGGCAAGGCACTTCACCCTACTTGCCTCAGGGGGAATGTCCCTGTGCTTCCTGTAAGTCGCTTTGGATAAAAGCGTCTGCTAAATGTATCAATGTAAGGTGCTGAAAATCATTCAACACACGTCTTGACGATAAAAAGCGAAGGTGAAGAAACACCTTCACAAAATAAATACAATAGAGGGTCACCTGACCCACAACATGGCCATAAGAAGCCAGGAAACCAGTAGTATTGACCTGGGTTGGTCACTCTGTGGGATTCCCCGCCTTTGGCGGCGGTGTGGATACATTGATAGATTTCCTGTCAACAGACTCCTTGAAAGAGGTGCAGAGGAACTGAATCACACAGACGACTTCTCCCATGGACTCACAAATGTCAGGTTTAGTGAGCATCAAACAGGCTAGCTCCTGGGGGGGGGGGAGTACACACATGTGCTCAACTCAAGACACTGTCTGGACTTTGCAGACACAGGTGGACTGGAGATAATATGGTTCGTGAAAAGCAGAATGAGGAGATGTCTCACTCATTAGCGAATACATTTTGTGGAATTGTGACATTTTAACCATTTTAACCATTTTTTCCATTAGCATTCACAGAGTAGATGCAGGACTTATTTTGTTTATTTGAACCATAAATATCAAAGAGTTTTTTCATCATCATCAATCAATCATTATTGATTCTCCCATCTTTAGGATCTTGTCTTTTTCTCTCATGAGCCAATGAAGTGGGCCAGAGAAGTAGGTCTGCTTCTCCCAGCTTTCTATTGAACTGATCCTGAGTTCCTCCTGGGGTGAACATGGGTTTGATGAGAATAAGAGATGACAGATAAGTGAATGGTTGTTATCAGATTTAAGCACAGTAGCCTAAGATGGATCAGTACCATAGAAAGCATGTGAAAGCAGGATTGTATCTCAGGGTATAGTTCATGGTTTCTTCTTCCTCAAATTTGTGAGTTCTATGGATCCCTGTAAAAACAAATCCCTGCAAAGATCCCTGTAAATCATACAGGACCAGACCAGCTTTCTTGGAGTGACATAAGGTTGTTTGTTGGCACGTAAAATGAGTTTACCTGGTGTTGATGTCAAACAGACTGAGACCAACGGAAACTATCGGTCAAGGAGCCATCATGGAGGACGTGTGGGATAATTGAAGATGGCGGAGAACCATCCACCATGTCAGGTAGCTGTAATGAAGAGGGGTCTGACTCATCAATCTCCCTCTCAGGTTTAACCAGGGGATCGGCAGCCTTATTAATCATGGGGAGAGTGATAGCAAAACTATGATAGCAAAAGATTGTGCCTGCCTTCAATATATACTATTGTGTGCTAACTGAGTTTTGAAAGTTGTTGAATTATTGTTGAACACATAGATCATAATTACAGAAAAGACAATTGCTTCTTAAATCCTAAATCTCTTTCTTCTTATCTCTTAAATCTCTTTTTTATCCTTGTTAAATATTTGTCCCGTGTTTGGAAAGCACTTACTGTACTTGTGACACTCTTATTCCCAGCTCTGCCAGATGAGGCCTAAAAGGCAGTAGCTACTCAGTAACTGTTACCATGGTGACGTTCTCATGGAAATTGTCAAACCTGTCTTGCCTGAGTAGGTTACAAAGAGTGCAGGTGCTATGTCAGGCACACATCCACCTGTGAAAAACAAATATGACATCGGTGTTGGCATATAAAGGACACATGATCAAGGTGACCGAAGTAAATCTATGATTTGTGGCTGCTTTTGCTATAGCACAGACCTGCTCTGTGAAGAAAGAAAACAACCTTATTATACCATCATACATACTGTATGAGTAAAGAAACTGACAGTCATGATCCATGACTCTCCTGTGTAATGACCTGTATGCATGTATCCAAGGGGCCTGTTTCATTTTTATTCCCAGCATCTACCTTCTGTTGACTTTACGACCACTGGCCAATCAGTTTCCCCGCCTGGGAAAACACCCACATTGATCAATTCAATGGGGTTCTATAGTGTCAGTCAAGCCCAGATATCTTCTAATCATGTTTACACAGTACCATAGAGGACACCATTGATTTATCAAAAATAATCATGTTGTTTTGTGTCACAATAGTTTTTTTTTCTTTTCTTATGTGACTGTTATAGTGTTATGACTTGGCTGTGTCACATTTGATGAGAAAAACATAAAATTAAATTAATAAATCACTTTGACTGTGCAGAATTTCGGATAGTTGAAAGCCCAATTTGAGAAAGCTCAAAAGGTTTCACGACTGGAAAAACTGCCAAGTGCTTTTCAAACCAAGTGTCTATTGTTTATAACTTTCTGAGTACTCTGTGTTTATGTTACTGAGTAAATAGTATGCTTTTTTTAAATTCATTTTTTCAAAGGAATGCGATGTTTGATTAAATAATGGGATTGGATCAGAGTGTCTAAGAATAGGACATGGCTGTCTGCCTGAAGGACTCAAGGCTTTCTGGTTAGATCCAGAAAGAAAACTTGGGCAATGGCACTCCACTTTAGCAATACTGTACACACCACATAGATGGCATCTGTTAATATTACTGATTAGATCTCATGAGCATGGCTCAAATTTATTGAAAATGTTTGTTGGCACGTGGAATCACTCCATGTGTCACTGAATTAATTCTCCATACTTGGAAAGGAAAATAGACATTCTGTCAGACTCTGAATGTTTGTCCTTTGGGAGTGTTAGAGCGTTGCTAGGTGTCAGAGGAGGGTTTCTTCAGAGTACAGCTTGGCTAGTCACGGCTTCTTCTTCTGTGGTCCTGTCGAAACACGGCCCTTGGGAGGCTGGTAGGAGGACGTGAGAGCTGTGCTAATTGTGGGGCAAGGAGGCTCCATGTGATGTGGATGCTCTGAGGAACTCTTTCCAGTGGAGAAGAGAAGAAGAAGAGCAGGGGGGGAATAAGGCAGGGAGGAAAGAGGAAGCCAGAGTCAGTCCAGTCCTTAGAGCTTGGTTGTTGAGACAGCCAGACTGGGTGAGTGTGTATCCATGCAGAATACGTCTCCCTCTCTCAGTTGCCCTTCACACACAAAGAGCCAGACATTGTCCCTCTGGGTGAGCAGATGGACAACATACCTTTCCTGGTCTGTACAGATGGTGTTTCTGGTTGCCCTTGGAGGAAGGACCAACAGGACGATAGAGGGCAGATTATGTATATACAGTATATATATATATCTATATCTATATATATATATCTATATATTTAAACAGTGGACACTGTATGACTGATAAAGATGCAGAAATTGGTTCTTTTTTACAATCACTGCAAAGGTTAACACACACAACAACCTTTAACAGATCTTGGACAACTTTAATTACTTTTATTTATTACAAAATAACTTGTTTTGGGAAATTAAAATACCTGACAAGTGATATTGAATCATGAGAGTTTAATAGGAACAGCGGTTTGATACAAAATACCTCAAACATAGTACACGTGAAGTAAGGTATGGGTGACCACACCTGTGCTTATTGACTGTAGTCTAAGAAATTAATGCATCAATCTGTACTCAAACAAAGTTGACAACTTTCCTACTGACTGCAACTTTTATAAAGTAAACAGGTTTTCTGTTCCTGGACAGCCTCCCTTACTCCAACAAATCATTATCTGAATGTGCAAACCATCCCTTTCAAACTTTTAAGCATCAAATCAGATGTATGGAGAGTGTTTGAAATATATACATGTATATACACAGGAAGGAACATTATTAGGTGATTTCAAGAGTGTAATAATTTGTTGGCTGAACATGTGTTTACACTTCCCAAGAGACACGAGTGATTATTTAGATAAATTCCCATGCCTGCACCACCCCACACAACTTTAATTGGTGTACATTTTCATTAGTCCTATCTAAACATTTGAATGTGAGCTTTTCCAGTTCATCAATCACAAGTGAGCTAAGAGGTTAATCAGCGCACCATTATTCTCCTCCCCATTACTCATCTACTTTCCGATAATGATCTATTCCGTCAAGGTCAATAATAAACTGGGCTGCAGTGAAACTGTGCGAATAAGTCTAGTGACACAGTGTTCTCTTGGAGAAAAATTGATGAGCCATCCACGGGCCTTCCAGGGGCCTACCAAGGGCTTTCCAGGGGCCTTCCAGGGGCCTTCCAGGGGTCTTCCAGGGGCCTTCCAGGGGTCTTCCAGGGGTCTTCCAGGGGTCTTCCAGGGGCCACTGTGAAGGTCACAGCCACACCAGGGGCTTTTCTTACAGTAACTTCATGATTGCACCAAGGCTGACCTGTGGAGGCTCTGCTGTGTGCTGGCTGAACCTCTGAGCCTGACGTTTCATTAGTTCTTCTGCCCTCTGTGTCACACTTAATGTGGAGTTCACTGCATTCTGCTCTCAGAGGGCTGACTGAACACTCACCAACACCCTCGATCTGTCTTCGGGGCTGAGATTTAAACAATTGCACCAATTTGTGTGCGGTTCAGAGATAAATATAGTCTCTTCCTTATCTAAATTGATTCTTCAAATGATGAACTACTGAAAGCTATATATTTAAATTATGGGTTCAGTGTTCAATGTTTTAATGGGCTCTCTGGAGCTCTATTTCCTCCAAAAAGCTTAGATGTGTGTTTTGTCACTTTTTGTGTGGGACAGATATATGTGTGAGTTGCATCCCATGCAGTGTGTCCCAGCTGTGTGTACACAGGATGTGTAGGATACATGTAGGATACAGGATGTAGGATACAGGTAGGATATGTGTATGTGTGTGTGTGACGTGTCCCCTGAGCTGTGTCCCCTGCTGTGTGGGAGAGAAATTTGTGTGTGAGTGCTTGTGGGTTTCTGTGGGTGTGTGTGTTTTAGTTGTATCCCCCTGTCTCGGAAAGGACAGGCGTGTATGTGTGTGTTTATTGTGTCCCTAACTTTGGGACTGATGTGTGTGTTTGTTGTGTCCCTAACTGTGGGACTGATGTGTGTGTTTGTTGTGTCCCTAACTGTGAAACTGATGTGCATAGGGAAGCAATAAATCAGGTGTGCTGAACAGGAGAGAGAGTCTGCATTCTTCAGGGGAACATCACTATGGCAACAAGCCCCTTTCATCCCAAACTCATTACTAGATTGAGACATGGAAGGTATTATGGCTGATGGAGAGAGATGATTAGAAAGATGGAAAGGATCCTGAAATATTATACCCCCAACTATTCAAATGCATTCTCAGAAGGCAAGTTCTTCTCTCAAATTAGGCTGACGTATAAATTCTCAGAACACAAACAGTACAAGGTAATGGGGTATGGCCCTAATAATGTTGGTCACTCAATTCAGCCTAACATTTCCTTTTTTTGTGGGGGGGGGGGGGGGGGGGGGGGGGGGGGACAACCATAAATAAGTCACTCATTTTCAACAATTAAATTTTAAAAAGGGGAGAAATGAGTTTGGAGGTTTTCGAGAGAAGTATATTCATCACCATTGACTATTCCTCATCTTCACTATTCAAAGCGTTATCAGAAACATGTCTATAATACAACAGAATAGATGTACATAATATTACATTATCTACGCAGCACTTTTATTGTGGTTTAATAACATTACCACCGTTTGCCAAGACTTAATCGACGGTAACCTACATTTGTAATCTGCAAACGATTACATTGGATTCCATGTTGGGAATCACTTTTTCAGACACATCAGTTCCATCCTTCCTCAGTCCAAAACTACAAATCTTGGCTTCTGACTCTGTTTGTTAGAGCTCGGAGCATCAGAAAGTGAAGGCGTATACGACTCCCACCACCACAATGTTCCCGATGGTGGCGGTGATGGCGATCCAGAGCCAGATAGCGTCACGGGACATGGACTGGGGCTCCTCCTGCTGGTTGTGAGCCGCCATGGAGGCAGCATGGACGCTGGCGGAGGAGTTGAAGAGGGAGTGGTCGGTGCTGTAGTCATCGTTGGGAGACGAGTCCATGAAGGCTCCCGTCATGACAGGAATCTGTGATGAGGGAACAATTCCAATAAGGTCAAAGGTGTTAATGTCAAAGCTCTGCTTGATGAGGATTTTCTGACCATTTGTCTTATGCAAACAGTCCAGTTCTACTATCTCCCTTCTTCAAGCTGGAATCCATTAAAAAAAGCCATTGTCACACATCAACTCTCTTGGAGAGCAGATACAGGCCATGTGGAAACTCAACCCTGTCACAGACTCTCTCCTAGGTAGGTGGAACACAAAGAGAGCTGAATAACAGACACAAAGCCCACTCATTAGCGATTACATGGCTGTTTCTCTCCCCGACCATTAAAGTGCCACTTTCAGGAGTAATAGAGGTACCTGTCACAGCCATAACGGCTTTTTGAAATGGGTTTCAGTGCAAAGCAAATGGATGTCGTCCCAGATTTACTCAGGAACCACAGTGGAACCACTAATATAGACACATCAACAATCTAGCAATGCCAGTATTCACACATCAACTCCACTTTAATGTTCTGTTCCCGGTGTAAACTCCCTCTCTATCACTGTCACATCAGCATGTAAATGTTCTTGTGGACGGTTACTCAATTACCATCCTTGCTCTTTGAAAGCATCTCGCAAGGTTTCATCGTAACTCATTACATGGCTTTATAATGACTATTTTCAAATGAAATGATTTCTGGCACCGTGTCACTGATCAGATCAGCGTATCAGTGTATCACACATTGTTAATATTTGTTAGTAAAACTACATGGTCTTTCCACTTATGAATCCTCTTGTTGTTCCAACGCTGTTACAAAACGTTGGATGATATTCGGTCAACACATTTTACCATTCACCATACCAGACACGATGATGTAACACGCTGTAACGTTGTGTTGAGAACGTCCTCGTGTACACAGTGACTGTCTTCGAACCCTGCAGCCTTGCACATTTGTGTTGGAGAGCACTTTAAGATTCTCCTTACAAAGCAAATGTCACATTTCGTCAGGCTCTTTATGATGCAACTGACTGTTCCTCATGTCAAACCTTGGTTAGACGTCAGTCTTGGTGGTTTTAAGTGCTCGCTGTGCTCTAAATGGTCTTCAGCTCGATGGCCAGAAGGTGTTACTATTAGAGAGAAAGGCAGGCAGTGAATGTGGTAGACAACCACAGGAAAGTAAGACGCCAAAATGTTCTGTTTGCTCTCTAGAGTGGAGGATGCACATGTGCATGTTGTACTGAAAGTTTGAGTCGGACACAGCTCTTTATAGACAGGTTTTATAGGTGTGATAGATGTTAACAACTATATGTCTTTACTTGACAGATACACATTTCTAGACTGTAGCAGAAGCGGCTTGGTGACTTTGTTCGATACCCTTGTTCTTCTTTACGTACTCCAATGGATTTATCGATCAAAAGAAGAAACTCCACCAATCTTGTCAGCTACAGAAATGTGATGCTTCTCTTTTGCAATCTGGTCAAGCACATGGGTTACACTGTCAAACAAAATTCATGTTTATGTTACAAAATGCAGCATAATCATGTTATTGAAGACAAATAACCTACTTACCAGAAGTTATTTACTTAAAAGATATATATTCTGTCTAGAACCTGCTGGAACCCGAGCTGTTCTCTTTTTAATTGTCTTCAATGCCCTGAAAAGATCACTAACCTTTGTTTTAATCACAGACCCATCGTTTCTGCAAGTCCCCTGCTGAGACAATAACAAAGTGTCTCTCTTGGTTGCCTTCATGCCTTCTAAACTTTCTATTTGTTTCCCTGGACCTAGATAAGAATGTCTAGTCAGTTTAAAGATAAAGTGCTCTGTTTGGGCCTGAGAAATGGCTCCTTGGTACAGTTAACCATTGCGTTTCTTTTGAGGGCAGAACAAGAAGAAGTTCAATACTCTGGACTTCTTGGAGAAAATCAACAAGGGCATTGTTTGGATTTTTCCTGCTAATGCTTGAGTAATTCTTCATTGCGGTCTATTGCCTGGCTATGTCCCCCCCCCCCCGCCACCAGAATGTACATCACACTGGGTTGGGGGTCTCTCTGCTATACTGGGGGGGTCCAGATGATGTAACTCCATTTACTGTTTGCATGTGAGCACACAGTCAAAAGCCTTTCATCTTCAGGCTTGCAAAACAACAGGGGGGGGGAGACAAAAGGGTCTGTTTAAAATAACAAAGGGAATGACTTTTTAAAAGAAAGAGCTGGGTGTCTATGACAGACAGAAGTTTATGTACATCCCACTCACCCAACCAAGGTGTTTTCCTAAAACAGATACTGACTTAATGTAACAAATAATTTAGCTCTTTTCCATCCTCCGTTTGACCTGTTCAGTCAATAGAAACTAAAGGTCTGGCAGAATGAACCTACGTAACATGAAGGGAAGCGTTAGATAACTACACTGACTGACAGTTATCTTTTCCCCTCTCTGGAGACAGAGTGTTTTCACTGAAGTGCTGCTGCTGCAGTCTGATAGTGTTTGGCCCCCCTGGAGAGGAGCCTGTCTGACTTGAATGTTTTTGGCAAAAAAATGGGCTGAATATTAACAGGAGAAATGCATGAGGTAGGAACAGAGAATGATTCATACTCGTTCACGACAGCTGACGACATTCATATAACACAGCTCACATTTGAAAAGTTAGTCATATTGTTATGTAGATTTTCATGATGAGGATGCTAGTAAACTGTATCTGTGTTGTGAGTCATGACATCCAGGTTTTGGGTTGTATGTGATTTTGCCCATTTTGGGGGTGAAGTGCCTTGCCCAAGGAGAAAACGAACCAGGAAGCGAACCGGCAACTTCATGATTACTAGCTTCCCTAACCACTCAGCCACTTGTCTCCCCCATATTTGTGACTGTATCTTAGAACAAGCCACTGAAAGAACCTTTGAAAGACTACCCAGTGAGGAAACTAGGTACAGCTGCTGAAACATGTGGAGTAGGGGGGGTGCCTGAGTCAGGAAGATTCAACATCCCTTTGGAAAGTTGCATCACACCCACTAGCCTTCTGTAATGTGACATAATCACTGTGGCACAGGGTCTTCTGACTCAGACACATCACTCGGTCAGAAACAGCCCTTCACATCATATATATATATATTGTATATTATATATAATACTGTGTATATTTTGCTGTTTGTGCTTGCGATGTGTGCCTGGATTGGATTTCGTATAAAGCGTCATTCAAAGCAGGTTTCAATCTGAGCTACAGAATCTTGAGCTGAACAAAGAGAGCATGGTTCAGTAGTTTGAAAATAATGAGTGTCTTATCTGAGAGCTAAACTTCTTTTCAACTTCATTAGGATTTAATTAAAAAAGTATTTTTGAGTTTTACTGAAGAAGATAATGCATTTCAGAATATCTATGATCATTCTTTTCAGAAGATCCTCTCATATTATAGACAGCCGTATCAGCAAATTGCGACTCATGTTTTCAATTACTCTGTCTGTGTTATAACACACAGAGATTAAATCACATTATTCATATTCAAATTATCTCATTACTAGGGAACATTTTAGACCAGCAATTGTGAGTAATTTACTGTAAATGCTAATGGGCATTTAATGTAACACATTTATATACTAACTCTTAGTTTGACAACAGAGTAGCTGCATACATGTCATGGATCATACACATATCACCAGACATCACATCATTTAAAGTCTCTTTTATAAATCACCATCTTCTTTCTGTCTTTGAGAGAACGCATGATTGGATGCAAAATACAGTTTGAAGTATCAATGGCCATTAACAACCCCACTATTACACTTATAATAAGCTAAAACTCTTGCCTAAAGGGCATGGGTTTTATTTCTGTTTCATGTACAGTCAGTCTTCTGCCAAAGACATATTGTCTAATAGCATATGAGCATCAACCTACCAGGACTGGACCATCAATAGAGCTCATTAGAAGGACACATTTGTGACAGTAAACCCATGTTTTCCAGACCACGCGTGGACAAATGGACACGTTTTACAACCTTTTTGAGTCCATTGAGTTTGAAAGTAGGTTGCACAAGCGAGGTTGGGTCTTTGTACAGCACTGAGAGCAGCTCCCTCTGGCTACAGGGATGACTCACTAACTACATGGCATCCCCCACTCTGCCACTCTCATTCGCACTCCAATTTCCATTCTTAACAGAATAAACAACCCACAAGTATCTCGGGAGTCGGGACATCATTGGTTTCCCATAAGGGAATAGACACGGCATCCCGAGAATCATCTCATCATCATCTCGCTCATAGACATTTAGATCTTTCTTATGCCCATGAAAATTCAGCACCTCAGCAAATGCAGTTGTTGTTTTATGAAAAGTTTACCCCCCCCCCCCCCCCCCCCTCACCCCCTCACCCATTACATAAGAGGTTTTGTCAAAGCCATTACAAAACCCTGATCATCCTTGATAGTTTCGTGCCCTTACAGGCTAGCTATACCGTACAGGCAGCTGACCCCTGGAGGGCTGTGAACAGGCTGTCAACAGGCTGGCCAAATTCCTCCCTAGTGTGGCTGCTTCACACATCTGCACACACGTCTAGAGCCAGCAGCTAGAACTTGGCAAATTGCAACTGAAGTTGTATTCGTCTTGGGTTTATCACATTACACAGTGTCTGACACATCCCATGGGCTACCTCCATGAACACTGCCATCTGATAAAGAAAGGAAGAGGGGGGGGGGGTATGATTCACCAGTGTTGTGAAATTAAGATTAAGAATTAAGGTAGTCCTCTGGAGAATGATGTTTTGTAAAGCTGATGTTCTCACTCTGCAGGTGTTTGTATCACTGCATTGAACAGATGAGTTGAACGATTGAGTTTTTGTACTGTGTTACATGTCAATTTGAAAAATATATTTTAATAACGCATTGGTACTGTATATCACTGCTGCATTTCATAGGACAATAACTGGATTTGATTTGACGGTGAAAAGAATTATTACAGTGGTCACAACAACCCGCCAAGCAGAAAACGGAATTCAATTAGGGATAGAAGATATTTTAGTGTGCCTGATATTTTACACTGAAGAACTATCAGAGCCTTAATGGAAACTTTGATTGCTGTCACAACCGCTTGGAAACTTTCATCCTTCATCATCTGTCAGAAGGAATTCAACAAGAGACTCATTTGGATCGCTGGTGCAAAGTGAAGGATTATGATACCAAGAAAAGTAATTTGGCAAAACGATAGGACTCATTAAAAGTTTCTACCAGACAAGAGAACTAACACATAAAACCCTTCTAGAAGGATGCCCAGTCTTTGTTTGTAAACTATGATTTGTTTTTCTATATTTTTCTCTTGTCTCTTCCCAACCAACTTACCAGATTACCAAGATATCTTACCAAGATACCAGAACAAAAAGGCTGAGTCTATTCCTAAACTCCCCAACCTGATTCTGCCATCTTGCAGCACAATACATATATGACTGAGGTGGGCAAAGAGAGGCATTAATATTAAGAGAAGCAGCTCTTGCCTGTCCAGATGGACTGAGAGGAAGAACAGAGGAAGCATGATGCTTCCGGCCTGGCACACACTAATGGAGAGCTGTGTGAGGGTGAGAGAGGAAGACCTGTCAGAAGTCTTGTCTGACCATCCCTCTCCACATCGCCACACCTCAGCACTGCTGCCTGGAGACACAGGGAGGCGTGTTACACCTGTACCCTGCAAATTACCTGCACGCTCAACACACACAGGTCAAAGACCTGTTCTCGTTAGACCCGGAGGCCAGTACATGAATATAGATGCAGTATTACATAACTTTTACAATATATTTTTTGGATGTGTAATTCCTGTGGTAATAGCTTTTCTTTCTTTCTTTTTTTTAACGGAAAAGTTATATTCGTTTTGTTTTATTTGTAAGTGACACATTCGTTGTGAGCTTTGCAGCAATAAAAGGGTGAAGTCAACCTTACTGAATGGTTTAAAACTTTTTTTTTTTCCTGTTCATGCCAGAGTGATTGATGGTGCAGTATGCCTCATAGCTTTGACTACTTTGAACTTTATTGTGTGAATATTCTTAGAACCCCCCCCCCCCCCCCCCCCTCGACCTGAAACCTATTTTTCTTTCACATTAAATGGTAAAGTAATACAATGCTTAGGGCAAAGACCAAATCAAAGGCCATTGCCTGTCAATCATCCCCAGAACTGTACCCATATGCAGTGATCAGATGTGGGTGTTGTAGGTCCAGTATCCCTCTGATGAATTCTGAAGGTTAAACTCATCTGTGGTTCACCCTGACAAAAGACTGGATTATTACAAATAAATCAGATTATTTTGATGTCAGTCTGCTTTACTGAATTCAGAAATGAGGGTTTGGCACCCAAAGACAGGGGTTATTCATACTTTGGTGCTATAATTTTTGCTATAGAGATTTGAACAGTTAGATGGACTTAAATAAAGAGCTATGAAGATTAAATTAGATTACTTTGTTTACTATGTTGATTAGACTATTATCTGAGAACATGTAAAAAAAAGAAGATGAATAGACAACAATAGCAAACATTAGACGAAATGGAGTACTCAATAAAATAGATTGCATGCAACAGTAAATAATATATAGTCTATAAAAACAGCTGCAGACACATGCAAAAAAAAAACTACAAAACTTTGTATTTCATATGACGAACTATGACGTGACTTTCTGTCAGAAAGATATCTGAATTATTTAGATTATCAACAAGTTGCATTGAACGTTTAAGTTGTAATGAAGACAATGTCCATATTTAAGGTTAAAACTTTGACAGCACCTGCAGAGGAATCATGGTGTGGTTTCTTTTCATCTCCGCCCAAAATGTATAAAACAATATCTCGTCTTTATTTTGATTATTTCAAGAATACAAAACAGAAAACAACATTTGTCGTCTTACCTGCGCAGCCATAAAGGAGAGATCCATGATGATGCGCGTCTGAAGTCACCAGTTTCTACCGTGAAACAGGATCAAATCTTCCTATATTCCCAGAAAGGACATTTGAAAAATCCTTCCCATCAAAACTGCATCATGATGTCCAGCAGACGCTTCAAGCCCGATGGGAGTTAAATAACAGAGCGACGCTCATGAAGAGACCATGAGAACAGGGAACACGCAACAGTCTAGGCAAGGAGAGAGCCAATGACAGAGTGTAAGAGGAGAGAGAGAGAGAGAGAGAGCGAGAGACAGAGAGAGAGAGAGAGAGAGAGAGACAGAGAGAGAGAGAGAGAGAGAGAGAGAGAGAGAGAGAGAGAGAGAGAGAGAGAGAGAGGGAGAGATAGATAGATAGATAGATAGATAGATAGAGAGACAGACAGAGAGTCGACCTATTGGACGAAACTTCCCCCACACTTATATCTTTGCTTCTCTACTCCAGTTTGTTTTATTTTTCAAAAATCAGTTTGTGCTAATGTGAACTATTGCTATTGGTTATTTATAGCACAGAGTAGTTATGACTGCTACTGAGTTCATTTTTACCATGCATAATGGAATAGCTTATAGATAGCCCACAATATGAGAGAGTGCTTTGTAAAATATGCGTGATTGCTATTTTTTATGAGGGTGAGTCTCTTTACAAAGTCATCCATCATGTAGTACCTATGTTACATTCACTAAAGGCTTCATGATGAATGGTTTCTTGATGAAATTGTAAATATTTAAACATGGTGGCTGTATTTTGGGGGATCTCAAAGGGTTCCTTTGTCTCTTTTGATGACACATGGGTGGATTAAATGACTAATCAGATGGGAGCTCTTTGAGCTTTGGACCAACAGACGTATCACATCTTCTCTGATTTGCAGGACAGGAGTCACTGTAGGCCCGCGTCCTAAGTCCAGACCCAGACGCAGTACAATTTGGACCGAAGACACAATCGACATTCTAATGTAGTCATTGATCCAAGTGAGTTTTCATTGGTGTGTTATTTGGCAGAGCTGTACTCTTTTCCTGCTAGATGTGGTTTCTATCTTCCGTGTCCAATCCAAAGGTCTAATCAAGAGCTGTTAAAAAACTTTGACTGATAGGTCACAGAATTGTTAGAATTGCTCAAATTGGATAGTTTTGGTTTCCAAGTAGGTCGGAGAAATGATACCGGTTGCTTTTGAGGAGAATATGTTAATGCACACTCAGACACTTCATACATGTATGCCTTGTAGTTAAATAAGCCCAAATCTGTGTAAAACATGACTCAGATAGTAAAACATCGACTCCAGACTGTGTTTTGTGTGACTCTGGCTTTTCCTACTGATTCAGGTGTCTGTCTGTCTGTAATACTCCTACCAGAGCTCCTCCTCCTTCTCTGTGGGTTGGTTTTATGAGCCAGGGTGTGCTGGTCATTAAACACAGTTGTGTGGGAGGGAGCCCATGAACACTATCATTAGTCAAGACTTGAACGCTGAACCCTGCAGATTTGCATCTACCTTCCATCAACAATTTGACCGCAAAAAGATGGTGCCAGTGTTTCTGAGGAAGGAAAGTTTTCCTCACCTCTATGCCCACATCACTGCCTTATTAAAAAAAAAAAAAAATTAACAACACGGAAGATATTTATGTTAACCACAGAAGGTGATAACCATCTACTCTCTCGCAAGTCACTTTGGATAAAGGTGTCTACTAAATGAATGAATACACTACTTTAACCAATTTTTCATCAACCTTTCATTTCCATGTTCAGCACTGTGGCCATATCAAAGGGGGGTCGACTGCTAGCTTTCTTTAGGTCAGTAACTCCTGATAGAGAGCATGTATTCGCAGCAGAGTTGTTGAAACTAAAGTCGCATACCATTTAAATAAGGCTGACAGATGAGAAAAGACACAGCCCCCTGCTGACTCTTGTCTGGAGCTGTGCAGAGCGGAAGAGCTCCCCATGCCTCTTTATGACTGCTCATGTTGGTTTCACAGTTGCATTGTGCTTGAGGTTTTGGGTGGTCAGCATGTGAGGGCTGAACGGGTCATCTACTCAGGGGACAGAGAGTGTGACACCCTACATGGACGAGCGGAGATGTTTGCTGAGCGTTGCTAAACCATTGAAGTTTAGGTTTTAAGGGAGAGGATCCTGCCCTATTTAATTTTATCATGGTAAACTCTCCCTAAAGGCACAGCACTGTGGAATATGTTTATGTAGGAGATTTTCTGGTTTTCTTTGGATAATGACTTTGAAGAAAATGTTTGTTGATTCAATCAATAATTCAAGAAACATTGGTGTTACATCATATCCCGTTACAACACAACCCTCTGATAACTATATGATGCTGATGACCCTTGTGCTGCAGAAACATGGTGTAAGTGTAGATCGGTCCTTGGGGCATTATATTTACATTCAGTCATTTAGCAGATGCTCTTATCGAGAGCGACTTACAGCAAGTACAGGGACATTCCTCCCTAAGGCAAGTAGGGTGAAGTGCCTTGCCCAAGAACACAAAGTCAAGTTGGCACAGCCGGGGTGCGAACCGGGAACTTTCTGATTACTAGCCTAACTCCCTAACCGCTCAGCTACCTGACTCCCACATTGCATTGTGGTTAGGCAGTTTCCTGTGACAGACTCATAACTCTGATGATGGTCGGATGTCATTGCTCTTCATGGAGAATGAGTAGTTTCCTCATGTCTCGTCCTTGTGCTGAGGCCTGACCTCTTTCCACCGCCCGCCCCTTTCCCATCTTCCTGATCTCCAGAGCTGTGCAGGCAGCCTGTGACCCCTGACTCTGCCCTTACTCCCTGGGTGTGTTAGCCGAGCAAGACCAACACAGTTCCCCAGGGAAGACAACACTCTAAAAGTGCTTTTTCTGTGACCGTCCACAGTCGTGTGTGTGTGTGTATGAGCGCATAAACATTTGAGTCTCTGTGTGTGTGTATGCCTTTTTGAAGGGCTCCATGGGCTCTGATTTTCCACCCCGGTTGGTGCACAGTCACATGTGAGGCTGAGGTCTACTTCAGAAACTCAGCTGCTGCCAGGGAAGTCCCCCACCTTCTGGATGTGTCCACCCTCACTGTACGCTCCACACCTAGCCCAGTACAGTAGCCACTGAATGAGGTTGAATGAACACAGAACTGCATTGATAAATGGAAAGCACATGCTGTCCCTTCTATTTCTGCCCCTCTGAGGAATCAACTGTCTGCTATATTTCTGTCATGGTCAATGAGTGGTTAGCTGTATTGTGCAAAGTAATACGGCTTCTGTAATACCAGACTAGAACAGAGGATGAAATTCAACGACTTTACTGAAGCATGGGTTCTTATTGCTGTTTCTGTGGGATGGGTGTAGCTCAGTAATATAACTTTTTACTGCAGATGAAGACATTACAGGTTCCGATCGCCTCTCAATTAAAACAATCTGCTTCATGTATCGTTTACCTTTTTTGGGAAGCTTGGCATGAATGCAGTTCAGTCTGTGAACATGGTGTTGAACGATGGCTAGGTGATAGTTGCTTCCTGATTGGTCTGGGGCACTTTAGGTTTCATCACCGGAAGCATCCACTGGAATTGGTTTATAGACTGAACCTTGACAGAGAGAGAGAGAGCTAGAGAGAGAGAGAGAGAGAGAGAGAGAGAGAGAGCTAGAGAGAGAGAGAGAGAGAAAAATAGTGAGGGAGCGAGGGGGAGGGAGGGGGGGGAGAGAGAGAGAGCTCATTACGCATCCCTACAGTCAATAATGCCATGGAACCAATCTGTGTGGAAGAGATTGCAGGGTCAGACAAAGAGATACATACTTCTTTCTTGTGCAGTGTTTGAAATGAAATGTGTTTCAAGAGCAGCTCTGTGGGAACCAGCAATCACGAGACAAAGATTTAGGGGACATGTTGAGGCCGCAGTGTGTTCCTGTATCAAACTCACAGTCTGAGTTGTAACAGGGTTGGAATTACAAGATCAAATAGAGATCATTCGGTTTGGGTCAATGAGTGAGCTATCCCCCCCCCCCCCCGCCCCCCACACACACACACACACACACACACACACCTTGCTTTATTCAGACATTCTGTAGGTCTTCATGAAGGTCAGTTCCTTCCTCCTCTCCTCCCCCGATGATTTATAGACAGTACTGATGTTTACTTGGTTCTGCTATTTCCAGTTACACATCCCATGCATACACGCACATGTGAATGGCATGTGTAGCAAACAGCACATACATCTTCTCAAGTCCAATGAAGAGCACACTGGGAGATTTGGATTGCTGTCTGTCTGAATGTTACCTTCACAATGTAATCTGTGTATGCTTACTTCTCCATGGAATCACACAAGGGGTTTACTGTTGCCGATTGAAGAGTGTCCACACGCTTCATTCAGCATTAGTACCTTTTGAACTGCAGTTTTAGGAACATCTCTTCCCCTGTCTGGCTCCCCAATGGTACAATCAACTCCCCACCTCCATCAGAAACCCTGACTGTCTCCTCGCCTTCAAGAAAAGGCTCAGGACTCACTTGTTCCTAGAGTTCAATGGAACTTAGTAATGACCATTGGACCTAATAATAGCCTCCCCCCCAGGGTCATAAGGATTCCTACTGGGAGACCTGTTGCCTTTTTGACGGTCCCCCGTCTGAGATGCTTGCCTTAAATTTGTAAACTTGTTCAGCTGAATGCTCTTATAGCTCTTCCCTTGTCACCTATTGGTTTTCTCACGATGTATGTTTCATAATCTATAAGCCTGCAATGTTTGGGGTCTATCACACCGCTATGTTCAGTGACCGATGCTCTTTTGTAAAGCTCTCTCTAAGATGTTCCTTGGGATAAAAGCATCTGCTAAATGAATAAATGTAAATGTATCTCTAAAATGATTCATTCTCTTCCAAAATGGGTTAAAACTCCCTCATATTTCCCCAGGGTAGTAAGTCACTCAACCTTAAAGGTATAGTTGACCACTGGGATACAACACAACTGTCGAAATTAATGTTTGATTTTATTAGAACACATGAGTGCACATTTTCCATTATAACAAAGCACAGGAATAAAATGAGTTTCTCATGAATACTGGTCTGGAATGGGGAGTCAATGGACAGATAAAGGCAGGAATGCATGTAATTCCCTACGCAGACGGAAAAAGATGGTGTGACAAAATCTTTCACTTGTTAAATCCTGCAACCTGACCTACCATTTTCATGCAGCAGCTCAAAGGCATTACCTTTTATTTATTTTTCCTCCCCCCCGTTACCATTACTCTGGTGCGCTGTTCTCTTAGAGTATAGAAAACATTTGCACGAAAACTGAATGCCAATTAAAGCTACTTTATATCAATGTCTGATATTGACAAGGACAAGTACATCAAATCAGATATCAGCTGATCCTGATGTAAAACTAAGATCAACAGTCGCTACGCCCTAACAGGCCCGTAGCACAAAGACATCCAAAGCACATCAATAAAACTGTCTATAAGATACCCAGAATATATGTACGTGTGTGTGTGTGCATGCGTACATTTGCACAGTTATGTCCTTGAGGCAGGTGTATTTTATTCATTAGAAAACTAAGTTAAATCAAAAGCACAGAGGAGAACTGGGCCATGCAGCTGCCCATGGCCTCACACGATGATGACAACAGCCGTAATCTAAACAACGGTGGATGATAAATCTGCCGTGCCCACACCCTCCCTCTGTCCTCACACGGTATCCTGCCAGTTGTCAGATACTGTCTGACTAAGTGGGTGAATGAAAGCTCAGAGGTAATTGATGCTGCTTCACATGAGCTAAAGCAGTCCGAGAGCGTTCCAATGTATCACACTGCCATGTGAGGGGGGGTGGGGGTGGGGGGTGGGGGGGGGGTGGGGGGGGGGGCGGTCGCTGTGGGATGATTTTGTGTCAGAGGAAGCTGTCATCAGAGCAGTCTCAGGTGTTCTCACATAAATATAGCTTGCAGGTCCAACAGAGCGATAACTTCAAGCAAAGCAGCAGCAGCAGCAGCAGCAGCAGCAACAGGGAAGCATCCCAGACCATGTAGCAACTGATGTTACAGTCCCACATTAAGCCCAATTAAGTATTGTCTTCCATGTCTGTCTGTCTATGCCTCTCTTTTAATATAACAATCCTTTTGTCTACCTTTCTTTCTCTCCTCTCTCTCTCTCTCTCTCTCTCTCTCTCTCTCTCTCTCCCTCTCTCTCTCTCTCTCCCTCTCTCTCTCTCTCTCTCTCTCTCTCTCTCTCTCTCTCTCCCTCTCTCTCTCTCTCTCTCTCCTTTTCTAATTGCTGTCAGCTTCTTAGTCTGGGTTTGATTTATTAGCCATCCCTTAATGGTGCCAAACAACAGTTTTACTGTAATGGCCCAACTTCACACGACAACAAACAGCTTAGGGAGTTGGACGGCATTGTGGAAGAGTACGTAAAAAAAGTAGAACCAGTCTATGTTTCATTTGTGTGGGCTGATCTCATTATGATATAAATGAGGGAAGAGTTCTCAGTGGTTCTGACCCTGAATTTCTGCTGCGTTCTGCTAATATATCAATTAAGCAACTTGTCTAAATGGTATTTTCTCTATTTGAAAAAAAGGACAGATGAAGGACACCATCCAAAAATGGTCTAATTAAGTAAATTAATTAGACTCACGCTTATCTGCCTCTGAACTTGGAGAGGATGATATCGGGGTTGTGATCCTAGTCTAGTATTTCACAGTAGATGTGTGCGCATGTTAAAAACGGTGTTCTTGTTGGAGTGTGTGTGTGTGTGTGTGTGTCGTTTGTCTCAGGGAATAACCTTATCATTTTACAGGAGGGAGAAGATAACACAAAGTGGAACTAACATACGTTTCATTCCCCCAGTAGCTGTATTCCATGTTTTCACACACCTTAGAGTATTCTGTGGTGACCTGACATCTGTTTGAACACTGCTCTATGCTTTCTAAGCTTTACCTTCCTGCCCAGATACACTGTCGCTTCAGCTACTGTAATTACTCATGTCTGTCAACCTGTAGTTACAGTGTTCACCACAAGAGGGCAGACCATTTGATTTCATAAATCTGATTCATTTTGTATAACTCTGGTTCTGGCGTAAGGTATAATGCAATGATTATTCTCACTGTGCTCTTCCATTATTCATGTTTCTTCATGAACTCATTCGAATATACCCAACAGCCATCTGAAATATCATTGATTGACATTCCAGGCCAATATTATGACTTTGAAATCTCATTAAAATAATGACTGGTGATAAAACACTCGGTTGTGAGATATTACTATTTTATTTAGTATACTATTTTATTTAGCTGGAAAAATAAACAAAAACATTTTCATTGAATTGTCATGTATTTTAAATGTCTTTCATGCTCCAAACCCCAATCCCTGCACACAAAACTTGGTTTTAAAGTAAATGTCCTACCTTTTAACTTTTCACATTGAAATGGAGAGGTACTTTGTTGTTTTTTATTTGGGGCAATGTGGAAACGACATGGGAATTCAGGCACGCAATAGAAACTAATTATTTCTTTTAGACCAAAGAACTGCTTAGGAGGCAATATTAATATTATCCACATCGATGACAAAGATGTCTTGCAGGCTAATGTGATTGTTCTGTCTAGAACTTTGTTGCATATTGATGCAAAGGAAAATAAGCTAGTGTTGTTATGTAGAGAAACATCATCAATGTTTCAACAACGTGTTCACACTCTCAGCATTCATATTGCATGGATATCTCATTCTCTGGCTTCAAGAGGCAGTGTGTTGACTATGCAACAAGAGAATAGTTGATGAAAGACCATCTTTTATCCTTCTGGTTAAAGTAGCCAAGGAAAACAAACATGGAGGGAGGCAAAGAGAGAGAAGACAGTAAAAAATCTTGTTAAAAGTGTTTTGAATCGTATTCCAAAACACAAAGCTGAATATCTGCATGAAAACCTATTTTCAGTGCACCGTCACACAGGGAGGCGAGAGCAGTTCCAAGCGGTTGTCAATGTGTGGTCCTTCGACTGTGTGTCTCCTAGCGTGTCAACTTGTGACCCCCAAAGTGTTGTTGGCACTGAGGGATGTCCAGGACACGTGGCAGCATGCAGAGTTCAGTTCAATATCTGGGGCAGAAGAGGTGCTTTTCTCCTCTAACAGCTGCGTGTGAGTGAAGGAGTCAGGTGGCTGAGTGGTTAGGGTTTTGGACTGTTCATCAGAAGGTCGTGAGTTAGATTCCTGGCTAAGGCAACTTAGTTCTGAGTGAACCCAGTCGTGTGTTAAACGAAGGATACATGTATAGTCCTCATGAACCAGCCTGCTTCTCTGTCAAGTCATAAATAAAGTCAGTCAGTAATAAAGTATTTCTGATGTGCCAGGGCTTCTTGTCGTTTACTGGAAGGACATTTAAAAAAATCTCAGAATTGTATCTCATGGTCTGAGCATTTGCATTTCTATCAACACACATACAAAAACCCTCCTTTCCCGCTCTGCTTTCTAATGAGGACCTTCAGGCACAGAAAGAGTCATTTGTTTTGCCACAGGGGGCGTCTTTGGAGATTTGAAGCCCCTGGACTTGGTTCTGTCTGAATGTAAGACAATGTCTCGGCCACCTCCTCCTACACATGTTGACTGACCTAATTTTCTTGCTTTCTTTGAGTCGGATTCATCTGGAAAAGAATGGGAAGCGAACTGTTGCCTGGCAACCAACCACTAGAGTACACACTCTCCTGGGCAAGAGCGTTAATTTCAGGGTTTTTGCTCTCTCTCTGTCTCATTTTCTCTCTCTCTCTGTCTGTCTCTCTCTCTCTGTCTGTCTGTCTGTCTCTCGCTCTCTCTGTCTCTCTCTATGTCTCTCTCTTTCTGTCACTTTCTCTCTGTCTCTCTCTGTCAGAACAGCAACCTTTCGTGGACTGAGTGTTGAGATAATCAAATCTCATTAAATAACTGTTAGATTGACTATTGACTTATATAGTCTACTCATAAATGTGTGTACATGTTTTTTAATGTGTGGTGGTAAAGACATTTTATTTTGTCAACAATTGGCATTAAATAAATTATATTCCTCTTAGTGTCTGTCAAAAATAATTCTTCCTAAGAATTTATTATATTGCCATATATACATACAAATGATTCAGTCACTGTCTTATTACATTATTGATGATAATTAAATGATCAGTAGATTATTAATGATCTCTGTGTATTGCTGTTTACACAATCGTACACAGTGCAGTGGATGGGTATTGTGGTGCTGAGTTATCCTGAGTTATCCATTATGAAGTTTAAATCCTCTGAAAAAAAAAGAAGTTAATTTGCACTCCTAACAATCCTAACAAGCAATACTGGGGTTTACAGACAACATAACACTGACATCAAAAAATTGCAGTCTAAGGACTTATATACAAGCATTTGTATAATGCGTCAAGTAAATGTTTGCGCTCTGCCAGTATATCGCAGCACCATCTAGTGTTTATTTAATAAAACTACTCAATTTGAAAATATGATCCTTAGACTACAATTAAAACTGGTTTGATGCTGATTAGTAAAATAATGTACAGATAGATCACCTCCCCAGTGGGAAACAGTTCAATTGACCCATGGCATTCAAAACAGTTTCAATGTACATTAGAGAAGTGAGAGAAAGCACAGCTTTAAAGAGTCAGCAAAGTAGGGGAGAAGAGAGGATCCAGATCCCTGTCATCTAGAGACATGGCACTGTTGGTGGGATGGAGCTCGGAGAGCATGTCTTTGGACAAGGTGACTTCCCTGAGGGTGGCCCCATCTCTCTCCTGTCCTTCTAGGCTGGGGTGGGATATCACAGGGCTGGAGAGATCCATGACCAGGCCTGGGCTGCAGTCAGCCAGGTGGGAACTGCTGAAACAGTCCACGCTGGGACAGTACTCCCTGGCATGGTGGTCAGGGTGGTAGGGGGAATCATTGGTGGAGTGTTTGTGTTGCAGGGAAAATGCCTGCATTTCCTCCGCAGGCTCCTTTTTCACCCTCAAGGGGTTTGGGGGGTAAGGTGAGGCCTCTGTGGGGTGCATGGTTATGGGTGAAGGACTGGCTGATGGGGACTGAGGCTTGTCGTCACAGTGGAGCCGGCACTCGGATGCGTGGGACACTAGCATGAGCTCCAGCTTATGTCGCTCCTTCTGGAGTTTCTCCACTTGGGTCTGGAGGCCAGCCTGCTCACGCTCCAGATCCTCCGTCTCCTTATGACCACACAGACAGAACAAACCATCAATCAAACTATCCATTGTAAATTAAGCTTAAGATATTGAATCCAAATGAATCATAATTAATTATAATTATTGGATTTAATTTGACTTACTTCTTGGAGTTGGTCGGTCAATTCTCTCCTTCGGTTCCGACACTTGGCAGCAGCCAGCTTGTTCCTCTCCCGCCTCAGTCTCCTCTTTTCCTCCTCATCTGGGTCCAGCTGGAATCCAAGCAACAGATTAGAAGAAGTAAAAAACCATTGAACTTTGCACTGAAACATGCATTGTAACTGTCCATGCTTGGTCAGTTTTTGTAAAGTGAATATCTTACCTGAGGATGGTGTCTGTTTCGTCTGTGTGTGCTGGTGACAGTCCTGATGACCCCCTGGCATGAGTGCCTCAGGGGTCCTACATTGTTCCTGTCCAGTGATTCGTAGGGGTGAGGGCGGAGGCACACCCCTGGCATGGATGCCAGGACGGCAGGCTGGACTAGCCACTGCAGCTCCTGACTGGAGGTGATGGCATTGATGGTGGGGATGAACGGACTGTTGGATGTCTGCATTTTCACAGGACTCTGTTGACAAAAGGATCAGAAGGGGTTAATGTATACTGGACACTACCGTTCTCAGACGCCACATAATACAACGATTAATTGCAACGCATGCATCAAAATAATCGAGAGAGAACGTATGTACTGTATAAATGGTGGTGATATACGGAAGACGGATCGGTGAACCTACCTGTTCGCCTTTCGAGGGGCTCCAAGTGTTGATGGTTTTGGGGGAGTGCTCGAGCAAATCCATTTTGGAATTCCGACAGGTGTCAGTCAGTGCAGAAAAGTCCTGATGCATGTTCGGCATTTGGCACAACTAAACTATTTAGAATAATTTGGAGGCTGTTTATGGTGGACCTAAATAGGCTCTTTTTTTCTTTAAGCGTAAGCTAAATTTAAATGGACAATTCGCTCGCCCAACTTTCACTATCTCTGCAACAAAAGGTTAAGTTGCGGTTCAGAAGTGTCTCTAATTCCAATGCTTTTTGCATATGTTGTGAAGAAAAATACAAATACAAGATTGTTCTCCGTTGATTTTAATTATTCGGCAGCTCACCCCTTTGAGGTCCAATGGCTCGCGCAAGTCAAATAGATCACTTTACATCTGGTTTAAAACAAAAAATAATATAATAATAAAAAAAACATCTGGTTAGCAGTTCTCTCTGTCACAGGCCAAGCCGAAATGAAATGCACTGATTGCATGGTATTGAATTAGGAGACTTTATAAACGCTTTAACTTCGTCCGTTGACGCATGCATCCTAAAAAGGACACGTGCGTCAGAACTGTGTGGGTTACCTTGGTTTTATGACGTCACAGAGTAAGGTTTCCGTTCAGCTACTGATAGAAGGAACCGAGAGAGAAAAAAAAAAACAGGAAACGATGAATTAGTTGGAACACAGAATCCGAGATGGTGTTTTTGAAAGACTGTAATGAATAGGTGAATCTGAATGAATCTGTGTTATTCCAAAGCTTTGCCTTATAAACAACGTAATACATTTTAAAACGTGAATCACTACTGAAGAGAAAACAAGGACTTATTATTATTATAAGTCTAGGGTAAATGTTGGATATGAATGTTTTTATCCTTGCCACTGGGAGAACATATATATTTTCTATATAGTTTTGCTCAATGTTCACTAGTATTACTGTCATTAACGTCCAACACCGAGTCAATGAACGATCACATGATCAGTAGACTGAACATGGGTCTTTCATATGGCCCTCTTCAACCTTACCTTCGATCTTCCATCTTAGTGGTTCCTTTCTGACTGCAGACAGGCTGGGAAACACAAGACTTAAAGTGAGACTGTAATGTTCACTCTGTATATTGTTACGATCAAATACACAGGTGAATGTATATCTGTATTTGTGAATACATTATTGTGTTTTATTGTGTGCGTGTGTGTGTGTGTGTGTGGGTGTGTGTGTGTGTGTGTGTGGGTATTGGTCAATTGTCATTTTATGGCAACTGGCAGCTGCTCACGTCAACGGAAGGGTATAGATAGAGTGTTCCTTTAATGTTACTACCCCCTAAAGCCCAAATGGCAGGCTGGACTCTTGATCACCACACCTGCGTCTGTGTTGAAGGACAGCACCATGTTCCCTGTGTCTTGACCACATGGCGTATGCAGAGCCAGCTGACCATGCTGCACATCATTAACACAGCATTAACACAGCATTAACACAGCATTAACACAGCATTAACACAGCATTAACACAGCATATGCTCTCCTCCTGCACTACACAGGTTCACATCTGTCTGAACCTGTGACGTTATGCTCCTGCGTGAATGTTGTACCATACTAGTAGCTTTCCACTGTAAGTTCTATTAGTAAAAACCACAATCTGCCTGATGCTCAACAGTCATCCTCTGTGTATATTCACATCATTGTCCTTTTAACATTTTTATGTTTATATTAAATTGAATATATATATACTGTATATTCTTGTTCATTCATGTTTTTTCCCTCTTAACCAGGAGTCTGAACTCTGGGTTTTTGGATGTTTCTCATGTTGTGCTGTTGTGATGTCGTAACGACAGGAGGGAGGGAGGGAGGGAGGGAGGGAGGGTGGGTGCAACAGGAAGAGGAAGCAAGTGTAGGCGTGAGTGATAAAACAACGACAAACCATCAGAATGAAAGAAAAGAGTGAGGAGTGGGAACAGGCCAGAGGAAAGAAACGGAGAACGTGTGGGAGCTTGAGTGGTACTTTGGAAATCTGTTCCACATTGTTCTCTCACTGTTCTAGTACTCTTCAAGTAGGGCTGTGCAGTGAAGCAGTAAAGAGACTGAAATACTGTATATGTGATGATGATGATGATAATAATAATAATAATAGTTTGTTCTAGTTAGGGAGCTTCTCCTGTGGCTGGAGCTATATTTAGGACCCTCAACCACTTCCTGCCTCTCTGTTGCCTTAGCCTATCGCTTCATTAATCGGAGACTGACGTAACACGTGACGGCATCTCAAGCTGACTGTCACTAAGCAACCATAGCTGGCATGTCGGTGAATTGGTTACCCGGCAACCATTCGTTCCCCCTACTCAACACCCACATCCCCCTTGTAGTGGACCAAAATCTAGAACTGGATCCAGTGGATGCTTTTCTTTCTATTTGCAACTTCCTTATCATACACACACTCGTAGAATCACACACACACACACACACACACACACAAACACAAATGGATACTCAGACACACAAACAGAATTATCTGAAAAACATCTTGATCCTGTTAAACTTGAGCAGCCTTTATATCCAGGGAAATGTTCAAGTCAGATAGGTCAAGATATATATATATATCTTGTTTTTATGAAGCCACTCAATCACATAGCAAGAGTGAAAAAATCCACATAACTGAGAATATGAAAATATGTTTGTGCTTGACTGTAGTATCCCAGTTTACACCCCACTCCATATACTCTACTAAACTAACAATTGCAAATATACTGTTGAGTTCAACACATCTCTCATAAATGGGTTCAATGTTGTTGTGTCTTTGTGTGTGTGTGTGTGTGTGTGTCAGATGAGTGTGCATCAGCAGGGACGTTTGTAGGATTGAAAGAAAGGGGGGGCTTAGCCCCTGGCATTTTCTGTCGACGGGGGGGGGGGGGGGGGGGGGGGGGTAGTCGCACCGCAGTCCGATGCGAGCCAGCGATTCCCATAGACATCCGTTTTTCACTCGTTTTTCGAACTTGTGGGTTACATTTTTGACGCTCAAGTGACCGACATTTAACCGAGAGCATCCGGTAATTTTTCGAAATAAAATATTGCTATTAATTATCGTGTTTCTTCGGCGGCCCGATAATAATCCCGATAATTATTTAGGGGGGCTGAAGAACATTTAGGGGGGGCTGAAGAACATTTAGGGGGGGCTTCAGCCCCCCTAAAACAGGGCTAACGACGCCCATGTGCATCAGTCTGGTTACTTCCCTGATCTGTGGTTGTAACAAATGTTACCACTAGATGGCAAAATACTCACAGAATGTTCAGAATCATCTCAGTGAAGTCTCGGGAGATTCACTAATGTCAACTGTGAAATCAATTTTCTGCTACGATTTCATGCTGCAGACAGTAGACACCAGAACCCTTTCTATTTTTATTTTTATCAGTAATGAACGCACACACATGCATAAACACCAAAAGGCCGGGTGCAAAATGTCCAACTCCTAATCTCTCGTGTCGAGATCCACAGACCAGGCTGATGGTTAAAACAGGATGTGTTCATTCAAGGGCCTCCAAATCCTCTTTACTTGGTGCATTGCAGTACACAGTCTGACCACACTGAGGCAGCATGACTCTTGCCCACCAAGAAGTCCTTGGCTCCTGCTGAATGGCTTCTGTAACCTGAGGGTGTGGATGTAACGGTGTCTTGAAGATCCAGAACAGCGGGCCCTTAGGCATGCTGCATCAGCTTCTGACAGCAGGCAGGCGTGTTCTCTGCAGGAGGAAACATTCACACTCCTGTAAACCTCAAACCTTGTTGGGGTCACAGTCAAGCTCCATTGCCCAGTACGCCATCTGGTGGCGATTTGACCTAGCAATTCATCTTGGCTATGAGACACTTAACAGATGCAGATAACCCGGGCAGGCTAATAGTTTCGATCTGGTTAACGCAGCTGTGATTTAATTTTAGCCATCTCAGGCCAATGATCGTCGGGGGGAAGTTGTGGGGACATTCAGAGTCTCTGTCCCTGCCCCAGGTGTTGGGTTCCAACCCCACCAATCTGCAGGGAATCTTGGAAGAAAGGATTCGTTCTACATCTAAAGACACAGCATTGCCCATGTGTGTCAGCTGAAGTAAGATAAATGAGAGGATGAGCACCAAGCAGAATACAAAGCTAACAGCTCTTCTGAAGTAGTCTAAAGTTCTTTTGCAGACAAAAGAAAGAAAAAAACTTCCAACTGGTTACTTCCTGAGTGCCAGATTGTCAGACTTTATGAGTACTCATGCCCTGGGTGAAAGGAGTTGGAAATGCTGATCTTTAATGAGGTGATTAGCGCGAATCAGCGGCAACCACAGAAAGAGCCTAAACAATGACATGCAGCGTTGTAAGACTTGCCGCCCTTGGCTACCTGCTCTTTTACTGTTCATAAAGGAGAGGCACAGAGATTAAAGACATCAAATAAATCTTTGATAAGGGATTTTACCAGCCTGCCTGAGCGATGGAAAATATATCAAACAGAATCCAGGTTTGCTTCCTGGTCTGCCCTGTGTGTTTTATTCTTCTTGTACAGATGTCTATCTCCACTTGGCTGGCTTGAGGATGTTTATTCCGACTCTTACACAAGGCTACCACTGGACGGAGGAGCGAACGATCTCTTTCTGCTCATTAGTTGTGATCTTAAGGGGTGGTAAGAGAAGCACTTCAGGCCACCTACCGTGCTGTCGTATGTTTTGGGTCTGACTCAGCCCTTGATGTCTAAATTAGTTTAATTAGCCGACTAATTGGGGGAATCTCACAGTTCCGTCTCTCCAGAGGATTCTCATCTCAGCCTTGGTTGACTGTCTTGAATCAATACCTTACTGTAACTCAGATGTATGCATAAGAAAGGGCCAGCCAGTACACATTAATACATTCTGCTATAGCACAGTAGCCGTCATTCCTCCAGGAAGTGGGGGAAGGCAGAACAGCAGCAGTCAGTCAGCATGGAATTAATATCAATTAAACTCCTACTTCCGTCTATTCCTTCAGCAATCGCCACATTACACACTGCTGACTTGTTAATTCAAAGGCAGATGTAGGGAGAGATTCATGTCATCTCGCCAGACAGATGCTAGCGGTTTCTGCCTTGGTTCCCTGGGGCTAGACACACCGCAAAGAGAGAGGACTCCTGAAGCGTATCCAGGCTGTTCTGTCAGTTATCTCTTGCCCATAGCCCACGCCTGACACACCATTCATCTCCACTGCTGTGTGGTGAGGGAGGAGAGTGGAAGAGACTTCTGGTTAACACGACGGCTGTCTCAGATAGTGTTAATACTTGGCAGCCTGTGGCCATCAGGCCTGTAATATAGTCATTGGCTACACCATCCCATAGCTGTTCTCCAAGCTTCGCCTTATAACAGCATTCTGACCTATCGCGGCTCATTATTGTTCTGCATTTTGCTACTTGGGGTCCGGAGGCAAAAGAGAACTTCAAGGCTTTTGTTAGATTCAATCTAAATCTGTATCAGCATAAGAGAAGAGACAAAGGTCTAAATATACTCATGAGGAGACCAACAGAGATGTGCTGATGGCAATCCCAAATCTGCTCTGACCCACATCTCTCTGGTACCTCGTTTATTACATCAGTTCACAAATTGTCAGTCTTCACACAGTCACAGTACATCAATCAAAATAAATGTCATTCAAGAATGTTCTCCTGGAAGCTTGTTTTATAGCTTAATGAGTTGGGCCTGGATCTCAGGACACAACCCCCATCCTGCAGATGGTCAACCAAATGGTTATCTCCACTTCAAAGCACTTTCTCTCTGCAAGACAAACTCCAAAAGCACATACAAAAGCTAACAACTGTATTAATTCTATGAAAGTTGTAACAGCAAATATGGGATTACTAAAAATGATTCTAACGGCCTTAGATACACCTGGTGTTCTTCTCTGCACCTCCCCTTTCCTAATTTCCCTCTGTACTGGCTCTGATGTTACACCAATACAAGCGCCAACACCTTGACTGACAGCCTTACACAGACGAACATCTCCCACACAAAGTACTTGTTCCCTGGGCACCACGCAACACACCTCGCCCTAACCTGTGAAAACAGGAATCACTGACAACCTGGGGAGGTGTTATCAGTGTCAAGACCACGAGTTGGCAGAGGAACACACGTGTTAAAAAAAAGACAACACGTTTCTCCCATGACACCACCACTCTTCCTGGAGCTGGCCGTTTAAGAAACCAAACCAAAATATTTAGTCTTGCTGGTCCATATTTCTTGTCTTTGATCAAAGCAGTAGGCATGGATGGATGCGAGGCCCAACACCATGATGTTTTTGTCAGGTCGCTCCCAGACTTGTTATCATCATCATTTTCCCCCATTAAGAATCCATCTGTGATGGCTATCGATTGGATACCAGTTGAAGCATGCCCTGCCATACTCAGGGGCAGTGTTTATGACAAAACAAAGAACTGTTGGCTTCACAGAGATATAAATGTATTTCATTATGGTTTGTTGTTGTTGATTTTTCACCTCACTCTATTAGCAGGAGCCGGTGGTAAATGCGTTTTTGTAGCCATTAAAGTCCTCTTTTTGTCAAGATGAAAATCGATGGTCTTTGGCTGGAAAAACAAGTTTGTTTTGGCATGGTGGTAACTTTAGTCACTGGAACACACCACAAGTAGTGTACTGTGCTGGAGTTACTTAATTGAAGTGAGAAAACGCTAGCGTGAAGTGAGTGACTCATTCCGGAACTGTGTCAGCTGGGAAGAGTAGTGGTGGCCATATGGAGGGCTGGTTGGTAATCTACGTCCCATTCCCAAGTCAGAATCAGAATCAGAATCAGAATGGGGGTTTATTCGCTATGCAAGATAAACAAACATAGAATTTACTTTGGCAGGAATGAGCAAACATAGAACATAAATGTGGCCTACTAATAAAATGAAAATGAATACCATGTAAGATACACTGCAGATATGATACATATAGACAAGTAATACAAATGTTACAAATAATACAATAATAATACAAATGATGCGAGTAGTGCAATGATACAGGTAACATGGAATGCAAATGTTACAAATGATACAAATGATGCGAGTAGTGCAAATGATACAGGTAACATGGAATTGCAAAAGACATGGGTACAGAGTGGAATGGGTATATATATGGTACGTTGGGGGGGGGGGGGGGGGGGGGGGTGTATACACAGTGGTGCAAATATCACAGTTGTAAGTTTTTTAAGTTTAAAGTGTTTTGTGCTAAAGTGGCAGAGTGCAATGGGATGCTGGAGGGGGGGGGGGGGGGGTGTCTCAAACTGAGTCCTTGGCCCTGTTGAAGAGGGCAATAGCAGAGGGGTAGAAGCTATTCTTGTGGCGAGAGGTTTTAGTCCTGATGGACCGCAGCCTCCTGCCAGAAGGGAGCAGCTGAAGCACTGAGTGTCCAGGGTGGGAGGAGTCGGCCGCAATCTTCCTCGCCCGTTTTAGAGACCTTGCCGTGTGCAGGTCCTCAAGGGATGGCAGGTTGCAGCCTATCACCTTCTCAGCGGCACGTATGATACGCTGCAGTCTGCTCTTGTCCTTGGCAGTGGCAGCAGCGTACCAGACGGTGATGGAGGAGGTGAGGATGGACTCGATGGTGGCAGTGTAGAATTGCACCATCATTGTCTTTGGCAGGCTGAATTTCTTCAGTTGCCGCAGGAAGTACATCCTCTGCTGGGCTTTCTTTGTGAGTGAGCTGATGTTCAGCTCCCACTTGAGGTCCTGGGAGAGGGTGGTGCCCAGGAAGCGAAGGGACTCCACACTGTTGACCTGGGAGTCGCGCAGTGTGATGGGGGGGAGTGGGGCTGGGTCCTTCCTAAAGTCCACAACCATCTCCACTGTCTTAAGAGCGTTGAGCTCCAGGTTGTTCTGGCTGCACCAGGTCACCAGGTTGTCCACTTCCCACCTGAAGTCAGACTCGTCCCCATCAGAAATGAGCCCGATCAGGGTGGTATCGTCCGCAAACTTCAGGAGCTTGACTGATGGATGACTTGAGGTGCAGCTGTTTGTGTACAGGGAGAAGAGCAGGGGGGAAAGGACACAGCCTTGAGGGGATCCGGTGCTGATGGACCGGGAGTCAGAGACTTGCGTTCCCATCCTGACGCGCTGCTTCCTGTCGGACAGGAAGTCTGTGATCCACCTGCAAGTGGGGTCGGGCACGTTCAGCTGGGAGAGCTTGTCCTGAAGCAGAGCCGGGATGATGGTGTTGAAGGCAGAGCTGAAGTCCACAAACAGGATCCTGGCGTAGGTGTTTGGAGAGTCCAGATGCCAAAAGCCAAAAGTGTACTTTAAACTCATTGCTCATAACTGTATCAAGGCTGTCAACGCGCATCTGCTGTCTTGTAAGTTTTCTACAGTGTTGTATTAATAATTATTTGTGTGATTCATAACATTTTCTTGAGCCAAAACAAAAAATACAAGCTTTCCAGTTGACTGACTCATAATTTGTCACTCATTTTGCTACAAATTAGATGTAAGATTTAGAGACAGCCCCCCCATGGCCATTAAGTGACCATGAGAAATCGTATTTGCTACAATCAACGTCACGCAGCTCTGTAACTGGATCAGACAGTCATGTTGCCATAACCCCCTGACACAATGTTTACCTACAGAACAACAATAGAGCATGCTGGCAGTACACAGTGTCCTACCAAGTCAGTGACAGAAGACTAGCCCAGAGAGAGTAGATGTTCAGTACCTGTCCCTGTTAAAGACCTAATGCTTGAGTCCTCGTCTGTCCCTGCCCACAGGATGCTGCAGAAATTCACAGAGGCGGCTCAGGAAGACGTGACTATGAATCCTAATGTGCCTCAGTATCTTTACCCCCCCCCTCCCCCTTGCCTACTCACCCCCCAGCCCGTCTGACTGTCTGATTGACAGGATGAGGCATAATTACCCAACTGATCCCACTGGCCTCCCACCCCTCTGCTTCATTCTACTGGACAGGGAATTGAGCATGGGATTTTGTACCGGAGGGGGTATGGAGGGTTGAAAATGCTGTCATGATTTGAAAATGCTGTCATTACTAAATCCAACTAGCAATCCTTTTGATTTGATTAAGGATGAGCCACATGCTGGAAAGAAAATGTAAAACAAGACTGTTTCATCAACATACGGTATGTTTGTGGCTTGGTAAACTCTCTAAACAGACTTGCCACACTTGCTGCACACAGATCCTCCAGCAACTTCCATTTGATGTGTTTGCAGAATGTGATGAAGTGACTTCCTCTGAAAGCAGCATTTGTCTCCCATTACTGCACTTGTCACCCGAACGCAGCCGTTAGGATCCAGTTAACGGTGAGAAATGTGGATGCCATGTAAGGGTCTTGCTCTCTGATCCGGAGACTGAAGAGTGAAACTAAGTTGGAAGATAGAGATGCTTCGTGGGATTTTCGGAGCCAACGGTAGTCGTGTGAACAGATGGCTGCTATATCAGCTCACGAATGGTTGATAGGATGAGGCATCAGAAACTGTCCTTATTTTCATATTTAGTTCTTCTCCTCAACTCTTTGAACTGGAGGATTTGATTTTGCGGATCATTTCAAACAATGCTTTATTTTCTGCTTAGTCTGCAGTTAAAGCCTAGGGGAGAGGTACTGATACACAACCTTTCTGTTCAAGCACCCCAACCTCGTTTTTCTACCTCCGAGGACTTCAACATTGGACTTGTCAGGGTTTTACACTTTCAATGAAGGTAGCTGTCATCCTGTCAATGAAAAAAATAAGGACTCCGTCATACACGTTGTGGGATTTTGTGGTTGAGACAGTTCGGACGATAACAAGGTCTCAGCTGCCAACAAGTATTCCAAACCACACGGATGAAATAAATCAGGGGGATTAAGCGTAGTCCTGAGCCTGGTCAGGAGCTCAACCTTCAGGTCACAGGGATTTGTATTAAAGCTTTGACTAGTCAAAGGACGGTATTGTTGGATATACTGTAGTCTTCTTCTCCAGATGACCTTCTGCTTGCTCTTTGCGATTGTCTCTAAACGAAGGGATCGTTCACTGAAGCCCTCCATGACTTCGCCTGTAAAAAGGACTAGACCCAAAAATATATTTGACTTGATTTGATTCATCATTTTAGCTGTGTTAAATAAACATCACATTCATGCTAGCTGTGCAGCTATATCCTAATCTTGTACAGTATCATGTGTAGAGGGGGGAGTTGTCTGGAGGACAGAGAGAGAGAGGCAGAGAGAAAGGCAGAGAGAGAGAGAGAGAGAGAGAGAGAGAGAGATAGAGGCAGAGGGAGATTAAAACTAATTTGGCTCCCAAAATTGAAATGGTAACCTAGTCTTTTGAAATCTCTTCAATGTCTCCTCGCGGCACCAAATGCACATCTCATTTTCTCTCTGCAGAGCCTCAAGTACAGACTCAACTAATTGATGAAATGTGTAGGTGAAACTGATGCCATGTGCCAGATTCAGCCCCTCAGGTTCCTGGGGCTACTTCTGATACATAATCCCATCTGGGAGGTTTCAGAGGTACATCCTGTCTGTCTTCATGTATTCTCATGAATTCTCAGAGGCATCGACGAAAAACTAAGTTCAGTTAGAAAATGTTGGATGAGGTTGTTTTCAAAATATAATGGGAAAGCCAGAGGCAGTGCTATTACCTCTGTAAAGGTGTATCATTAAACCTGTTTTATTTTAATTCCCCCCCCCCCCCAAGAGGGTTATGTTCACTGTTCAGTTCTTTGATTAATGATGCTGAAAGTGTGATATGAAACAAGCTGCTAGAACCAGAACTAGAGAGAGTTTGTTCTCATTTAGAGAACATCCTAATTCAAAGTTCTAATTTGAGAACAATCCAAATTCAAAGGTGTCTGTATGCCAGAGGGAAACATCCTAAATGACACATTCTATTTGTTTCTGTATGTTTCACACTAAAGTGATTAAAATGTAGTTTTGTCTCCCACACTCTAAGTTCTGTGGGTTAGACCCCATGGGGAAGGTAGAGTGGAAGTGTGAAGACATGAAATTGTCATGGGCTCAGTGCCTCCTCCCTCCTGTGTGTGTGTGTGTGTGTGTGTTCCTCCACCCCTGTCCTTGTTTGGAGCTTCCTGGGCGTGACTCCTGTCCAGAGCTGATTGGCACACCTGCATCTCATCCACCATCGTCAGCTGCAGTTAAAACCATGGTTCATCCTCTCCTTCTTTGCCAGTTCGTTCAGTCAACTTACGTGGTGAACACTTTGGCTTTTGTACATAGATATATTTTCCCTGTGGATTTCTGTCTAGTACTGACTCTTTGATTTTTTCCCTCAAGCCTCAGCTCCTCAGTCCAGTCTGCTCCAGCCCTGCTTACTCACCTGTGCTCCTCGGTCCAGTCTGCTCCAGCCCTGCTTACTCACCTGTGCTCCTCGGTCCAGTCTGCTCCAGCCCTGCTTTACTCACCTGTGCTCCTCGGTCCAGTCTGCTCCAGCCCTGCTTTACTCACCTGTGCTCCTCGGTCCAGTTCGGCACCAGCCCTGCCTTTTGTTAATAAACAGTTCCCTTTATTCCTCACCTCTGGTCTGCTTTCTGGGTCCCCCCCCTCTGGTTCACTCGTGACATAACGAACTGGCCAAGATGGACCTAGCAGACACCGATGCAGTGAAACAAGCCTTATCTAATCATGGAACTCTACTTGGACAACACCACCAAACACTCCAAACGCTTGAGGACGGACAACAAACATTATCTGCCAAGGTAACCCAGATCGGGTCGCTCATTGAGCATATTGCTAACCACCTGTCCCCCTCATCAGCTCCCACACAAAGCCAGCCTATAACTGCCGTTACTCAGTCATCCAGTCCAGCCTCCGAATCTCCCGTTCCTGCACCAGAACCTTATGGAGGTGACCTGGCCAAATCCAAAGGATTCCTTCTGCAATGTTCGCTGGTATTTGACCGCCAATTTCAAACCTTTGCTTCAGACTGTGCCAAGGTATCGTACATGACTGGGCTATTAAGAAGCAGAGCTTTGGATTGGGCAGAGGCTTTCCTAGGCAGAACAGGGGCTAGTTCTACAACCTACCATCATTTCGTTAAGGAATTTAAGAAGGTCTTTGCCCATCCTAATGAAGCTGCAGATGCTGCAAAACGTTTACTCAATCTCCGTCAAGGCCAACGAAGCGTTGCAGATTACTCTGTAGAGTTCAGGATTCTAGCCGCAGAGTCAGGCTGGGACGACAGGGCCTTAAAAGGGGTCTTTTTGTATGGTCTATCCGAATCTATGAAAGATGAGTTGGCGGCACGCGACGATCCAGACGCTTTGGATGGTTTAATCTCTCTCTCTATTAGACTGGACAATCGAATGAGGGAACGAAAGCGAGAAAGAGACCCAAAGATTCAGCGGTACCCCGCAACATCTATACCCCCACCGGGCAGAACTCTTGGACACACTCCATTGATGCCGGCACTTCCAGCTCCGCCCCAAGAAGAACCAATGCAACTGGGGCGAACTCGCTTGACCACTGGAGAACGTCAAAGGCGAATGACTGCAGGGGCTTGTATCTATTGTGGCCAGCTTGGCCATTTCCTACGATCATGTCCTGTTCGCCCAAAAGGCCCAGCTCATCAGTAGGAGTGGGAGTACTGGTGAGCGACTCCATCGTTTCTGAACTTCAATTCCCACGACTTCTGATTCCTGCTTTTCTCAACAACCATCAACAGACTCTCTCGCTGCAAGCGCTCATCGACTCTGGGGCTGAACAGAGCTTTCTGGACTCTAACCTGATTCGTCAAGCAGGAATTGCCACCGAACCACTACCAGAAAGAAGCCGGGTGAGTGCCCTCAACGGAAAACACTTAGCCTTTGTCAGTCACCAAACTGAACCAATTGATTTAATTCTTTCCGGCAATCACCATGAGTCCATTCGTTTCTTTGTGTTTGATTCACCACAATGCCCATTGGTCTTGGGATTTCCCTGGCTAAAACTACATAACCCCATCATTGACTGGTCTGCAGGCAAGGTTGTGAGTTGGAGTACACTTTGTCATGCTTCTTGTCTCCGTTCTGCTATGCCACCTACTGAGAGAGCCAGAGAACTTGAATCTAAGCCTACTGATTTGTCTACTGTCCCTGCAGAATACCATGACTTGGCTGAAGTCTTCAGTAAGACAAAGGCTCTCTCTCTGCCCCCACATCGTCCTTATGATTGCTCCATCGACCTGTTACCTGGGGCGCCACTTCCAACTGGACGTCTGTACAATCTTTCCCGACCTGAAAGGGAGGCCATGGAAACTTACCTCAAGGACTCTCTTGCTGCTGGTATCATTCGTCCATCATCTTCTCCGGTTGGCGCTGGATTCTTTTTTGTGGACAAGAAAGATAAGACTTTGAGACCATGTATAGACTATCGAGGGTTAAATAACATCACTGTAAAGAACAAGTATCCCTTGCCTCTCATGTCTACAGCGTTCGAACCGCTCCAGGGCGCGACCATCTTTACTAAACTGGACCTGCGGAATGCTTATCACCTGGTTAGGATCAAGGAGGGTGATGAATGGAAGACGGCATTCAACACACCTATGGGCCATTTCGAATACCTGGTGATGCCTTTTGGATTAACTAATGCGCCAGCGGTCTTCCAGGCTCTCATTAATGATGTCCTCAGGGATTTTCTGAATCGTTTTGTCTTTGTTTACCTTGATGACATTCTCGTATTCTCTCGGAATCTGGAAGAACACCAAACTCATGTCCGGCTAGTTCTTCGGCGTCTCCTAGAGAATAAATTGTTTGCAAAAGCTGAAAAGTGTGAGTTCCACTCTACTTCTGTCTCGTTCCTGGGCTATATCATTGAAGCTGGTCAGGTGAAGGCAGATCCCAGCAAGATTCAAGCTGTTGCGGAATGGCCGGAACCAACTTCTCGCAAACAGTTGCAACGGTTTTTGGGCTTCGCTAACTTCTATCGACGCTTTATCAAGGATTACAGTCGGATTGCGGCACCTCTGACAAAACTCACCTCCACCTGCATACCTTTCACCTGGTCGCCTAAAGCCTCTTCAGCCTTTGCTGATCTCAAGCGTCGCTTTACCACAGCTCCTGTTCTTGCCCTGCCTGATCCAACTAAACAATTTATAGTAGAGGTGGATGCCTCGGACATCGGTGTGGGGGCTGTTCTCTCTCAGAGGTCAGCGACGGAGGACATACTTCATCCATGTGCTTTTCTTTCCAGACGCCTCTCCCCAGCTGAGCAGAAGTATGATGTTGGTAACCGGGAGTTACTGGCTGTCAAGCTTGCACTAGAAGAGTGGAGACATTGGCTGGAGGGGGCGGAGCTACCTTTTGTTGTCTGGACCGACCACAAGAACCTGTCCTACATTCAATCAGCTAAGAGGCTGAACTCTCGCCAAGCTCGCTGGGCTCTGTTTTTTGGTCGCTTTAATTTCACTCTGACATATCGCCCAGGTTCAAAAAATACTAAACCTGACGCCCTCTCCCGGCAGTTTTCTTCTGACGCCTCCATATGCTCACCTGAAACCATCCTTCCTACTTCCTGCATTCTCGGGACCCTTGTTTGGGAGGTGGAGTCTACGGTTCGTGCAGCTCAGTCAGCTGAACCTGATCCTGGTCTTGGCCCCCCCGGCAAGCTGTTTGTGCCCCAAGCCGTCCGCTCCCAGGTACTTCAATGGGCTCATGATTCTAAATTGTCCTGTCATCCCGGCGTAGGGCGAACCCTTGGCCAGGTGCGCCGTCGCTTCTGGTGGCCAACTAGGGAGGCTGACGTCCGGGAATATGTTGCTGCATGCACGATCTGTGCAAGGAACAAGACTTCAAATCAACCTCCAGCGGGTCAACTCCGTCCTCTGCCCATACCGCCAAGACCCTGGTCCCATATAGCCGTCGACTTTGTCACTGGTCTACCTCCCTCTAACGGTAACACAGTTATTCTGACCATTGTTGACCGTTTTTCTAAATCTGCTCATTTTGTTGCTCTTCCTAAATTGCCCTCTGCCTTCGAGACTGCTAACCTTCTCGTCCAGCATGTATTCAGAATCCATGGCATTCCTAAGGACATAGTTTCGGACAGGGGACCGCAGTTCACTTCACATGTCTGGAAGAACTTTTGTGAGGCATTAGGGGCCACAGTCAGCCTGTCCTCAGGCTTCCATCCTCAAACTAATGGTCAGACAGAGAGGACTAACCAAGATATGGAGGTGGCCTTGCGGTGCATAATAGGCAGCAATCCTACAACCTGGAGCAAGCACTTGACTTGGGTGGAGTATTCCCATAATTCTCTAGTCTCCTCTGCTACAGGTCGCTCCCCCTTTGAATGTGCTCTAGGCTTCCAGCCCCCACTTTTTCCTACTGAGGAGATGGAGATTGCTGTGCCCTCTGTCCTGTCTCACATAAGGCGGTGTCGGAAGATCTGGTTGGACACTCGTAAGGCTCTACGTCGAACATCTGCACAGAATAAGTTCTACGCCGACCGCCACCGGACGGCTGCGCCGTCCTATGTCCCAGGTCAGTCTGTTTGGCTTTCTTCCAAGGATATCCCTCTAAGAACTGAATCTAAGAAACTGTCACCCCGATTCATTGGACCGTTCAAGATCTCCAAGATCATTAATCCTGTGGTAGTACAACTGAAATTGCCCCGCTCTCTCCGTATCCATCCCTCGTTTCATGTATCTCAAATCAAACCAGTATCTTCCAGTGCACTTTCTCCTCCGTCCGAACCCCCTCCTTCCACCCTGATTATTGATGGTCACCCTGCCTTTACGGTCAGTCGCCTCCTGGATGTTCGTCGGCGTGGCCGTGGGTTGCAGTACCTGGTGGACTGGGAAGGGTATGGTCCAGAGGAGCGCTCCTGGGTGTCGCGGGCCTTGATTCTGGACCCGGAGTTGATCAGGGACTTTCATCGGGCTCACCCTGACAAGCCTGGCGGTCCGCCAGGAGGCGTCCGTTGAGGGGGAGGTACTGTCATGGGCTCAGTGCCTCCTCCCTCCTGTGTGTGTGTGTGTGTGTGTGTTCCTCCACCCCTGTCCTTGTTTGGAGCTTCCTGGGCGTGACTCCTGTCCAGAGCTGATTGGCACACCTGCATCTCATCCACCATCGTCAGCTGCAGTTAAAACCATGGTTCATCCTCTCCTTCTTTGCCAGTTCGTTCAGTCAACTTACGTGGTGAACACTTTGGCTTTTGTACATAGATATATTTTCCCTGTGGATTTCTGTCTAGTACTGACTCTTTGATTTTTTCCCTCAAGCCTCAGCTCCTCAGTCCAGTCTGCTCCAGCCCTGCTTACTCACCTGTGCTCCTCGGTCCAGTCTGCTCCAGCCCTGCTTACTCACCTGTGCTCCTCGGTCCAGTCTGCTCCAGCCCTGCTTTACTCACCTGTGCTCCTCGGTCCAGTCTGCTCCAGCCCTGCTTTACTCACCTGTGCTCCTCGGTCCAGTTCGGCACCAGCCCTGCCTTTTGTTAATAAACAGTTCCCTTTATTCCTCACCTCTGGTCTGCTTTCTGGGTCCCCCCCCTCTGGTTCACTCGTGACAGAAATAAGCCTAGGCTACACTCACATTTGAACATGATACGGATTGAACTCTGTTCTGGGGATCATCAGCTGATGGGGGGGGATAAGAGGGTTCCAAATATCTTTCCGACAGTCAAATGATCTGTTGTATTTTTCACCTTTATTCAGAGCTAATAAAGTCAACTCATTCTCCATCATATTTGTATATGTATTTTTATTTATTTATTTTCAATGGAAATAACACCCTTTGAGTAATCTAACTTGATGTTTGACACACTTGGACTGATATGTCTTGGGTTGGATCCATCCAAAAAAGACAGATCTGTGATTAGCTTAGTAAGAGTAAGTCAGTTTTTATGGAGGATTCAACAAGGGTATTCCTTGATCCCCTGCTGATAAATCCCTCTTCGGCAGTCAGCTCTTCTGAGACACTGAGTTTGAGTAAGAGGAAATTAGCCTCTTAAACTACCTGCATGGGGCTTAATTACATCAGTGCATTATAAAGTTAATTCAGAAGGGTTTGGTAATCCAGTAGGGAGATGCAATACTGAAATCCATCACTTTTTACCGGCCTTGGTGATGTGGGATATATTGTGAGACAACGTGCCGATGATTTATTTTCCCCAAACTATTTTTTTTGATGGTTTGTTTAATTAGTTGTGCTTACATTACTTGTACCCAACAGCTGTCTAGAAAATGCTGGTAAAGAAAATTCAGTTTCCTCTAGTGTTCTTTACCAACACAAACACTGTTCACATGCACACATGCATACACAGCAGCACCACACACACACACATACACACACACACACACACACACACAGTTTTTCACTTTGGCAGTTCACCCACATGGCTTGAGGACAGTGGAGGGCGGGGTGTCTGCACTTGGTCCTGCAAAGCATGTGAACACGTCTCAGAGAATGTCAAAGCAGACCTCTGCCTTCGACCTCTACTGACACACAAGCCAGAACAGCAGTGTCCTGCCCTTGAGCCAGGTGATTCACCTCAAAGACTCACTCATAAAACCTCTGCCAACAGTAATGAAAAATGTAAGCGTTGTAAATCGCACAGATGAGGAAAGTCTCTGAATAAATAATGATCTGGCAAGAGGCAGCAGCTTGTGGAGAGCAGGGAAGGGTGAACAGGAATAACAAACCCTGCCTGTGCCACCAGGCAGCCCACAGCTCTGTTCTCTCTTTACCTAAAAACACTGGCTTTTTTTTTTAGTTTGGTTGCCTGGACACTGGGCCAGGTAAGGCGTCAGAGAAGGCTTTGGAGACTCCCGCTGGCAACTTCTGTGTTTTGTGCTTGTGAATAGCTGCACCCCAGTTATCATGGATCACGTTCAGTGCATCGTACGGCGCATCAATCACCAGATGCTCCTGCACGCTTGCTAGGAGCGAGATTGGACGTCTACGCTTTGGTAGACAGCAGAGCACAGAAGAGGGCCAGAATGCACGGCTGACCCGGAGTGATTGTCCAGGAGGCGTGCAAAAGGACATGTGACTTCCCAAATTTAGTGTGACAGAAAACATGACAAGTGGGGGAGAGACCCACAGGAGGAGAGGGCAGAACACGTTACCTTTGAAATTTTTAGTCATTTAGCAGACGCTCTTATCCAGAGCGACTCACAGCAATTACAGGACATTCCCCCCCTGAGGCAAGTAGGGTGAAGTGCCTTGCCCACGGACACAAGATCATGTTGACACAGCCAGGATTCGAACTGGAAACCTTCTGATTACTAGCCCAACGCACTAAACCACTACGACCCATGACCCCCCCATGTTGCCTTGACTGGGTGTCTACCAGGTTGGTATTCGGAGGTTCGGCAGGGAGCTCCTGTTCCCCTCCTGGGGAAATGTCATCTCAAAAGCCCAGTCTAATAAAAGCACAGACAACTCAGACAACCATAACAACCAGGCTTCACACAATGAACATTATTTCAAGGGTAACCAATAAAAAAAGTGAGAATTTAACAAGTGTAATCAGCCTCAATGGTACAAATCAATGGCTTCTCATTTGCCTGCGCTGCTAGCGTGAACAGTCAGAATGGATTTGCCATTCGCCTCTGTGACCATGCCCATATTTAATTCAAATCCATGCTGAAGGCTGAGGCTGAGGCTGGAGTTGGGGCTAAGGCTGAGGCTGAGGCTGAGGCTGGAGCTGAGGCTAAGGCTGAGGCTGAGGCTGAGGCTGAGGCTGAGGCTGAGGCTGAGGCTTGGGCTGATTCGGATGTGAAAGCTGAACATTGGATGTTGAAGTTGGGTATCAGAGGCTGGGGGCTGAGGCTAGAGGCTCAGGGTGCTTTAGAGGGTGTTTTTGTGGTAGAGCTGAGGTGTCATGGAGGTGCATGTCACATGAGAGTACCAGGGGAGAGCCATCTCTGAAGAACTAATGGGGGTCTGGAAAGCAAGTCTAGGTCAATTAGGAACAAACTGTGACCGACGACAGTTTTTTGCCCAGACTGTCACGCAAGTGGAGAGGGCAAGACGCTGACTCAGCAGGCTCTCCAGTTCACTCTCAAACCTTTCAAACCTTTTTCATAGTCGGCTTTGCATCACTTGGATACAGCTCCACCACCCCAGTGTATTGGGAGGTAGATGTTTCAGATTCAGATTCAGATTCAGATTCAGATTACTTTATTGATCCCGAGGGAAACTCCTTTGTATCAACGGCACACAGTCTCGCAAAGCACAGTTAAGGGTAAGGGTGTGAGGTAAAAGATTAGAAAGTGTACACAGGGGTAGGGGGTGGGGTCAATAACAATAAGTAAAAAAAAAAAAATGGTGGGTGAGGTGAATCCTCCCAGGGAGCATAATGATTATGTACAGAAGCTATACATTTACAATTATACAGTAATGGTCTTGTATAATATACAGTATTATATTAGAATGTACATGATTTTCAGTTTTTGTACAGAATGTGCAGAATGTACAGCAGAATATACAGTATGTCCAGGATAAAGTGCAGGTTACAGACTATACCCTTATAATCTATACAATTCAATTACAATTATGCAAGTAATTGTGATGTACAGGATTTACAGTTATTTGCAGCATATACAGGATATACAGGATTGCAGGTTATGAGTTTCATGCTCATTATACTTCTATTAATCTTGACCGCTCATGAGCAGATTGGTGCGCTCTCCAGAGATTCATGGCTACATTCACTCTCTGTTAGTTATTCATACATTTCAAGTATGGGCTGAAGGTTCCTGCAAATTTGAATAGTCATTTGTATTCACAAAGACTTCCTGTGTTTGTTGTGTGGGGACACGAAATAAAGACAAGGCAATGGCAAAACACTGTTGGGGAGACTTAAATGCTAAATGCTTGGAGGCCCAGTGGGAAGAGTCAAGAAAATAAACAAGCTAACAAGCCCAAAATCCTCTGCACAGACCTTAACTAGGTTCTACAAGTTAACATATTTAGTTCCTCGTCTAATTGGTGGTCTGGTGTTGCCTAAAGTTATCTTTCCTTCTCTCAATTATCTCAATACAAAAGCAGAATCTAAGAAATGCTAGTTTTCCTGAGGGAGAGATTGATTGGTCACGTATTGGTATTCTGCTGCTATCATTTGCTGTGTCGCTCAGGTCACCCACACTCCCCCTGCTTCTGTTGTATGTGTCCGATTCAGGTAGGTAGGAAGCAGAGATCTATAGCCGGCCTTGAGGCTTGCTGAAAGCTGCGATACAAACCTCATGATCCTGTTTTCAATTAAAACAGGCACTGAAGCGTGTCAGATACAGAATGTGTGGCCATCCTTGACTGAACTGACTTCACTGGGATTACTGGATCAAAACTATTCTTTTCAGAAAGATACACTAAGGCCAAGACTGTTCATTGTATATTCAAATTTCTACAGGAACTCTTCGTGGGATGGTTGACATTGACACAAAGGTTCTAAACAAAGATATAACATCACAGTCTCGTCTGCTTATTTTAACACCTACACTGACATTGTCACCGGGAGATGGAGGGGAATCGTGACTGTAAGTAACAGTCTCACCTTGTGCAGATAGAGAACAGGTGAGAGAAGCCTGGAGGTGATGCACTGGGGTGTGAAAATAGAGAAAGAAACAGAACTGATGTCTAACTGGCAATGGGTGACTAATGACTAATAAATATGCTTGGCTTCTTCCTGTCAGCTAATCGGTGCTGAGTCATGTATACTCTGTCTTCATGTAACAGCTTGCCATTTCTGGACATGCAAATTCTTTAATCTATCATTTTAAAGAACAAACATTTAATTGTTGGCGTAATGTTTGATTTGGTGATATTTTTATTCACCGCAGTGTCTGTGTTTGGTATCTCACAGTATCTTTTTTTTTATATATGTGCAGATAGCATTGTTACTAACAGTTATACAGTATGAGATTGTGAATGTCTTTTTTATGTACAGTGACATTTTAAAAACAAAGTACATGTTTATGGTCATTAGTGTGCTGCTACAAGTTTAAATTCACAGTAACATGTACTGTAAACATATCAATAATTAAAATAAATATGACTTTTGGAATGAATATTTATATGGAACAACAGACCATCTGTGACATGTCTGATCGTGGGAGTAAATCTTATGGGCTTTGCCAGACATATTGGATTATAATTTGTTCTTCAGTGTGTGTTTTTGTGTGCATGCGTGCATGTGTGTGGATTTATGTATGAATTTGAGACTACTTCACCACAAACTCTCACAAGTATGATTCAATGAGTGTGAATGACTCGGGGGGGGTGGGGGTGGGGGGGGGGGTAAAGACACAGTACGCTGTGTGAAGAGGGTGCATTCATTTTGCTTGAGAAATATATGCCACCACATTCAACTAGAAGGCCTGGAGTGAAGGATGCATTTTATACTCTCTTCCTTATTTCTCTGGTCCAGGAACGTCAGCTGCTTAGGCCAGTCACACTTCAACATGTGTTGAGACAATAACAGTTGAGAAATTACATTGATTCAACTATGTGAACGCAATGCCATGCATTGTAAAGATGTTTTCGAATACGCAACATTTCATTCAATTTCATTTCAATTTCATTTCAATTTCATCATAATCTTTCATAATCTTCCTGCTGATAAATAATGCAAGCAGCAAATATGGCTGATTCAGCTGAGTTTTCGTCACAACATCACTAGAACCTGTGAGAAATAAGGCACAGTTGGCAGTTGGTTTGCCAGACAACAAAGTAATTTAGCATCTAGTGAGCAATAAGTTGGCAGTGAAAATCAACAGAATTATCACTGACTCTCTGATGACTCTTGTCCTGACCCGACCATTGTCTCTGTGTCTCTCTTAATGAGGTGTCCTGACACGGTCCCTGCCCAGACCTGTGCTGGGGACCTGTCACCCAGGAAGCCAGATAAAAGAGGCTGACTTAGCACCTTCTCCACCCTGGCAGCATGACAGGCTGAACAGAGACAAATGACCTGCGAAGACTGATGGTCCTGACTCAGGCTCATGTTGATGGGTTGCGACACTGTTCATGCCAGTCTGCTCAGCAGTTTACTGGCACTGGGTGGCAGAGGTGCCATGCTGCCCAGGTCACCTCTCTGGCTGCCTACAAGTCGCATTACTGATCTCAGAACACATTCTCAAACATCTCTTTCCGTACATGCTGATCATCAAGTCATAAAATACAATACCAGTATAAAAATAGCATACCATAATATATCAGAATCAAATACTTGGTCTTTGTAGTCTTGATTGCTGTGTCGTCCGGTAATTATCTGATGTTGAATATGTGTTTCCAAGTGATGTCCTCTTCTTGTGTGCTGGCCAAGGACTCACAATGACATTGTCATTAACAATCAACACCCCATCCCCCCATCCAGTCAATCCCACTGCACTCTGCACAAGCCACTTTCGCACAAGCCACTTGAGAGATTGCACTACTGTGTGCATAAACTAGCCTCCCCCTGTAGTATATATCCATTGTCATCCATGCAATATACTTTTTATACTTGTACTTGTTATATTTCATAAGCCCCCCTTCTGTAAAGCTGTTGCCCACTCTTTTTTTCTCTTCATCTTATTTAAGTTACGTACATGTTCTTTGTTTGTTCCATCCTGCCACAGTAAATTCTGTGCTTGTGTAACTGTCATGGCAAATAAAACTCTGATTCTGATTCTGAATGCATTGACTTCACAGTCAGTGTCCATTATTGTGAAATGCAACATTTGGGGTAAAGGTATCAGATCTGAAGGTGCTGTTTTCCTTTATATGGGCTTTACTGTTTTACCGTCTGTTGTACTGTTAAATAAAACAAACGCTACTTCACACAGGTCAGTAAAGATTGCAATACTTTAGTCATCCCTATATTTGCAAAAAAAACATTACAGTGTCAACGTAAGTGTCTGACCCTAAGGCTATATAAGCAATAGCAATATTAGCTCCAGAACTTCAGTGACCTTCATTGGTGTGTCACCTATTAGATAAGGATGAATCACTTACAATATGTAGCCATCTAAAACCTTTGACAGCCACAGCTATTGAGGAATGACAATCAATAATACGGCCTTATTTACTGCAGAGGCTCAGGGCAAGGCCACGATTATGTGTAACATCAACACACGAGAACATTCAGTACATTCAGTACTGCATACTTGGACAGGACAGACTGCCAGCGTGACGAACAGCAGTGTGTCATTGTCTCCTTTAACATCAGTGTCACCTAAATGTTTACAGCCTCACCGTGTCCAATATTTTCCATAGATTCTGCCACCATAATGCGTCTCTGTCAATGGTCTGGTGTCAGTTTAAACAGCACATAGTTAAAGGCAGGAATTCATTAGAGTGATTCAGCCTGTGAGGCAGAGAGGTCAGAGTTCAATCCCACTGACCGTGACACTGAGGGGCATTACACACCACCCCCCACCCCGCCCAGAACACAATTTCTACCCCCCCCCTTCTTTACTGCTATAGGTCAATTCTTCCTCTTGCCAGGGTTAACAATTTCATCACACATGCTGTGCAACAGGTCAGCATAACTTAGCTTCTCAAGAGGAGAGGCTTTTTAGGATGTGGTACATAAAGTTAGAGGTTATAAGCAAACTGTGTCATGCAGACACATCTAAAACACTAAAACTGTATTTTTTGCCAGTGCTTATTTCAACAATATGGCCTTCAAAATGCTGCCACTTAGTTGCATGGTACATTTGTTGAGACAGGATGTGTTTAGGTGAGGTTAAAAGATGACATGAGATGTTCAGTTTGTCATTTAGGACCATGAAATTGAGCGAGTTCCTCCATTTGCAGGCGTGCACACTGCTATGCACAGAAGAGGTTTGGTGCAATATGCTGTGTGACATCTTCACTGCTCCTCTACTCCTACCACCAACACACACACACACACACACACGGAAATAAAGACACACTTACACACATGCTTTTCCTGCTGAGCCATTTAGATGAAAAGTATAAAAGTATGGCTTGTTCTATTGAGTTTCACACTGCAATGGCGGTACTCAATGTTCTGAGAGGTTGACTGCTGTGGTAGAAAGCATCAACACAACTTTGTGTATATATATATATATATATATATATATATATTATGGCATGCCGTTCAGGAAATTAATCCTTTGAATATATATACAAAAACCTTGAATATATATACAGAAACCTTGAATATACAGTATATACAGAAACCTTGAATATATATATATATATAAAGAAACCTTGAATATATGGAATGAAACTTGACTGACGACAGACAGAGGTTTCTGTATACAGTATATATTCAAGATTTCTGTATATATATTCAAAGGATTAATTTCCTGAACGGCATGCCATAATATATATATATATATATATATATATATATATATATATATATTGTATGTATATATTGTTCGTATATTTACCTAATGACAAGGAAACAATTGGCCAATAATTGCTGCCTGTTGCAATGAGAGTGTGTGCAAGTGTGCACATCTCAAATTCATCACAAATTCACAAGTAGCAGAACTAGAAGTATGTTAATGCACTGTTTAATGAACAGACGTCATTAAAAGCACTGACGCCAGTTGTTGATGATGAATTTCACTGCAGATCTCTAAAGTATGTCGTTATTTATCCAAGTCAATGAGGAATCAATGCAGCAGACTGTTGTAATAGCCTGCCCTCAGTGAAGATAAGACCAGACTCAATAATGATTGAGCCCCACAATTAAGTGGCCATGCTCTGATAGGGATTTAGTGAGTTGGGATTTAGATGTAATGAATTAGCAATATTCTTATTAGTGTTCCTGGACAAAGCCAGACGTCTGAACAGTCATTATCTCCCCTCAAGTGTCTGGGACAGAGGTATTCCAGATCCGCTTCATTGAACCATTCTGTTATTGCTGCTATCCAGCGTTTTGGCCGCTCACTCTTCATGTTTCAACCTTCATTGACTGTAGGAGACTGACAAGGTGATAGCGTCTGCTTTATTGGAGTTTAGAGTGGGGAAGTATGTTCTCAGAAGTCAAGAGAACCATCACAGTGTTACTTGGCTCACAAAAGTGGCCTTGGGAGGGAGCCTGGAGAACTCCTATGACCTTCACTTGAGAGTTTTAGGGACACTACGATCATCCCTATGATGAATTCTTGGTGAATAAGGTCAGCCGGACACTGCAAATGAAAAGCAGGAGAGAAGTGATGCGCGTTCTGAATCAGGTCATTGTGAAGATTAATGCCTTCCAGGGCTTTGGCCTCATTTTACAGACAGGAATAATATTACATCTGAGTAAACTGGAAAGTTAGCAGTACTGGTTGATGAAATCATATGTTCTTTTAAATATGTAACAGGTGTGTAAACCAACGTTGATTCATTTTAATTATCCATACTTACTTTTGTGACTGCCTAGTATTTGTGTTTGCCTGTACAATGTGCAGTACCATCAGAGAGGCACCAGTAGCTGAAAGTATACTCCTCGTAATTGCTGGTTATGCACGTGATGCGACTAAGGGAAGGATTCTGTCTCCAGTGAATGATGTAAACAGGTTACAGGTACTTACAGGAACCCATGAAATAGATGTATTTTTCCAGAAAAATGGATGATGGTACGAAGTGGCTGCTTCTTTTACGAGAACAGAAATGGGTGTTCAGCCTTGACTTTCTTGGCCTCCTCAGCAATCCCCCCCCCCCCCCCCCCCTCCCTCCCATTATCTTCACATGAAACACTGTTTTTTGCACTTCTGTAATCTGCTTCTTATTCAGTTCCCACATCTTGACAACCTCAAGGCTGAGGTAAGTGGGTAGGTAAGTAAGTGGGTAGGAGAAGATGAAACATAAGACTAAACTAGACTAAAACATCTAACTAGCTGCCGTTTAACTGTACTTGAAACAGTTGAATTCATTAGTATCTAGTACACTGAAAGTAGGGATTTTCACCCTGTTGTAGTAGAAAAAGAGAGAGATTTAGTTTTGGGATTGAGATGGAGGAATGGTAGGGGCTATTTGGTATGGAAAAAATGATGCCCTCCCTTCTCCTTAATCACAACACGTTTGCCTGTGCTCTCCCGACCTCAGCTGATGAGCCCATTTAATGTGCTGTAATCCTGTGTGGTGGCATGAAGATGTCCAAGTGTAACCTTTGGTTAACAATGACCCTATCCAAACTCAGAGGAGGGAACAAATATTCAAAGTGATCTTTCTAATCAGCCAAGGGCAAGAGTGTAATGCTTTATTTTTTTCATGGGATTTACAAATTCTTATTTGACTGGATAATTAAATTTTAAGGGGAGTTCTGGCCTCTCTTCTTCTCTTCTATTTTTTTCTTGAGCTTGACAATGTAAATGTGCAGGAAGATCCATCACATCATGGCACGATGAATATGACCACAGTCAGGCTGTAATCATAAAAGAAAGCATTGATTAAAGCAGTGTAAGGGCCTGCCATCATCCTCAGCCTCACTAGTTCAGGTGGGAAGGCTTTCATTTCAACAGCTGCATATTTATCACCAGTTGTAACGGTTCCTCTGCCTGGGAAGTGAACTCTGAGATTACATACAGACATTGCTAGATGCCACACAAAACAAAATCTTAAAGAGAATGTCGTCCTCTCCGTGAGCACAATCATGGTGAGCTATCAGTCAGTATCTCAAGAAACCTTTCTCAGTTTCTGCCAGGTTGCATCAGTATTGTTAATTAAAAAAGAGACCTTAGGGCACATTTAAATGTCAAACAAATGTACAGTATTACTGAACATTTATGGACTAGAATGATTATGTAGTCACCCACAACGCTCTCTGAGGGTTCAATGGGACTCTCAATTCCTTCAGCTCCCATCGTCGTCAATCAAGAGGCTGGATGAGAATATGAGAGGTTTTTTGACTAATACTGGAATTAGCGAACTCTAAAAATGCCAGTGAGCTGTGAAAACGCTGGATCGTATAACTAAAAAGCCTGTACAAAAAGATAGCTATTAGCAATTCAGTGGTGTTAAAATCCAATTATTTTTCTGAACAGTGTAATTTTCAGCCTCGGGGGATTATAAACAATGACGTTTAATGAAATTCTTATTGACATGAAAACTGAAATGGGGGACGTTGCATGGCTCTCTTTTGACATGGCAGCATTGTCTCCAACATGGGAAAGTCTGAAAGCAAGACAACATGATGATAATAATAACCATGGTCATGGGACTAAAGTGCGATGCAGTTTGAAATAGCTTCAGAAATTGAAACTTTTAAATTACCTTTGCAACAAAAGCTTCACTTGCTTTCCTGGGTTGTTAATTGTGCTTTGAATCTTTTGAGGTAACGTCCTTTATTGCCACAAAGTACACCATAATCTTTTTTTTGGTGTTAGTCTAAGGCTTTCAACATCAATACTGTCGGCCCTATTGCAGGCTATGAATATTACATGTATTTAATGAAATACTATAGAAGCTACTTTTTGCCTACCAAGGACTTGAATTGAGTATGTCCTCCAACTGAGCAAGTATTTGTTTTAACAACAGTGGAAGGAGAAAGTTCCGGCAAAGTTACATAACCGTCGGCTAAAAACAGCGGGGGATCTGGTGGATAATAGCTCGAGTCAGCAGAATGATGCTCAACCAGGAAGCTGTCTGACAAGACACCAGGGTTTATCTGCTCCTACTCCCACTGGGTAAAAGTATTCAGTGCCGTGCTAATGCAATATTAATGTTTCTCTATGCTAACCAGGGTCTTGATCAACACTGTGTCTCTTTTGAAAGGGTCACTATCATAGAACAGGTACAGAGATTCACTTTGCACAGCTTGGCCACTTGCTCTCTTGTTCAACTTGGTAAACCATTATTAGTTTGACATTATCCTTTTAAATCGATCTTCACAGTTGAACATCATTCCATGCTAAAATAAAACATTTTTTGTTGGGTGCAATGTTTGCATATCAAGACTTCCCTTACACAATAGAGAAGATTGTTGTTACATAGGTGAAGAGATGATGAGTGTCAGGTTTTTCATTTTAAAACCATGAAATTGATTGAGCGCCTCCATTTGCAGGCATACTCGTATCTTTCCACTGCACTGCGTTTGTATATTAGGCTGTTCAGTTGCGTGTGGGCTAGTGTGGGAGAGCATTTTCCTTACTGAAACCCTCTCCGTTTTCTAATACCACTTCAGAAATGAATGAGGGAAAATTAATAGTGTTTCATGGCAAGCCACTGAGCTTCCTTAATATATCGAATCATCCAAGGTCCATCTCTTCAGTAACCTTTCTCAGTGTGACTAAGACTCTCTCTCCGAGTATCCATCCGTGTTTTTCCATGGGGAACATCCAATCCAGGGGACCGATAGTCAAGTCAAAAGGTCAAAGGTCATTATTAACTTGGCCAGCTCTGCTTGCCTGTACCCTGCTGCTCCTTCAATTAGAGACAGTTCTGCAGAGAATCACGAGGCTCAAAGCTGTTCTTCCCTCCTCTTGAGGTTCTGATGATTAATATGACTCGGCAGCGGCTGTAGGGGGATGAGATTTGACTTCCATTCTCCACATGCCTGAGGAGGATTCGTGTGATGGTTTGATAGGAAAGCCATGATTGAAATTCCCATGCATCCCCTTTCTGATATGGAAATGTTCTGGGGCTAGACTTCACTTTTCAGCGTGCCAGTGTGGCTATTAGCAGGCGGTAAGCTCCTTGTTGAGAGAGATAATTTGTTAATCAGAAGCGCTTCGTTTATATACCGTAGGTATTACAGTTATCCCCATTACCTAGGATTGATAAGAGGGAGAGTGGATTGTCATGTTTTCAGAACCTAAATCATCCTACACGATCCTTGACAAGAGGATTTTCTCTGGCAACGTTTATCCCTAAAAAGGAACCAGACATAACACAGAAAAAGAAAAATATGCTGCTGCAATACAGTATGAATGTTTCAATTTGGTTTATCAGAGCAAGCCGACTGGCTGTGTCCAAATAGAACTGCTATCTCTCCTTCTTGAGGACCTACGGGGGTTGAGGCGATTGATCTTCACTCGGAGGTGCAGCCAAGGCAGGCACCTTAAGTTACCTGCCAATAATTCTAATTATGTACGGCTTGAAATGCAAAATGGAATCTAGCTGCCCATTATTTCTGCACTCTGGGGAGAAGAACCTTAAAGCTCCAGGGCAGATTACCTGCGCACTCGTAATCTGACAAATTAATCAAAGTTTAGGATTTGGAAAAGAGCAGGTGGACCATGATGTTAATATAACCTGTCACTCCATATCTTTACATATGCCATACAGCGCGCACACACATTCACACAAATACACACTTACAATCACCACTAATGGTTTCTCATCAGTACAGACCTTCCTGATGTGTGCTGTAATTAGGCCTTGTCTGACCCATTGACAATTAGTCATTCACATCCCAAATCCCTATAAAAGTGCTTTTCACTCCATTGACCAGATAGTTCATATGAAACGCATGTCTAACGTCGTCAATGACCCAAATATTTACCGTAATTAAGTATTTTATACTGTGTGTATCCTTTTAACCCGTCATTGTAATGTAGGAGAATTTAGTCGGCTTGCATTAAGCATGAAGCTGTTTCTTTACATATCAGTTGAAAAGCACCTGATTGCAGACCCCCCCCCTCCCCCCTCATAAACACTCTCTCAACATGAACCCATATAACTGCACAGCACAGAGTACAGCTACCAGCTTCACTGTTTGTTTTTCCTACTATAAATTTGGCCTTTCAGCTCAACTGAATCGCTCATCACGCTGAGAAAAATGTTTTAGTTATCGTTTTTGTTGTTTCAGTCATTACTCAAGGTTCTCAGCAAACCAGCATTCCTATCCATTATACTTGCCAACCATATTTTATGTGTCATACCTTCTCCCTGAGAGTCAGAAATTCGATTGGGCGTTTATAATGATCTAATGTTCGGAAAGAGTCTGTGCGATTATCCTGATTATGGATGGAAACTGATGACATGATTTAGAAAGAGCAACATGAGGTGCTGTCGCAGTGCTTAATAAAACGACCGAGAGTTTATGGTAGGTGGTCTGGTCTCATGCTGGGACAATATACGTGTGTGTGTGTGTGTGTGTGTGTGAGGGAAGAAAGAAAGAGTGAGAGAGAAACAGATGGGGGAGGGAAAGAAGTGGGTGGAAGAGGAGGGTGGGAGCGAGTAGAAAGTGAAAAAGGAGGGGAGAAAAAAGGGAGAAAGGGGAAAGTGAGAGTGTAGGGAGAGGAGAAGGAGAGAGATACATTGGTTATTGGTGATGATTTATCGACAGCAGGGCATCATGCTCACTCTGCTACCTCCTGCAGGTTGCTCATTCAGACGGTCTCCACACCCGTCTGGGTGCACGGTGCAGTTCATACATGTTGTTGCCGTCTATCACAGCCATCATCAGTCAGAGTTCACCTTGCTGCTATGATAATCAGATGCTCCAGCAGATCAATGGTCTCTACATGTGATTGCCATCACTGTGAAATATTGCCAGAGACGTACAGTAAGTCAATCTGATGGTTCTGTCAACACTGTGACTTAAGTGAACAAATCAAAGGTTCAAGGATGAAGCAGTCTCAGCTCTTTAGAAAAGCTTAAATGGCAAGGCTCTAAAGAGCAAGGGAAATATAATGTGTCCAATGTGTACACAGGTAATCGACCTCACTAAAACTGCAACATTAGGATTATCTAGGATTTTGGTTGGACCACTTTTGTAGAGAAACTCAACCTAGTAGAGGGAGAATATAATCCTAGAGAATCATCAGACACATTTAAACAGATTATATTCTGTTCGTTTATCCTGTTATGGGTATTTATATATGTGTGTGTGTACGTACTTATGTATGTAAAATGTGTTTCTGTAGGTATAGAATCATTGTGGAGAGTGGCTGGTTCAGTTCGGTGAAGAGTCCAGTCACTAGTGGCAAAGAAAGACTCCCAATCCTTAAACGTCTTCTCGGAGATATAAATATCCTTATAAAACATTTATTTGACCATTCTGAATAACATAAGCCTAATGTATTGTTAGTTCTTGCGCTGTGGTAAATGTTTTATGTACAGAGGCCTGGATGAAACAGCATCTGTCTAACCAGCTCTAATCGCTGGCCTGTCCCAGCATCAGTGTAAAGTAGAATGCCTCGGACCAATCCTCTCTGAATTAAACACAACATTGAACAAACAGCACACTGCACAGTGCATTGGAAAAAAATATTATAATAATTGAAATTCCATATGGTGCACATTGTACTGTATCAAAAGAAAGCAAGTTACGGTAATGCAAGTTGTGCTCTCTCAATACGCCTTTCATTCGCCTTTACCATGAACTGTTGAGTTAAATGAAGAAAGAGATGAATATATTAGGAGGAGGAGGGTTGGACAGGGTGACGTATGCTTTTTTCAGGTCAGTCATTTGTGCTTTGTTATAGATTTACTGATAAAAGGCTGCAGTAGCGGGCACAATCAGTAGGGTCAAGGACAATCAATATTGTGTGGTTAGGCTTTACTGTTCCTGGGTAAACAACAAAATGGCCATGAAGGAGACCCCAACCAGGGAGATAATATATGTCTCCTAAGCCATTGTTGTTCCCTGGAGAGCACAGCGAGCAGCGGGGTATTAGGAGAGACGGTAAGCTGGCCTGATGGCCTGACTAAATAAAATGAACCAAATGTGAATGTGTTTGTGGTGAATTTCCACGGTGCTCCTGATGTGAGGTAACAGTAGGGCATATGTGCCAGAATGAAGTGTCTGTGCTTGTTTAGAACTGACTTCACACAGTGCCAGTGTGATTCCTTGCCATCTCTACTCTGGTTTACCCAGTGAGGAGAGACAGAACTGAATCTATTACTGCCTTTTCTCTACTCGGATTCACTTCCTTCAGCCTGGCCAGTGTATTAATATGGATCAGTATTAAAATAGAGGGGGGGCCCAGGTGAAGATTGACAGCTCATTAGTTCTGTGTTTTGCAAGCTCAAACCCACTCACAATACATGGTTATACATAGAAAATGGCCTGTGCGCTAGTTATCGATGCACTGCAACATGTCATGATCCACTGGGTCCGAGCAACGAAAGGTGCTATGTCTTTCTCTCAGATACAGTCATGCAAAAAAAAAAAAAAAAAAATACAGTCAAAACAAAACAGCCTTGGCTTCACAGTCACAGTTCCATGGACACTGTCACAGCTCACGACTCAAACCACTTTATTCTACATATGAGCCACACTTGTAAGCACACTCACATTGAGCAAAATGTAAATTGTCAGCCAAGGTTGGAGGTCTTCAGTAGCCATTAAGCCAGAGATGGGGGTGGAGGAATCCAGGAATCCTACGCGGTGGCAGTCCGAGTGTGGGGCCCACTGGTCTGCCGTCCAGTGGGGGGAGGGGGGGGGGGGGGGCTGTCGCGGCATCACAGGTGCCAAGGGGAGATGGGCCCTGACAAGGCTCTAAAGAGGATAAATACTCGCTGGCCCCTTTGGCTGCTGCGATGACTCACTGCGGTGAGGTGGGGATGATGCTGTTTGCCTTTGCTACCCCAGTGTTCCTCTCGCCCTGCAGGGCCACTTCACATTTCACATCAGATAAGACAATTCTCTATTCAGCCATGTTACTCATGCCTGGGCTGAGGGTTTTTTTTCGGTCTCATGGTAGGACTCTAATACATGAATGACAAAGGAACACCAGTTGTATTCCACGGCCTAAAAGAAAAGAGAGGGAGGAGGATTGTTCTAATGTGAATAGGCTGGGAGATCAATTAAGTATGGTGCTTTTGTGTTCCATTAAAGGAAAGCAGATAATGTACTCCTTTGGAAAAGCTAATTAATTTGCTTCAATGCCTCTCACACCTCCCTACCTCCTCTCTCCTGTCAAGATCTGGGCCACAACACAGTGGTCTGCGAGAAAACATGCAAATGACCTCAAAGTGTTCCACCTTCAGTTTCTCAGCTTCCAACATGAGCTTGCACTATCTCCCTGAGCAGAGTATGAAGCGCCTGAGCTTGCTGTGAATGCCGGTCGAGAAGACTTGATCAATAGCTTGTGAGATCAATAATGAACATATTCACATATATTATGCCCGAATTAAACATGAACGGTTGGAGGCTATCAAATGATCCCCATTAGAAGTGTTTGGCACAGATGTGTAGCAGACGCTGCTGTCGGGTCTCAAGGCTGTTCAGTAGACACATTTCCCTTGGAGAGGAGATCAGAGTGATGTTAGTAGAGATGCTCCAGGCTTGAAACTCGTTCACAGCCGTGGCCACATTTAAGTGCAAGCTGATAGCTTTAGCTGTGAACCATGTCACTGCCAGTTAGAATGAATGGATGTTATCACTATGAACTATCTTCATTCCTCCGGTACAGGTGCATCCGTAGGGAAAGAAATGACATTAGTATGATGCATGAACTGCGCCTAGGAAGCAGCTATTTAATATCCTCGACTCCATTATAAACAAAAAACACAACAGCGCAACGAGCAACCAATGTGTTTGATGCTGTAGAACGATAGACCTGTCTCAGGCCTGAATCCATTTTCTTACCAGGTGCAATCGTCTCATGCATGACTAGTCATAAAGTGGCCCCAGACAGTGAGAGGTGAGTGGGACTGTCAGCCGTACTAGTGATCTGACGTTTATGCGTTGGGGTTCATTGCTCTTGTAGCGAGTTTTAGATGAAAGGACTTCACCAGACGAGTGTTCTCTGCAGGGGCTGTCAGATCAGCTCCAAGGAAGGAAGCCTGGTGGAGGAGCTGCCTTCAATCACCTGATGGACACGGCTCAATGGTGAGATTGGGAATAATTGTGTCAACATTGTGGATCGTAAGCTGTCCAGCGCAGAAAATATACATGTTGTTGTTGGCCACGGCAGTATTTCCATTGGCCCATTTCCATATTCATCAGCTTGAGCGTGATTTGTTTCTTGTGGTTGTCACTGGATGAATCTGTCCTGCGTGTCTTTGGTCTTACGGAACAGTCATGTTTTCTGTGTTGCACGGGTCTGAAAAGATGTTCCTGCAGGAGCATTTTCATTTTTTTCTAAAGGTCAGTTGAGTAACATTAATGAATGTTTCATTTGATACAGAAAGACAGATGGACGATTAGGATGGTGATTTGGCTGAGATTGTATGATATGGGATTCATGTAAATGTTTCCTGATAGAATATATGTGCGTGTGTGTCAGGCAGACGATGCAAGATGACCTCTTAGAAGTCATTAGCGGAACTTTTTATATAGTCAAAGCCAACTCACCATCAAATTTTATTTCAGTTATCAAGAGAGGTCTAAAATATGTCTATTCAATATTCATGCAGGTTCGTTTCAGAACCAAGCCTTTTAAACAAAAACAGACAAAGCTTTGATGCTCAACATACCTGTGAGGGTGAAGGAGGAGAATGGAGAGCTAATTTGATGGATAAGTGGGCTTCAATTATTCCAATGTGTATCAAAGCCTCATTAAATTCACCCGTTGCCATCTTGCCACTTCAGCTAACATCCATATGTGCTCTATTCATGGTTCTTTTGATTAGACAGGTTCTACAAACTAATAACTGCATACCTATGCAAGGTCTCTTGAACACAAGATCATACAATCCAGATAAAGATGAGTCAACACCAATGTGAACAATGTGTGGGGAAATCTGCAATCCAATACTGGTGATATGGAAGCAGTGAGACATGGGAAAAATTTGCCTAACATAGTGGCTGAACATCTTTACCATGATAATACATTTAATTAAATGACTGTAAAGGGTTCTTATTTTCCTTTAGTAGGATGTTTAGCTCTTTCTATTGTCTAGCCTAGTCTACTTTACCCAGACAAACACAAACACAGCTTTGTATGTCTTCACATGACACAGTCCTGATAAAGCTTCGATCTCTTCCCGGTACAGACAGACACACGCAGCAGTAGCAGCAGCTGTCTTATCGCACCTGATAGAGTGAGACTGGGGCCAGGCATGCCAGGCTTTATGAGGTAGTCGTGCCCCACAGCTTCTTATCTCTTTACCTGATAAAACAGCCATGTGGTGATTCTGAGCTGGACTGCCCCTTATCTGGTCTCTCTCTGTTGACATGGAGAGCACATACAGAAAGCAGACACAGAACAGCTCAGATGTGTGTGTCTGTGTGTGTGTGTGTGTGTGTGTGTGTGGGGGGGGGGGGGGGGGGGGGGGGGGGGGGGGGGCGGAGGTTAAGGGGGTGAGGGAGAGGTGATAGAAGATGCTTTTTTGGTGCGGGTAGAATCAGTTCAGAGGTAATCAACAGAAAATGATTGATCTCTCTGGCTGACTAGGTCAGAGATGATAAGAACCCAGGTATCCTTGACTGAGAGAGTTTGAACCGGAGACACTACTACAGCCTACAATACATTTGTTATTCATTACAGGAATTTGGTGGTGTTTGCATTATTCAGACTGCAGCCTGAATAGCCTATACACGAATATCTTGTAGATAATGGATATTGTGAACAAAAGGATGCACATTAATGTAGCAGGGCATATTGTTTTTCCCCCAACAAGCTGTTCTGTTTATGTATTATGTTGCTTTATCTATTTAATGATAAACATAATGAAAACAACATCTGTCTCAGTAATGGACAGCTCTCCTCTTGACCTGGCAAATAACCACAGACAGAATGTGTTTTGATGTGTCAGTTCAAATGAACGTTATTCAACCAACGATCAGAACATCTTCAGCTGCCAGACAAGATCTTAGAAAAGTAAACTGACAGACACAGGGACATTTTATTCACTGTATTTTTTTCTTTCTGATCTGGAATTGATTTAATATATATAACATAAATGTTAATATGGACTTGTATTCTGTTCAATGGTTTATTATTATTGGGTCCTGGGTGACTAGGTCTGCCTTTTGTAGTTATTTTATAATGTTTCAACTATGAGTTTTCAACTTTATGGGTTGTGCATGGAAGTTATAAACTATTCAGCAATACATACTCTGACATTTTCTCCAGTCAAGGTTCAGGCCTTGCTGGAACAGCTAGGCAGGTTGTAAATATCAATGTTAGCGGGGCGGTGTTACTGTATATACATCGGTTGCCTGCAATTTGAAGCATGATCACGCCCCGTAGACCATTCCCCTAGATCTTGTGGTTGACGCTTGTTCCGTTTACACCTGCCTCATTTTATCTCTGGAAGTACTAGGGGGCAGACACAGTGGTGGTTGGATTTTGAATGATTCAGCAAAAATTTACTGAAAGAGATTGCGATTTTGCCTTTTGCGAGGTATGAAAGGTTAGATTTGATCACCCTACATTTCTCCCAGACTTTATGAAGCCCGCCACTGTCACCTCACCCGTGATTGTCTCTTCATCTTTACCGGGGAAGGCGGGATATACTCCTGGATTGGGCTGTTAAAAGTCCATTCCTTTGAAAGAGAACCATGATGAAATAAGGTGACAAGCTAACACGGATCTCTGCCTGTAAGTGTGCTGTGTCCCAGGGCCTTACAGCCAACCCAGCTCCCATTCCTTGCACACACAAGGTCAACATTTTACAATGTGACTTGTACTGTGAAGTCTGCTGGTTCTCCCTGTGTTACTGAGGGTTCTCTCAGGGCGCTCCGACTTCCTCCCACCGTCCAAACACATGCATGTGGTAGGTTAGTTGGACACGCTGAAAATTGTTTTTAATTATTGTTTGTGTCATAAATTATGCAGCTGCTGTAAGTTGTCTTCCATGGAATATTATATAATACTTTAATACGTTTTTTGGCTTGTCAAAACCTGTCTTTAACCTTATCGTACTGATAAGACTTCCAGGAATTGAATCCTGCGTATCAAATGATTCATGTATCAGATGAACAGAACATAATTTTCAGCGCATGTCTTATTCAATGCAATCTCGCATAAGCTTGTTTACACATCTCATAACATTTAGTCTGGGTAAAACCCGAAAAGAAGATTGTCCCAATATTGGTGGGGGATGTGTTAGGGAATGTGCTGAGGAGTAATACATGAAGCTGCCTAGTTCACTTCATTATTTCCTAATACCGTCTACATGAATGCATGAATAAGCATCATCTATATTCATTACAGGAGATATTTGGCTGCCTGACAAAGTTCAATGGATGTATTTTCTTAGTCCTTAATCCTTTATTTCTCATAATTAATATAGATTGGTGCAGTTAATGCTGTTTTGGAGGGAACTAGTGGCTGAGAAGCTCACATTTCTGACAAATGGACTGGTTCTGTTCAAGTTCAGCACGGTTCAGCAGAAGCATCAAGCAGAGACTAATACTACATCTATATCTGCTGAGAAAAGGATTTCCAGATCTGGTTGAGAATACGTGTTGTTTTTTTCGTTCTACCAACTCTGTCCCAAATGGCTTCTCCGTGTAGCCATATGAGTCTGAGGTTTTTTGCTGACTCTTTTTTTCTTCCAGATAAGTGCCAGGGATAGTAGCTGCCCTTCAGTTGAACTGCTGAGGGGGGGCTAGCTCCTCGGACCTCCCCTTGACAGCAAACCCACTCAACCATGCAAAATCTAAATTGTTCACGGTCCATTATTGATATTGCATCTGGGCCTCTGCCAAGCATGTGTCAAAGTCTTCAATGATCTTCAACATCCCAACTCTGTACTTCTCTTTGCCAACTAACCAGAGCGGCAAAGTTCAACATGAGCAGATAAAGCAGACTGGTGTGTTAGCAGAGCACGTACTGCTGCGCCGGACCACATGTGTGGAGATAGGAAGTGGTGTGGATCAGTGTGGAGATTAATCAGACAGACAACCTCTGCTGTGAGCTGCCTCTTAAGACCCATCCTCCGTGCTGCTTATCATACACTATTCATGGAGGCATGGGGGGGTGGGTGGGTGGGGGGGGCGTAGACAACAACCACATGTGTAGTCTGAAAAGAACCATGCTGCAATGGCTTCTTTTCGAGTTGTCAAATTGTCAACACCACTCCACAGGAATACTGCATGCAGATACATTGCCCTAACATGACATAGCCAACACACGTGATTCTGCATGACTTTATACGTACATTATGGAGGAATACAGTATGTGATGCTACAGGAAGTTTTTGATAATCAGTGTTAGGCCTACTACTCAAAAACAAATACAAAACATATTCAGCATTGTGTGAGGAAATAGGCAAGCTACTTAGGTCTAATGTTCCAATAGATAACCATGTGAGTCTGGTTAATTGCCAATCTTAGCTTTCGGCTCCCTGTGAGAGCTTGATTGTGGAACGAATTTAAACCCACACTGTGGGGAATGATTGCGCAACAGATCACATCTCAGCCGCTCATCAATCACATCTCCATCAACAAAGGGGTTAATAAGCCCTGTGGCCACAGTGTGCTCAAGGCTATTGATATTTGGTCATCTCAAGCCACTACAGACTCTTCTTGTTTACTTTGTAGTGCAGAAGGTCGTAGGATACATCTGCATACAACTGCCTGAGAGGACCCATCTCATCCTGGACAATTACATCTGCTATGGACTCATGAAATAATAACATACGATCACATGATATGCAAGGATATCTGGCTACAGCTTGTCATCTACCAATTCTCTTTCACCTGTTGGTTCTATCCTTTGTCTATTCTCTCTCTCCCTCCCTCTCTCCCTGATGAACATTGCACAGTGATGACGACTGCCTCCCAGATAGTAAGCTTATAGTTCTCATCTATAAATCATAAACACCTGACCCTTGATCTGAAATAAATCTCCACAGCATGGGAATAATCTCTGTACAGATGTACAATCATTCCACCAACGGAAATGTTTTGATCATCCCCTCTGTCTTTACAGTAACCTAATTCATAGTACCCTGCAAAGCTGCTGGTTACACTAGGACATGTACAGAAATGTACACGTGTGTGTAAATACAAAGGATCATTGGGATTCTGTTTGTGGCCCCAGATGTTTTTTCTTAGCTGTAATCAGTCTGGAAACATACAGTATTAGTCTCTCTTCGCTGCTTTGAGTTTAAAAATGGTCCAGAGCTGTCTGTGGCTCCCAGTGCTCTGGTGGAGAGGACAGTACACTGGGCTCAGGTTCACATTGCTGCTGCGACAGATGGCTGGCTTTACACTCCCCTCTCCACGCACACACACACACCCACCCCCCCCTCCACACACACACACACACACACACACACACACACACACACACACACACACACACACACACTCACCCATCCCTCCACACACACACTTTGGGAGTTTGTTCAGCCTCCACTGGCACATGGCGATGATATTGAAAGGAAACATCATTAGTTCATCCACAGGAGGTTGGTAACTACAGTGGTCTAACATGAGGAAGAAACAGACAACGCTGTTCATTTGGTGAGCCACTACAAACATACGTCACAGGGCGTCAGATAGCTCAACGGTTAAGGCGTTGGCCTCATGATCGGAGCCCCGGCTGTGGCTATATGACGTTGTGTCCTTGGGCAAGGCACTTCACCCTACTTGCCTCAGGGAGAATGTCCCTGTGCTTTCTGTAAGTTGCTTTGGATAAAAGCGTCTGCTAAATGAATACATGTAATGTCAGTCTTTATCTGCAGTGACTGTGCTCTCATCTAGAACCCCAGTGTTTATGGATCTACCTCTGAATGTTACATGATGTAGAACCACTGTTCAGTATCCAGAGTTCAAAGGCAGCAGTGAACACCATTAAATCCATTAGAGTGATCTCCAGGAAAACAGCGGAGGAAAAACGACAACAGAAGAACTCGAGCACAAACACAAACATCGAAGGTCAGGGAAACTGTCGATGGAATAATAAACTGCTCGTATCCAAGATAATTATCACTCTGATAATTGTATGGTACGTTGTATGTTTAGATTTTCTATTATCTTTTGTGGTTGTTAAAATCAGCATGAGCTGATTAAGTCTAATGGGTCGTGAAAGTCCTTGCCTGTAGAGTATCACTGCTCACACTATATACAGAACTTTACGTTTCACAAAACAGTTGGATTCAATTGTATTCTTGAATACTGTGATGCAAATATTGTGTAACAGCATACTTGCAAATATGTATTTATTTAGTCATGTCTTGCTGAAGAATGCAGACTGGCCGGCTACAAGCAGAGAAACTATACTACAAATAAACACTTCATATTAACCGTGTAACCATTCTACATATTGTCCAGATGACCATGACCTTATGTGGAATAAACAGATTAACCAGATAATCCACATGGACACATAATGCACTAATGCCTCAGTCCCATAGATCAAATATCAGTTGCATGACTAGACCAGATGTTTACTTACTAATGATCTAAGTTATACCTACTAATTTAATAACACCTGCAAGCATGTTATCTTTGTCATCATCAGAACTGTCCTTCCCCAGTGGTCCAAGATCACCTCGAATCTATTTACATTTTACATTTATTCATTCACACTTTTATCCAAAGCGACTTACAGTAAGTACAGGGACATTCTCCTTGAGGCAAGTAGGGTGAAGTGCCTTGCCCAAGGACACAAAGTCATATAGCCACAGCCGGGGCTCGATCTCACAACCTTCCGATCACGAGGCCAACGCCTTAACCGTTGAGCTATCTGACGGCCCCTATTTGAAGGCCTTCAGAATTTGTGTCACCTTGCTTGAAAATAATTGGTCTGCCTTCAGATTAAGAGCGGTAGTTTCCAGCATCCGAAGGGAACTGAGATGACTACAGAAATCACATTTGTATTCAGAACAGACACACAACAGACAACAGAGGAAAAACCTTGCTGAAATTTGAGGGAAATGAAAGTGATTGCAATTCTTAAAGCGGGGACAGGCCAGACCTTGAAAGACAAGGTCAATATAATTCTGTCAGTATTGCCTTTTTTAGTATTTGTAGTCCTGATGCATGTTATGTTGACGTTGTGCTGTTTTGTGTTTTAATTGAAAGGGAAAGGCAATAAAAAAGTTGTTGCACGATTTATTTTCATTTTATTTTTGCAAAGGAACACCAGTTATAACTGCCCGGAGTTTCACAATGGTGTATCATTCACTGGGAGGCTCCATTAAGCTACACTCAGTTTGAGACAAACTAATGCAACATATTGTGTTTGTTTTAGAAGGTAACAATTGGACAGGGAAAAGTAATTACAGTAGGAATTTTTTCATTTGCACATGAGTGGAGGAGGAGGCCCCTGAGCATGAATAGGTAATGAAGAGTTGAGAGGGACAGAGAGGGAGTGAAAGATGAATGACTGAAACGAAAAACATCTTTCCTCCCAGCTCGTTAGTTGACTGATACATCTCACGTTTGCCAGTGAACGGCTGGGTGGTTATCTGGGTGCAACGCTCCAATAAATATTCACAGTTTCAGTTTTTAGAGAATTGTTTTTTTTTCTGCTAGTGTTGGTGGTGTGGTTTCCTGGCTTCTTATAGAGATTTGACTCACCTTGGTTCTGCCTGGCTCACCTGCTACCTGTGAGCTCACAGTCTGCACTTAATGGTTTGGCCGTGCCCCAGCTGCTCCCAGCTGCAGATTCCCTGTGACAGGCCCACGGGAGAGCAGGAGACTCGGCTCAGTGGTCTATCAGATGGGCATGGTGGGCCTTGTAATCACATTTAAAGGCTCAGTGAGGAAACCCCCAGTTGTCCAGTTGATCCTGAGGCCATCCAGAGTTCAGGCGGTGTTTGATGTCGGAATGTGTTTGATGGTACGGCTTTGTTGCAACCTCATCCTGGTAATTCTACTAGGTCTGCTTCCATGTGTTTCAGAGGAAACAGCAGTAAGTCTGACAACAGTGATCCAAAGCAAATGGAATCTAATCAGAAGGAAATATAATACGATCGCAAAATGAACAGAATTCTTACTAAAACTCTGAAACATGTTTCAGGAGATGTAAAATAAATACCTGTGCTATCAGTAACAACACTGAAAAGTCAAGAAAATCCCACTGTTTTTGCCAACTTAGTCAACATCGTAATTGTACTTTCAAAATGAAAAATGCTTTTCTTAGATTGTAGCAGAATCAGATGAAAATCCTTTCAATTAAATCTAGTCACGAATTGCAATAATAACTCTGACCAGAGTCAAGAGAGAGAGAGCAACCACTGGAACGAAAAACAAAAATAGGAGTCTATTCAGTGGTCGATGTGATGCTGGCAAAAGGCAGCAGCCATGTAAGATCAGGGCCTATTGAGTTGCCACGGTGACATCAATTTGACAACAGACCTCCTGGGGATGTTTAGATGTACACTGGTCATTGTGTTGTTGTTTTTTTTCATGGCGACAACATGGATGCGGTGTATAATCAGCAACCTTTTGTGTGACCCACAAAAAAATAGTTCTAGAATCACAAACTCCACATACAGTGATTGTGATTTGGATTTCAACACCTCTTTATGATGACTACGCTGTTTTGTACTTGTGATAATTTGATACTTCACTTGATAACTTAAAGACTGACTACAGACACTATTCTCTCTGTGATAATCGCAGTAATGTCACAGCTGAGCTCAACTCTCTCTCTAATCTGATTGAATTACCCTCTGATATGTAAATATATGTGCAACAAAGTTCCCCAAACTCCCTGATAAGCTCTTAGTGCTCCACCTCCTCCATCAGAGAGAGAACATCTGCTGGTTCTGTGCTGCACCTCAAATGGGCTCTTGGACGACTTTAAAGTTAGTTTTAGGTGTTCAGTGAACAGGGACATAGGGGCATGGCAGGGCAGTGCTGCCTTACAAATTATATAAAATACATTTAGCTGCCGTAGATGAAAAGGAGATGGAAACAGCCTTTCAAGAGGGGGTTACCCAAACAATTATAAAATGTAATTAGGTGATTAGGTAATTGGGCTGGTTATCAGAAGGTTGACAGTTCGAATCCAGGCTTTGCCTACATGACATTGTGTCCTTGGGTAAAGCACCCTACTTGCCTCAGGGAGAATGTCTCCGTACTCGCTGTCAGGATAAGTAACATGGACAAATGTAAAATGGACGTGCTGCAGAGTGCATCGTTCTTCAGTCAGATTCTTCCCTCAATTTTCAAGTTCAGGGTTGATCACATGAAATATGAGTATGAAAAAAAAATTGCTTATGGATTTAACATATTGGTACAGATATTCCCATCACCTCAGGATGCAGGGATTTCTGGGTAACTGAGGGTCTTTTTTCAGAAAACTATGTTTATTCGTGTTTTGGCATGGACTTATCTACACACGCACATACACAAACAAAATCACACATGAACACACACTTCCACACACCAACACTCCGGGTCTAACCATCTGTAGCATAGCTTCTCATACAAGCGGTCTGCAGACAACTTGTTTTTTCCGCATGGAGTTCACTGCCAACTTGCATCAAAATACGGTTCCCTTCTTTAATTTGTTCGTTTTTTATATTTATCTTCAAATAAGTTGTCAGATCCAACACAGATGGCCAAACAAGACTGCATCAAACATCCCAAGACTGTTCTCTGCAGGCACATACATCTGTCAGAACAGATTTCTCCTGGTGAACATCATAGACCCACTGGCACTGGGCAGAGACAAGAGAAACTGCATTACCAAGCAGGAAGTTCTTGGGGAAGGGCAGCTGATATTGCAGTACCCACACTCAGCTCTGTTGAACCCTCAAGCTTCGTACAAAACACTCAGCCCTGAGGCCTCACAGTGTCACCTTGAGACTATTCTACAATCCAAATAAATGCGGTCATAATTGAAGGAAGTTTCGTCAAAAAGCGAAGATTAGATTAGGCTGACCCGGGCAGCGTATGTGCAGCTGTGGCATCAGTGCTGGACACGCAGGTGTGTCCAAGGTGGGAATACTTCTTTATAAAGTCCATTTCATCTGGGTGAGATTAAAGTAGACTGCTGCAGATGAAGCTTTGGATAATCTCAAACCTAGGGTCAGTGTCATTCACGGGATTAACCGACCTGCAAGAGGGATTACCAGCAGGAAGGTTATGAAGGTCAGCCAAGGGGTGGAGCTTCTGGCATCTTGCTGTGCCTGCAGTGCTGTTCTGTGGCTTGAGTTCTTTATCGTATTACCAGATGAGGACAACTCTCACTGGAGATAATTGATCAAGAGTAATTGTTCTTGAGAAATCTCACTCCTCGCTGCCGTTGTCTCTCAGGCAGAGAGATCAGACCACTGAATGGGTTTGCTGTGTACGTGGAACATCTCATTCACTGTCGTCACTCACCCTATCTGCCCCTAGACTAGGGATGCTGAGCTGACGGGCGTAATACATAGCTGTTGTCATGGTTTCATATGCGCTCTAAAATAGATTTAATATGCAATTTCAATACCATATTCATAAGCGAGATTGAGTAGTTTTCAAAAACAGTTGCTATTACTATTATGTTTTTATTATTTCATCTTTAACTTTGTTCCGTGTCCTCTTTGTTAATGCGGAGCAGCACAGTGGGGTAAAACTAGGTCACACCGGCACACGTTGTACTGTGTAAGACCCAGACACATCTGTTCACTCTGGAGAGGCACAGCCACTCTGTCCGATACAATGCCATCCCACACTGGTGGATACTGAGCCAGCAGCTACGCAAGAATCCACGATGGCTGCCAGGATGCCAGCACACACGCTTTGAAGGGTGCAGTCTGTGAGCTTGTTGAAGGTAATTAACAAGATTTGAAAACCAACTTGGTGTTTTCAGCCAAAAGATGCAGGTATGTCCTCCAGCCGCTGGAGCAGCTCATTAAAACACGCTGCATCGTTTAAAAATGGAAATGATGGTCACGTCTGGTGCTGAACTGCAAATGCCACGCTCAGATTGACTGTTCAGGAGAAGCAAGCTTTATGGGAAACCCTGGCATCGAAGCAGCAGGAATGGCTATTCCACTAAGCGGAACCAATGAGAGGAGGAGGTCTTGGCAGGCAGAGGTGGAGGTGGACTTCAGCCCGGAACAACCAACTATTGTCAGCAAAACAAATGCATCTGTTTAGAGCTGGAAGATTAGGGGTTTTTAGAGTAAATTACACCATTCCCCCACTGCCACACGTACAAAGTGACGCCACACAGATTCATCCTGTGTGATGATAAGAGCACAATAATGTTTGCCCATGTGTGTATCATTATGAGCAGATTTTCATCATCCAGCAGATCAATAGCATCCCTATGAGATAATGGGTTTAGGTCAAAATGGACTGTAAGTAATGAGCCATGATGTTATCATTACAAAGGTCATCGGTCTTAACACCTCAGGGGCAAAGTCTTTAACCACAGAGTAGATCAATTCCTGTTAAAGAAAAACACACACTGGTGGAAATGCTTATTGAGTCAATTTGAGTACAGTAGTACACACACACGCACACGCACACACACACACACACACACACACACACACACACACACACACACACACACACACACACACACACACAAAGACACCCATGTACAAATAATGGTGAAAATAGGGTTTATTCAGCTGCCAAGGTGGCCTACAGTAGCTAGTTATCTGTGATCCCAATTATTGATTTAACAAAGGAAATAGTTTAACAAAGGAAATAGTTTAATTTGCTCCACGGTGTTTTGTTACATTGTAAAAAATATATTTGTGAACGGTCGTGTGGCTTTTCCTCAAACATGTAGTGAACTATAAAGTGTTCAAGATCAGGAACACATGAAGTAGAACTGAATGTGAGTCAAGGGTGACCAAACGTGTGCATGATGAGATTATTTTGGACATGCTCAGCTAAAGAATGGCAAATGCCAACAAACCTTTTCACCCCACAGCAGTTACGTCTGTCATGTCGATTTGCCATGGATGTCATGTTTAAATGCTCTGTGGGAATAAAGATGACCCATTACCAAAGAATGTTTTGATTTCAAAGAATGATTTTCTGCCTCTCTGTCCCCTGTCGCACACCCACCCACCCCCCCTACCCCCTTAGCTCTCACCCTTCCTGCTGATGTTCCTTTGTGTTGCTGTTTTCCTCTCAGGACAACACACACACACACACAAAAACACACATATTTATCTGACTCTCTTGTACTTGAATATTTGTAATATCCCACACCGCTCTGGTGCTGACACACTGAAATAATTGAACAAGGCTGTTGTTCATGGGCAGACTGAAACGCTCCCTCATCTAATCATTTCATCTCAAAACAAGTTCCTCTCCCTCATCTCATCTGCTTGTCCTTCAAAGAGAATAAGAAAAATGAAAGAAGAGGGAGATGTTGCGATATGAGATTCTTACTCTCTTTCTCTACCTCCGTCACCTCCTTCTCTCCATCAGTCTTCCCTGAATCCTAAGAGAGACAGCCCAGGTGTTTCTCATTAATCTAAGCTGTCAAGATACTTCTCACATTGCATCATTATTCAATCCACAAAAGCAGCCGTTTCTATTTTCATTAGCGCTCCACTGGAGACTGAAGATCCACATGAAGACCTCTGGAAGCCTCCATGTTGGCCAACAGGGACAGTAAACTGTTTATGAAGCAGCAGCCTGCAGCCAAGGAACATCTAATTGAGTTATCAGAGCCTCTCTCTGCACAGGTGAAAGTGAACACTGGTCTAATTGTGTCTTCACTCCAGTGGTCCATTATTTTTTTGTCCTTGGCAGAGACTCTCTCTCTGGCCTAGGATCATAACCTGCTGGAGACATGGACACCTCTCACATACAGACACACACACGCACACACACGCAAGCATGAGGATGCATGCACAACGTACAAACACACCCACACACATCAAGACTAGGATTAGGGCAGAGGAAGGCCAGCTATGGCGATAGGGACACAGTGGTGGTGTAAATTGTCCTAGCTTGTTGAGTGTGATCCTGTTACACAGAACCTGGTATGCACAAAAGTCAATCTTCAGGACAGGGATCACCACAGATAATCTTTGAAATCTGAAAACAACATGATTTTTTTTTCATGATTTTTATGTAGTGTTTTTGTAGGTCAGCAAGCAATGTCCTGCTCATTAATCGGTTCTTTCCTTAGGCACTTGTTTTGTTTCTTACAATGTATGCTTCTTGTTCTGGCTACCCGCAATGTTGTTTTGATTAGTGACCGATGCTCTTTTGTGAAGCTCTGTCCTCACCTCTGTCACTTTGGATAAAAACGTCAGTGACTTTAAACTCCTCTCTCCTGAGCTGGTCCTCTGTACTGACCAATATACTTCAAAAAGGACGGAAAAATCGTTAAAATCCAAATAGCTTATTCTTTGTAGAATTTGTATAACACTGCATAACTTGCATTTAAATAGCTCAAATATGGGCTAGGTGAGCTAGACAGAGATAGATAGTGTTATCACAGATATTAATAGTCTCTCTTAAGATGTTTTCCCAGGATCTTTAGTGAGAAAATTGTGTTAGATTTCAGAGGAGGACATGCCAGATCATGATCATTAAAAGTGTTTATACTAAAGACTATCATTAATTTTGTGAATTTAAACATCTGTTGTACCGTATGCTACTGATTATAGACACCATTTATGAAAAAAAGGATGAATAAGGATCCCTTTGGTACATTTTCTTCACGTAAAAATGTAATAATACATGTATTTTTTTTATTTTTATGTATTTATTATTGTGTTGTATTTTGACATTGCTTTTGTGTGTCAAGCCATCCTTCAAATACTTTAGTTAGCTATCTTGAGTTCAAAGAAAGCTTTAGATATTATTTTGAATGGCAAGACAAGTATTTTCCTAATCTTGCCATTTACTGTATGTGCTTTGCAGACATGGAAGCCAGATGATGTTAGTGCACTCAGTCAGTAGTGGTGTTTCAGTCAGGCAATTGGTTGTGTTCCCTTGTGCAATGAACTTATCATCTTGTTTTCCTCCCTTTCATTTAGTTCATTTCCACTTCCTCTCAAATATGTGATTGTTTTCACACGCAGAAAGATGCCTCTTTTCTGCTTCCGGTAATTTGGCTGCTGCTCCAATTAATTTGAAATTCAAATGATCTCTTTCTCTCTCTCTCTCTTTCTCTCTCTCTCTCTCTCTCTCTCTCTCTCTCTCTCTCTCTCTCTCTCTCTCTCTTTCCTGCCTTCTCAATCTCTCTTCATCTATGTTTTTCCAAACACAAGCCAGGATGGATATAAAACAATATAATCATTTCATCAGTGTCTAAGCAGTAGTCAGAGACAGAGCAGAACTGTTTGCAGTTTGGCCCTAAAACAAAGTGAATCTGAGTTATTTTTATACTGGGATGTGGAAAAGAAAATCTCCTCTCTGCCTTAATAATGAGATGAGGAAGAGGACCTGCTCTTCTGCCTCTACGATGTCATGCACTCCAGTCCCTCCACAATCCCTGTGACACTGATATCTTTATACGTCCCATGCCTGCCTGTCCCATTCCACTTACTGGCGTTGCCTCAGTTGACTCCAGACTCATCCCCCTAAACCTACTCTGCTGACTGCCAGCCATAGCCCAGCTTTGCTTACTTTCCTGCAAAGATCTTATTTTGGAAAACATTCAACCACTTTGGCTGGCAGCTGCATACATTTACCTTGCCTTCTCTGACGCCGATTCATTATTTGACCCGAATAAGTGTTATCTTTTCCTTTGAACTTATATGATTCCAAAGCAATCATGAAGTTTGGGATGTAAAGAGAGAGAGAGAGAGTCAAACTGAATGGGTTGAATGTTCAACTTTGAGGAACACAAGTTCATTATATGCATATTTTTCAGTTATTCATAGTAACACTCATATGTTGAACGAGTTCCAATTCTGACTTACACTGAATATATACAGTAAGTGTTAATTGGGATATTACGACATCAAAGGCTAAGTGATGTGCGAACCACTCTACAGTAATCTGTAAATTGCACATAGAAGTCTATAATTTAAGTGCAAATTTGAAAAGACCTCCAGTTTTATTTAATCTACGGGAATTACAGTAAAGGATTATTTGTGGTGGATATGTTAGCGTTGCAAAGTAGACTTACATTTCATATGGTACATCCCATATCTGGTGTTTCCGTTGAGAACACACTGCGAGACTGAAAGAATTGACTTGAATTGAGTTGACTTACTGGTTTTTCTATTTAAACTTTCAGATTTAAACTTGAACATAACCATCCTTCTCCATCCAGCTTTTAAAGATTAGTGCTGAACAAGATTGATACCCACAAAACTTTAATGAAACTTCAGGTCCAGGATCTTAATGTGCTTCCCTATCACCATTACCTCAGTTCCTCTAGTAAATGAACTGCTGTTGAGGAGAACAAAGAACCATTGAGCAGGTACTCCATCCTACCAATCATTACCTCCCCTGAACCTTCTCTGCTTCACCTGGAGTGAGGCTTTCTGCAAGCACGGCATCCATCATCTGGTTAAACTCTTCTCCCTAGATCCGTACTGTGCCTCGTAGGTTCCGTGGCCACCTGGCCTCATTCTGGGGCCATCGATACGTCCTCTGGGCCTCACTCATAAATCCTATCTGGGGAGAGATGCCGTTGGTTTCCAGCGTGAGGGAGAGGCTGAACAAGCATATTACTCAGAGCTGACTCCATGTCTCCTGCTTGCCCCACTATCAAAGCAGGCTGGCACACAAGTACAGAGGTGTATCGAGCTTTTCAACATGGCTGTAAATGCTCACGTTATCATGAAACAAACCCTCAAAGCCTTAGAAAATATTGAAAAACAACAGGAAGAGCTTTGAAACCTTTAAACGAAATAGGATAGATTCTGAGGCATGTTACAGCAGCATGACAGTTGTAGTACACTACACACAGAAATGGATTATATGTTTTTGAGTGAAGGTGGTGGGACTGTGGACAGTTTTCCATGCCCTGTGATTGAAGGTGGGGCCTTAAATCTCCAGGTAGCGTTTACAACGCAGACAGACTCGACATGCACAGCTGAGGCAGATCTAAAGATGCATCCTGCAGAAAGCAAGCGGCAAACCCAGTCAGCCATTCATGCCTTACATTGCCAGAAAACAAATGATTGAACAATGAATTCCTCTCTTGACAGATGATGAGAGCTGGAGAAAGATGGAAGCCAGATGAGGCATCAAGAGCCTCTTGTCGGCCGACGAATCGATTTTTTCTTGTCCTTTTATGACCTTCGCAGTGGAGTGTTCTAGAAGTCTTAGGATCAGACCAGCGCTCCAATGACAGTTTTATCAAGCTTAATGAATTGAGTGCTCAACAAAGAGAGACTGCATGGACAGTGCTTCTCCCAGAAGCAGGGAGGGAGGCAACACTACAGACTGTGACCAGGTCACACCATGAACTTCTCAAATAATTGCTTTTGCACTCTGCTTGAGAGGGCACGGGGGGGGATTCGCTGAGAGAAGGCAGTTAAAAAAATGAGTGTGAAAAAAAAATAAAAACACTTTTTCCTTCCACCAACACGGTTCTCATGAAGACTCTACCCAGGAGCGGGTGACATTGCCAAAAACACGTGGTGACATAACCAAAGATGTGATATGATCTCCCTCTGTCCCTCCCAGCTGTTCACAGCTAAGCTCAGTATAGATGTTGTATCATGAACAGGGTTATGTTGATGATGCCCACTGTTACATACATACACCTAATGTATGATTCCTAAATGATTGAATATATGATATAGAGTGGATTTCACTAAGACGTGGTTGGGTCTGTCTAGCATGGATGTATAATTCATACAGTCTCATGTCGCTGATGAATTTTTTAACAGGTATAGGAGCATCTTACATCTCCAGAATAGACATTTGGAAAAAAAAATGCAGATGGAAAATGTTGAAAAACAGGAGCACGCAGAGTACGATGGCAAACATTGAGTATGTGAGTGGACAGTGGAGCTGTTTGTGTCATAAAGTCAAAGTAACCCGGAGAGTGAAGCCTATAGTACTCACACTCATTTGACCCCCAAACTATCTTCAAACTCTCTAAGTCCTTCAGCCTTTTATTACTGCGGCTAGAAGCAACTGAGTACCTGGTGCTCACATTGCAGTAGATTTCAATGTCCATTTTTCAGTCCTGGGATGTGTATTCAATCAACCACAGGCAAAGAAATAGCATGTTTTTGCATGACTGGGTACTTGGTGAAGCCTAAAATTCATCATGCACAAAACTAAACAGGATAGGCAGGTGAGAGAATGCATAGCAGTCTCTTTGTAATGCTAGTAGCCTAGGAATATTTATAACAAGGCAGAACTGGCCCACAAAAAAAAGTAATCTGGTACCAAGAACTGAATCTAAACTCTTTGAGATTTGTCTGTGCAATGACTTAATGAGAAAAGCATCCTCCTAAAATTGAATTCTAATCAATTGAAACTGACAATATAACCTTCCTTTACAATCATCCAAGTTGCTGCATGCGGTCAACAAAATAGTCATCTCCTTTCCTCTGTCTGTCTGTCTGTCTGTCTGTCTGTCTGTCTGTCTGTCTGTCTGACTGTCTGTCTGACTGTCTGTCTGCCTTTCACTTTCTCTCTCACATGCTCTCTCTCTCCTTTTTATATAACAGAAGGCCACACACACACACACACAGAAACAACACCATAGAGGCCAATTTATCAAGTCCCAAGCAGTCGGCAAAGTCCGACATGCAGAGGCAGGCAGCATTACTGATGAATAAGGACGTGTGACTGTGAGTGCTGTCAGCAAAGTGGGTCAGCTTGCTCCTGATCATACAGGTCAAAGCGTCAACATGTCAGACTGGGTGTGTTCCTGATAGAGCTATAACTAATGAACCTGCCAGATTCACACTATGGAAAGAAAGTGCATGTGGAGCATGCAAAACTATACAGCGGCCTTTAATTAGAAGTAATGCTGCATCCTTGTCTCCCTCGTTATACTTTGTCTTCAGGAAGGGCAGGCATTTTTTACAGCATGATGTGTCACATCAGAGTGAAACAGATAATAATAATAAGAAATAAGAAATAATAAGACTATGTTGTGTGTATATTGGATAAAAGCATCTGCTAAATGAATACATGTAATGTAAATGTAATGTATACAGTTTGATCAATAAGGTCAAACAAGCCACATATTATTAGGGAATGTATTCAAGTGGAGATGGGTTGATAGTCTAGATATATACCTCTGATATGTTGCTGTAACACGGTTCAGCATTATTGCATTATTTATCTGGCGGTCTGCCAATCATGAAAGCCCAATTTCTGTAAACACGAAAACATATAGGCTACAAAGATATGTTAAGCTTGAAAAGAAAAATGTATCCGCAAAAAAGATCAAAACATATTTTTGTTATGATGCCAGATTTGCCCTCACGCCCTTAGCCTTGATGATGGAGCTGTTTTAGTCCCACTGAGTTGGATAGAAGATGACCAATAAAATATGTCAGCACAAAAACATGCAGTAATCGTACTAAGTAAATTACCAAGCACCTTAGGTGATAGTCTAAGTACATTTACATTTAATAGACACTCTTATCCAGAGGGACTTACAGCAAGTACAGGGACATTCCCCCCTGAGGCAAGTAGGGTGAAGTGCTTTGCCCAGGGACACAACGTCATGTAGTCACAGCCGGGGATCGTACTCGCAACCTTCCAATCACGAGCCCAAAGCCTTAACCGCTGAGCCACATGACTCCGCCTGACTCCCTCTGAGTACACAAACAGCCCAGATGTGCTGCTCTTAAATTTAAATTATTTAAATTATAACAGAGGCTGAGATGAGACATAGGCTACTGCCCTGAAATAATCCTGAATCCTGAAACTACAGAAAATATCATACAGCCATTTAATTCACAATTATTTTATTATCATATGTTCTGTCATAATATCCAGTATGATTCAAATGTCCAAACACGTTTTTTTTTGCTAACATGTACTGTAAGCAGTGCTAACTCAAGGTCCAAAGAATTCTTCAAATTAGGTGTGAACTGTGAAGTCAGCTATGTAGATTATTCTAAGTGTTGTAAAAGGCCATTACACATTGAACCTAGTCGAATGCTACAGTCATTGATCTTTCTAGTTGCAGAATTGTTAACCTGGATAGCTTTATTGAAAATAGTTGGTACTAGAAAAGACGGATAGCCCATTTAAAGATGTTGTGAAGTCCATTTTAGGTCGGTAACATCCCTTGTATGTTAAATGAGGATCCTACTGAAGTGAAGGAGATGGGAAAGTTAGTTCCAGACTAACTCCCAAAGTAACAGCTTAAATGAGATGTTCTGTGTCACCCACAGCAGAAAAACTGCTATAAAGAGGAGCCCCTAAAAACTCACCTTCTCTCAAACCTTGTTTCCATTCACCTTTTTTGTCATTGAGCTTGTTTATAGCTGCAGTTTCTAGTGAGTCTGTGTTCATAAACTCAGAATAAGAAGAATTACAGGGTGGGAAAAGGTCAAGCATAGAGCAGCTAGAGGGCCAGTTTTCCTCTTCATCCCAAAATCATTTACAATTATACTTGCATCAGTGGCCATTCCAAATGTGGTCCAGCTGGTTTGAGAAAAGAAAAAAATAATCTGTTTTCAAATAGAGGAATGTGAAGCTCATTACTGTCATATACTGTGGGTCTCCTATAACTGCATATTATTTTGATACATATAATGAAGAGACATTTTCATATCCTATCACCGTTGGGAATATTGGTTTTGTTTTAATCCGTCATCAGACACAACTGAAGTCACAGCTGTCAGCAAATTAGAAATATCCTCTTACTTTGATTCACAGATGAGTGACGCATTCCACATCTGACGCGACACTAATTGGAACATTCAACTGAATAGAGAGAGAGAAAGCCTCACCTACTTTGGGGATCTCCCCTTTGTTCTTAGAGTGGTATGTTCCATTAGTCTTGGTTTGAAGAATCCTTTCAAGTCATGAAAGGTCAATCCACCTCACAACGATGGGGGAGGATTTTTCACCTGCAGACGAAAACCATTAAGGCATGTACATTGATAAAAGCAGTTGCTTACTGCTTGTGAATTTCACAGAAGGACATCTGCCTTTCCCTCTGCAATCACAATAACCATGATTAGGACAATTTGCCAAAGCTTCCACATTCAAAAAGTCTGCAGGAGAGCAGAAACAACATGATGGACCGTTTTCCCAAAGCATAAGCCTTCAGAAAACACATCCATGTGGATGGCAGGAGATTTACACTGAAACAGACATGGTAAAAAAACGACTAAAAATATCCACTTTATTGTGATAGCTGTTTTCTGAGTCACATCTGAGATAATCAAATAGAGACGGGTGGGAGTGGTGCCGGAGAGAGAAAGGGTCACTTGAAAAGAGACAGACAGAAAGAGAGAGGGGCCGAGACAGGTCGGAGGAAGACGATCGATCCAATTTTCAGCACCACGGACAGCACCATTGTTCCGCTTACAGGCGGTGGGGTGATTCAGCACCATGGACAGCTACTGATAACGCCCCAGAGAGAGCATGGAAAAGCACAGAATAAATTCGCACATTTCAATTGTCCATATGACTTTCCATATGGCAGACAAATTGTGGGAGATTAAAAGCAATCCATACTCTGCTGCTAGCCTTTGAAGAGCCAGGATCCCTGTGGAGCTTTGTGATTGGTGGGCGGTGTTGGTTTTTGGTGATTCGCACCAAATCTCAAAGGGTCCTCAGTTGCTTTTTCAACAAGCAGTCTTATTGCAAGTGACACAACACATGTATTACTCACAATAGGTTTAATGTAACCACCCACATCCACTTATCTCTCTCGATGTCAAATGGCTGTAGTCTGACAAGAGGTGGAAGTGTTTCCTGACAATTTAAAACAGGGATTATACAGTATATGCTAAATGTAGGCTGCAGCCAGCAGTCAGGTCACTGGAAGTCATGAAGGAAAGACAGTGAGTGGACTAATGGATCATACAAGGGCTCAGATGACCTGCTTGACCCTTTCTATAGATGGAGACAAACCAGATGCCATGGAGCTCTTGCATAATCATATAGGCAAGGAGTGTGTATGTGTGTGTGTGTGTGTGTGTGTGTGTGTGTATTTTAATAAGGCTGTGCTGCTAATCCAAACTTGGAAGCCCCCAAGGCTACTGCCAAGGCCAAGTGAGCCTGACCCTTAATCCCAGACAAATTGCATGCACTCTTATTTCATTCCACCTATCATCAATGCAGTGGACACTGCTGGTAGATTTAATCCATTTATACTCTGTAGATTTATACTCCCTCACAAAGAGTTGTGTGCACCAACAACAACAACCAAAACTGTGTTGACAGAACCCCCGACTTCAAAGAGTGAGACCCTGATTTCGCAGAAGGTAAACACAATGGGCAGATCGGTTTGCGGGTGGGAGGGGAAAGGGGTGGGGGGGGTGATGAAGAAGCTATTGTGCCTCCAGCAAGCAGCAAAGGAAGTAAGGGCTTGTTTTCTCTGGGTCCCTGCCACAGATGATGGTGCTGATAGCACAGCCTTGTCAGCACCCCTGAGGACACTGGGAGAACACATTGTATCTGGATCATGAACTGAGAAGATGGCGAGGAAGATTACTTTGAGGTCAGTGTCAAAGCTGCAAGGGGTCAGAGATATCTGCAAGGGGTCAGAGATATCCTGGCGACATGGAACCGTTATAGGGTCACTTCAGATGGTCAGACTAAACAAGGCATTTTCAAGTCCGCCTTCCTGTCTGGAATCAATGATTGCACTCAATCTGCACATCTGTTCCATGTTATACGGGACAAATCCTCTGACAAAGACTCAGTCATGGATGGTTAAACCACATGTTGCCGTCTGAGTTCTAACAGTATGTTGCATTTGAAAACCACTGAGAATGGTGGACACTTAATAGGTTCACAAGTCTTACATGATGCGTCTTCCTCCTTCATGTTGCATCTTAATTGAAAAAGCTACAAACCATAGCTCATTAGAACGTTTTCTGTAATTTGGACCGTAATCTGACATGAATAGTGTTGTATTGTCTAACAATAGATGCACACACACATTAGAAGTCCACAGGTCAATGCCCTACAGTTCATCCTATGTGTTTCTCTACACAATGTGAAAGGATCAAACAAAATCCAACCTATCGTCTCTCCAGGTAAAACAAAACTCATTCTGGGTCAGGGGAAGTAGTCTGGCAAATAAATTGCAGTCTACACCAGTTGTATCCAAGCAGTTGAACATGAATTCTAATCCAGTTATGATATGCACTGATCCACATTACAACAATGGAGGAGGAGATTTAACAGCAAGAAGCAAAGCATGCTGGTGGATCTGTCCTGCTTGTTTAAACTGTTTTCTTCAGATGAAAAACAACAAGTCACTGCCTCAGCCGAAGCAATTGGGTTTTGGTTATTTCACTTTCTTTGGCACGGAGAGCCATGATACATACATTGAATATGTCTTCCTTGCCTCAAGGTATCATATTGTATCCTACAATAAATACATAGAAATGAAAAAAACCTTTTCAAACTCACTGCACAGTTTTCTTCTCACATTGGAAAACTGGAGATCAAAGTCTTTGGATTGTGGAGTTTATGGTCATCTGTGAAATTGCGTTGACTCACCATACTAAAAACACCTCTGGGTATGAGGGGATTTCAGCCTCCCCCTGACAGGTTGGGATGATGCCATGCCTGTCAACTCATCACCACCCTACACATCTACAAACACCCCACACTGCTGATATCACTTCATTTCCCGATCATTACTTCGAGATGAGTCGTAAATTGAATTAATCACAGTGACCGGATGGGGATATGGTGTCAGTGATTTTTTCAGTTTGCTCTTATTTTTCGGTACAATTCATTTTGTGCAGGCGAGCATGTGAACCCTAAAACAACTCAATCAATTTGATCAGTGCATGGAACCTGAAAGCCAGATTCCCCTTAAGGATGCTGTGTAGATTGTCCTACTACTACAAAGTAACATCCCACCTGCATACCCATCTAGCCAGAAGTCATAAAACGTTGCATATATATTACATATACACTATCATAAATTTGACCATGCGATTTTATCACACTTAAGGTATTGTGTTGTGTGTGAGTTTTTTTTTTGTGGGCTGTCAACTTGTCTCTCCTCTGTGGCTGAAGAGCAGGTTGTGCCACCTAGAGACCAGAGTGATCAGCTGTTCTCTCTCCTTTCTGAGGCGCAGAACGCAGCGAGCAGATGCATATTTTTACATGTTGTTTCATGTGCGCTAAGTATGTCCATGTAACAAATTCATAGAGAACAATATAGCTTTAAAAATAAATACCAAATGGATTATTTCGTCTCGTCTAGATTTCGTTCTCGCCGTTTTCAGCCTACTTTTTAACCCGTGAGTGGATACCGACTTTTTTCAAGGACAATATATAACTAAATACTGGACATAGTAGTGCAAAGGCGATCATTTCCATGTTATAGGTGTGATTTTATTTTTTAATCACACGTTGAACAAAGTCTGAATTTGTGGAGCGAGCAGTCTACATGCGGTGACATTCATCACAGACTGTCCTGTTTTCAGTCTCTGTTACCAGATATACTGACCAGGACTGCTCAGAAACTCCTTCACATTTGGGAAATAAACACGTTTTTGGAGTAATAATGGCAAAATAAAAACAAGAAATGCCGAAGATGCGCCCTCCTGTTAAAGGACAGTCCATGTCCATGTGTCTGTCAGGAGAGGTAAGTAAGAAAATATGTTTTTTTTTCTTTGATGTTCTGAATTAAATGTCATAAATGGGTTATAACTCCTTGCATGGGAGTTTTACTTGCAGTGAACCTTAGGGGTTTAATTGCTAAATACTTTGCATCATGTACTGAAAGGTTATCAGTCGTTCAGGAAAAATGTCTGAACTGAATTGAAGTTGGTATTGACCGTAAGGCTGAAATTGTTTTTATTGAATGTAAAAAGCAGGCAACTGCCCCCCAAAATAATCCACCCCTACCCTCCCCCCCACCCTATGGCAAAGACGTCACAAATCTGTCATAAAACATTGTAAATCTATCAAGCGTAGGCTAAATCTATAGATGACTTTAATTATTGAATTACATCCACTAAAATGTCAGACTTCTTGGTTTAGACAGTACTCGACTGCAATCCCAAACCTGCCATTACTCGTTTTGATCAAATGCCAATTGCAGATAAACGATTGCTACACCTGTATTCAGTATTTTACATGGGGATAAGCAATCATCTTTCAGTCTGCTTAAGCTATCTCAGGGTCTGATTCCAAGAAGGACACACCTCAATGCAACAAGCACCTGCAATAATACACATTGGTCACACATTATTTGCCTGCAATTGACACGAAGTGCTGCTCGTTAGAAAATGAGCATCAGCAATATGATAGCCATGAAATGGAGCAAACCATAATAGACTCCATGGAGATCATGCTGTTAATTGGATGGATATTCTTTAAGTCACACCTTGAAGACACCAACCGGGGGAATTTGGATATGACTCCCATTTTTCTAATGTGACGTGCCTAACATTCAGGATTTGGTGTGAGGAGTGCTCTTGCATTTTATAATAGCATACCCCACTGGAGGTATGGTGTTATATTGTTTGCCTTTGAGTTTAGGGATTTCCCGATTTTGGGGGGGCCAAAGTGGCCTTTGTCGTTGAGCTCAGTGCATGAAAACCAGATGAGACCTTAGGCTTGTAGCAGGGGTTTTTAGGTTACTGACCATGACCTTTTAGCAGACTTAAATCAAGTCAGAAGTGAAAGTGAGTGACACGATTAAAGGAGAGAAACTGAGTTGAAGTGTGAAACTATTCCATTTGTCGGTCAGCCACACCTGTAAAACCACCCAGCAGAGCTACATGAAGCCTTAACACACGGCCAGGTAACTCTATCTTCACTGGTCACTCAGTTGGCAGGCTAAACCAGCAAAACCTCCAGCACCAACCTCACTGTCTGCTGTTTAAGAGATGGCCTTTGGCTCACAAGGATTAGAGACCTGCCCCTAATCGACTTACTGTTAACTCTTTCACACCCCACAAATACACACCCCTTCTGAGGTTCTGATCACAACCCAGTCTGCCTGTTGTGAACGAGGCCGTGATGCAGCGAATGAAGAGTTTGATGGGTTGTCCTTCTCTCTTGTCCCGCACTGTTCTGCGTATAAAACAAATACTTGGACATGTGCCAGTGAAACTGCTAATCTCTTAGTAATCACAGATTAAATCCTCCTTCTGCTTTGAAGCGGAGGTTTCACCACTGCAGGACTCTGAATGGAATGTGGACATGTATTCCTGCAACAGATATATAGTACATGCACTGTATATCGGTGTGTAACATATAACACACGTGTGGCAAGGGGAAATAGCAGGACGACCCACTCAAACGATCAGGGGAAGGTATTTTTAAAACGGTATTGTTGAGCAATAATTGGGACACTGTTGTGATGAGGTCTTTTTGTCAGCTTCTGATATTCACGTTATTCTCTCCCCTCCCCAGGGATTGGATAAATACACCGGCTTGTATGCAGTCCTCCATTCCTTCAGTAATTGTATTCAAATGACAATATGAAAGTCTGTCTCAGGAGTATACTTGATCCCCAGTGCCAACACATTTGTCATTATTTGGCTTTTTTTTACGTTAAATATCCGGTGGATGGGTTGGTGCACCAAGGCAGGTCTTTGGGCTGTCATATAATACTGTCCTAAGCAGCCCCTGGGCCTTTCAGCGGATCTGCTAGCTATAAATAATGGCACATATGTCACCATGCTCCTAGCTGACGCACTCTAAGCTCCATCCTTAGCTGCACAGAAGCCCACGGAGAGCTCAGCACTGTGGCGTCTGACTGAGTGGCTGCACACTGGGCGATACAGAGGGAAGGCCAGCCTAAGGCTCGCCCCACACAGTGTCTTCATCCCTCTTCATCTTAGTCATCGCAGGTTTGTCACTATCACCGTCTGCAAAGTAGATGTTAGGTGGTTCGCCCTGTATTTCCCTTCCTCCTCAATGAACTTGGGACAGCTAGGCTAGCAGCCTACTGACCTGGTAGGAAAAGAAGGGCCTTATTATATTATTTGTCCTAATTTAGTTCTGTCTTTGCAAGGCCCTCAAAAGCCCACCAGCACCTTCGAGACTAATAAATATTGGTTGCTGAGCAGGATATCCATTGTAATAACCGTGCCGTCTTTAACAGCCACTACAGGGACACATAAACTACTTGCTTTACAACCAGCATGTCTAATATTATGTGCTTTACGGGAACACAAACTTGAAACTGCACATTTACAAGCCAGTTTTTCTTGTTAACAATCGTATTCCCACCAGTGTTTTACGAAGTAATAGCAAGTTAATCTCCATATTACTGGTAAAGCCAACTTAATAAAAAACCAAAGTACAATGGTGTTTGTTCATAAACAACACGTGACAACAATGTTAGTTTTTTTCTTACGGATCCTTTGATAGAACTATAGATAGATCTACGATCCACACACAGGAGCGTTAGAGGGCAGAAGTGCAGCGTTAAGTTGGCTGTAAAGCAACTGAGGCTGATTGAAGGTTGTGTCTATCATCTGGGAAGAGAGACTTCTGCAGAAGTCAAAGTGTTCTTGCCTAGTTTATGATTAAATACAGTAAATATGGAGTCTGTGTGGTGGGCAGATGGTTTTCCTTGTAACAGCCAGCGAGGTGTCATTCACTGAAGCCCAGCGTCAGCCGGTAGGGAGGAAAAGGAGCACAGAGATGAACAGCAGCTCAGGGCCCCAAGCGTGTTCACATACAGTCTCGTCTTCCTGACTGATTCCAGATGTCAGACAAGACCGAGGTGTCATTTTTCTGCAGTGCCCCCTCATTTGCCAAGGAATCTGTCTTTGGACAAAAATCTCCGAAGCTAGGGTTAGACCTTGGCAGGCATCAATGTCTCCAAATACCTTCTTTTTTTTCCCCAAGAAGAAAAGGTAGTTCAGAGGCAGTGTTCATGCCGCAGAGAGCAGTGGGGGACAGCTGCAGGAGAGGAGGAAGTCACATGACACACCTAACAGGTGGGGGAAATGCTTTGTAGTGTGGCTTCCAATCCCACCATGATAAAAACACCACCAATGGAAAGTCTTTTTGCGATAACCTGAGTTACAAAATGGTTTCATTTTGTATTTAAAGATCTGGCAAATAGTTTTCTACTTACCACTGTCATTTTAATGTATGGATTGTCTTTAGTAATAAGGTACCACAGTTTTGACAAATCAATATGGTTGGGCTCTTCGTGTGCATGTGTCAATTCATGACCCGTCAATAGTCCATTTGAGCTCGTCAGAAGGGAGATTGGGTTATGCCAGCTGTCTATACATGTACTCATCTCAATCTCTGGACAAAACATAATTCCTCCTTTCCAACCTTCGGACGTCAATTTATTGTCCATCTATAGTCCATTTGAGGATGTCAGAAGGGAGATTGAGTTATAGTAGAATAATGCCTGCTGTCTATACATGTACTGGACTCAATCTCTGGACAAAACATAATCCTCTGTCTCTCTCTCGAGGCTTTGGATGCATAGTAGGACCCAGGCCAAAGCCCTCTCTCATTTATTCATGATATTCTGATCCCCGTCTCAAATGGACAAACCCAATCCTGGGACTGGCTGGTCAGCACTTAGAGAGCAATCCCAACAGACTTGTGTCCCCAGACTAGTTTCGTCTCCTCAGATCATCTGATCTGCTTCTTTTGTTTGCCAGTAAAGATATGTGACTCACTGTGTGTGTCTGTGTCTGTGTGTGCTATACAGACTTGAGTCGTCTGCCTGTGGAATTGATTACCATACCATCTTTGCCCCGTCGTAAGGGAGTGGTGATTCCCAGGCCTACTGCTGTTTCCTTATACCAAGGCATTTTCTAAAACATCAGTCATACTTTATATCAAATCCCCTAGGCTTGTAAAGAAGACCTGATTGTCTTAGGAATTGAGGTCAAACTACAGGAATTCATAGAAGACGAAGGCGTGCTGTGCTTCCTTTGATGTTATCTGTTCGATTATGTTTGTCAACATCAAAAAAATAAATAGATAAATCTGAAATAGCTGCATCTACATAATGCGTTTCATATGTCATGTGAGCGTGTTTAAAGTAAAGCTGTGATCTCTTTAGTGTGATTACAGTTTGAGGCATCACAACTGGAGCCTCTGTGATGTATCTCTTCTTGTCTTTCTCATTGACTCGTATGAGAATCTGAGATAGCCGAGGGGGTAAATTACATCAAATAAGTGAATGAATTCTGCTATGTCTTCTCTGCTGGAAACGAAGCCTTATGTCAGCTCTTCTGCACCGAGGCTACGAGATGAAATAGTCTGAGCCACAGATATACAGCTGCTCTGTTCAGCTTTTGTGTCATTTTCTAAAGATCTTTATTTTTTTTTGTATCACAGGGCCAAACCTCAGCTACTGTGCGCTGGCTGTGCTCATTTACAGGTTCACCATCAATGCAGAGACATGCAAGGACTGCTGCAGGCATAAACAAAAAGAGACATATAGATACACAGTTAGGGACAGACTGAAATATTGACAGTGTGTGGGGGGAGGGGGGTGGGGGGAATACAACAAAATACTTTTAGCGGTGAGAGAGAGAGAGAGACAGAGAGAGGGAGAGAGAGAGAGACAGACAGAGGGAGAGAGAGAGAGAGGGAGAGAGAGAGAGGTAGGGAGAGAGAGAGAGAGAGAGAGGGAGAGAGAGAGGGAATAAGTGATGAGTCACTGAGACGACAACAAATTCTGTCTTTCAATTTCCATCATACCACAATACTGGTCCGCAGAGAAAATCTGAGCGAGACAGACGCCGGGGTAAAAAAAATATATTAAAAAGAGGGGGGGGGGGTACGCAGCTAGGGCACATGGTAAAATGTGTAGATCACGGGGCGGAGATGCAGGAAGCAAGGGAAGAAAGAGAGAAGTGTTGCCTGGGCGTTGTGTAAGCGTCTCATTACCGGGCCTATCAGAGGGCTAGTGTGTCTGTGTCTGCGTGACACAGCTGACCCGCTGCCACACGCTGCTCTGTGCCCCTTGAGCCAATTAGAGGCTCTGCTGGCTCATTTCCTCTGAGCAGCGCCTCAGTGTGCCGCTGCATGCTGAGTGGCTGGGAGCCGCATCTGAATGGAGCTGCCTTATCCTGAGCAGAGCCACACTGAGCGCTCTGGACTCTGGATGTGATTAAATATCCCGCAGAACGGCATGTGTGGGGATATATATTAATATTGCTCGATAATTGTTTTTCCACGAATGTAGTTATCAGAACCAAGCAAGGGGGATGTGCGTGTGTGGAGTGGGGTGGGGGGTTGGCGGTGGGGGGGTGGGGGGGCGGTGAGGGGGTTGCATGCTAATGTTGGTTCACATTTAGGTAGCCTGGTGTAATTTCTTTGTGGGATTATGTAAACACAGGGTACTTGCGTGCCGTACTGTACAGTACAGTACAGTACAGTACAAAGAGATATAGCACGGAAAGGGAACCTTGAGATTGCATAGAAAATCCTACAGTAGGTGTCTAGAGTTCTAGGTCTTAAGAGTGTGCGTTTCATCGACTTCACAACTTGTGTTTTATTCCCTCCGTTGAACGGAGCGTTGTTTTAGTTTTTATCTGCTTCTAACCCACACACTGTCAAGCGCACACAGACACACACCTACACACAAACACGTACACACCTGCCTCCGTCCCACAGGATCGGAGGTAATATTTGTGAGCTGTTGTAGGAGGGGTTACAGTGTGGCTGTGCTGCTGTTTATAACCCTGTACATTATATATCAGTCTCTTCTCTGGTTGTTTTGTTATCCCTCATATTCTCCAAGACCTACAGTATTTCCTGTACAGTATACCTTCCTTCACATTGGGCTTTGACATGAGAGGCCGGCTATTTCTCGTGGTTCCAACACTAATGCACAAAAATTATGGTGTTGAAGCTTTGTAAAGGTCACTGAGTTACAAATGAAAAGACCGTTTGAGCACACATAAGTCCAACCACACATATATAGACTGAACAGTTAGTGTAAAGGTACATCTTTAAAGAGCACAGGCTTCTTGGTAACCTGATTCACGTTTATTTTGTCCTAACTGGCTCGTAACCTGACTGGTCTGTGGGTTGTGTCCCCTGGGAGCACTGAATGAATACCCCCCTTCAGAATGGCGGATCCTGGCAGAGTTTAGCAGTAGAATGGATGTTGTCCAAGCCCCAATCTTCTACTGTTGTTTTTAACTGTAATGACATGGATATTGTCTGTTAGGAATAGTATAAACTCTAAAGAATCAACTCCTGTATCTCCGTAGAGCTGTTTGTACTCAGCAGGCTACCACTTAACAAACTCCTGTTCGGTCAGCTAGTTAAAAGGTAGACATTTGAGCAGAATTGCGAGCACAATGTTCCAGAAAGATAATATGCTTCGTTTTCATTCATACTATTTTTGTTTTGTTTTTGTTTTTTTGCTGACAGCCAGCACAGCCAAGTGCAGAAAAGAAGCAGATCATTAAAAGTGTCATTCTTAAGCTGTTCCAACATCCAGACTTATGGGGAGGGGGGGGGGGGAGCTATTTTAGGCCATACTTGTTTATGGCAATTTGCTCTTACAGCCCCATTGTGTAATTGATATCACTGCATAGCTGCATAGCTGTTGATGTGAGGCAAGCCCTGAAAAGAGGCCGAAGAGCCCAGGGGAGCAGCGCAGCAAAAAAAAAGAAAGAAGAAAAAAAAGCTTTGATGTCAAACTAATGGTGGAGAGAGAATTCAACCTACATACTGCCTGCAAAGAAGAAACACGACTGTTTGCTATTCACGGCACACTTCAGTTGTGTGCTTGGGTTTTGGCCTGTTTGTGTGTGTGTGTGTGTGTTGAGGTCATGTTCGTGTGTGTGTGTTGTGTATTTGTGCAATAATTCGACCGTGTGCACTTGATAATGAGTCTGTTAGTTTGTGTGTGTGTGTGTGTGTGTGTGTGGGGGGGGGGGGGGGCACGTTTGTTGTTCTCATCTGTGTCATTGTTCTGTGGATTGTGCATTCAAGCATCAACATGTGTGTGAAAAATGTGTGTGTGTACGCACTTGGTTTTTACTTGGCTGACCACCATGAATGTGTTTTTGTGTGCGCTGCATGTGTGAGCAAGTCGTACGCATGAGTGTGTGTGTGTGAGTGGGAGTGGGTGTAGTGGGGGGGGGGGGATATTTTCAGGGTACATTCTTTAATGTTTTTTGGGGGGTCTTTTTTGTTCCACTCAAGGGACTTTTCCCAACACTTAATGCTTATAAGAATGGTTCTAAATGAGAACTTAAAACTGAGATACACTAATCAAGACCTTAATTACCGTGCAGTAGATGAGATATGGTGGCCGTGCTAGATTCTGGCATTTCAGAGACGGTGGGATCAAAGTGAGACAGTGGGAGAGGAGACAAGTGAATAAGGAAGTTGGAAGTTGGCAGCGAGAGACCGCAGAGTAGTCCTCTTACTTCCTCTGCCTCAGGCTGTGCTTGTACTGTGGGACCCCATTTTGTGCCCTAGTCTATCGGGCGCATTAACAATTTAACTTTTCCTTTGAATTATGGCAGCGTAGGCCTCATCCAGGGATTAGCTCTGGATCCCCTGGTGTAGCAGTCTGCTATCAGGCCCCAGCTTTGGCAGGCCTCAGTTCCGTTGGCCAGGGTCAAGACGCCCATGTCTCTGTAAGTGCAGGATCAGAGAAGATGCTGGAACATTGCCGAGCCAGTATCCCTCCTGTGATTTTCCCGGATCTCTCAGTTCTCTGTCACAAGTTAAGGTCCTTAAAGGATTGTTTTCAGATGAATGTCGTTTTTTCCGGATCGTATTTCACCTGGTGTGACACAGCCGGGTTAACACTTGGACGCAATGAATTTTATAACTCACGTCGCAGTTTTAATCATCTCATATTTAATTGACGTTATTTCATATTTTATAGGCCGGGGCTGTATCATGTTGCTTTACCCAAACCCCCAAAAAGTAGTTTTCTTCACACACACCCAAACATGCACACTCAAAAACATACAGTGTAACGATGAACTCTGGACATTAGCTCTGAGTCCTGATTGAACATCAAGAGATGAGAGTCATCAATAAAATCCAGGCTCATATTCACATAAGCATCGTTAGTGTCAGGGTTGCACTGTGCATTATATTTGTTCTCATTGAAATGAGTCCAGTGGAGCTGAGGTACTGGCACAGGCAAAGGCTTTCAGTGTGACAAGGGAAGTCAGCTGACGATGGGACCCAAAGCACTAATGGCTGGCCGTTGCATTAAACATGGCCCAGCAGGCTTCCATTAGAGACACCTTGTTATTCCTAGAACCAGGCTGAGAGGGGAGCAGAGCAGGAGCCACTAAGTCTGGTGGTTCCCTCAGGACCTCCTCCTCCTCGTGCACTGCTCCTCCTCCTTGTCCATTCCTCCTTCTCCTCGCCCACTCCTCCTCCTCCTCGTGCACTCCTCCTCCTCCTCGTCCACTCCTCCTCCTCCTCATGCACTCCTCCTCCTCCTCGTGCACTTCTCCTCCTCCTCGTCCACTCCTCCTCCTCCTTGTCCACTCCTCCTTCTCCTCGTGCACTCCTCCTCCTCCTCGTCCACTCCTCCTCCTCCTCGTCCACTCCTACTTCTCCTCGTCCACTCCTACTTCTCCTCGTCCACTCCTCCTCCTCCTCGTCCACTCCTCCTCCTCCTCGTGCACTCCTCCTTCTCCTCGTGCACTCCTCCTTCTCCTCGCCCACTCCTCCTCCTCCTCGTGCACTCCTCCTTCTCCTCGTCCACTCCTCCTTCTCCTCGTGCACTCCTCCTCCTCCTCGTGCACTCCTCCTCCTCCTCGTGCACTCCTCCTTCTCCTCGTCCACTCCTCCTTCTCCTTGTGCACTCCTTCTTCTCCACGTGCACTCCACCTTCTCCTCATGCACTCCTCCTTCTCCTCGTGCACTCCTCCTTCTCCTCGTGCACTCCTCCTTCTCCTTGTGCACTCCTTCTTCTCCACGTGCACTCCACCTTCTCCTCATGCACTCCTCCTTCTCCTCGTGCACTCCTCCTTCTCCTCGTGCACTCCTCCTTCTCCTCACGCTCTCTCTCTACAGCTGGTGAGTGTAGGACGTGTAAGACAGCTGGTGTCTCTGAGCTCACCAAGGTGACATCAAACAGGCAGCATTGGGGAAGGGGAACGGATCGGGGGGGGGGGGGGGGGGGGGGGGGGGGGGGGGGGGAGATATACAGCTTTGATTCCAAACAGGAAGGAAAACGTACAGTACACATCTTTGGGGCTGTAATCTGACACGGGCGTGTCATGTTTACCTCAGCAATGTTATTGGAAATGAAACAAGTGTCTAATGCTGTCAGTGTGAGCTGTGACTCTGGAGCCTTGACTTGTGAACGGCACTGATCTGCCATACAAAGAAACGATTGTATTGGGGCTTTGACAGGCAGGCTGTGATTTAGAAGCCAAGGTTTACCTGAAGCTGAAATCCATGGTGGGCTCATAGACTCAGTGGTGCGCCATTTAATTGTAATACGTGATCAGTTCATCCTTGTTTGAATCTGAATCCACGGCAAAGTTGAATTTGAATGTTTCAGATGATGTTCAGTTCCGTGGTGGTGTTCTATGGTGTTGTATTTCTATCAAGTTAATGGTAGGTAAAGTTCCCTGAACCTCCAATTATGACTTGCTTATTTGAGTTCTGTCAAGAGTCTGTTGCAGCCTTGGTGCAAAGATTTTTACATGTATTCATTTAGCAGACGCTTTTATCCAAAGTGACTTAGAGTAAGTACAGGGACAATTTTCCCTGAGGCAAGTAGGGTGAAGTGCCTTGCCCAAGGACACAACATCATATAGCCACAGCCGGGGCTCGATCTCACAACCTTCCGATCATGAGGCCAACGCCTTAACCGTTGAGCTATCTGACGCCCTGACGTGCATGTCAATAATCACTAATTGCCACTTGAGTCAAGCACATTGACAAGTCAAATGTTTTATCTTTAACAATGATTCCTCAACACCACAAGCACAATTCATGCTAGGTTTCCACCTGCTTTCAGTCCAATCAAAGTCTTACTATATTGACAGGATTTACACACCTTGTCAGAACCAACTCATGTAACAGCATGAATAGCTTTTCATTGAGAGTCATGATGCAGTCTCCATCATTTTGCCAGCTCTTCAGCAAATATGTAATCAGCGCTATTGACACTGGAGTTAGTGAAAATATAAATCAATGGCTGTTTGATCAGACGGACATTAATAGTAATAATAAATGAAGGATTGGGTTTAAAGGGAGAATACTATTCCCTTATAAATAAAGAAGTCCAACAAGCCTGTTAGGAAGCTCAGCCTATGCAATATTTATGACTTTTATTAGCTGCAGAATTAAGTCCAGCTTTCCTGAATTTAATCTGCAGTTGACGAAAATACCAAGGGTAGAGGAGAATGACAGGGGAATACAAATCACCTCTCAGCAACCTGGTGAAAAACGGCTTGTGTTTTCCCCTGAATCATACCAGCAAACAGGTATTTGTCTCACTTCCCATAAATACCAGTTTCATGTGGCTCTGAGAGCTGTATTCTCCCACTATGTATATTGTTGTTTTTCTTATGAATTCTCTCTTCAACTCTTCGCTCTCCTGACCACTCACATTGTTGCAATATTCTTGCCCCTGCATGAAGGTTTCTAATAGAAATACAGAATTGACTTAGGTGGTTGCACATAGCCAGCATACTGAATAGAGATTCATACAGAATGTATACATTTCAGTTTCCATCTGCAGCGCAGCCTTGCCCTCCCCGCCCCCCCCCTCCCTGCCCTGCCCCCCACCCCCCTCCAGTACTGTATCGTCTGTCAACACATTACTAGTAACCAGCATCGGTGAAACCCATTGCCAATTCAAGTCAATGGGTTAAATAGATCAGTCTATTTATAAGATGTCATCAGTGTGGAATATACCTGCTGGATTTAGGTCACTTTATAAATAGGCTTAAACCCATTCCCTGTACTGCAATGTGGTTTATAATTAGCCATGTTTGTACACAGTGGTTCCATGCGGGAACTATTAGTATTGAACCAGATTATAAATAGGCTTTTCATCATCAAAGCTGACTGCCCAGTAGTGCTGACATTTGAGGCATTTCACTCTGTAATGTCAATTCAATTAGAGAGAATTTCAGTGATCTCTGGAATGTCCATGTATAAGCAGAGAGAGAGAGAGAGAGAGAGAGAGAGAGAGAGAGAGAGAGAGAGAGAGAGAGAAAACGCACGACCATCCTTCTGTTTAGAACCTCGTTCCACAAAACAAAAAATGCGTGCACATGCCCAGGCATGCTCGCAAAGCGCGTGCACTAGCATTTTTTTCCCCTGAAAATACTCTTCTTCATCAAGGTAAATGAAAAGGACTAAAGCTTTGATTGCTTTAGATCCTGAGTACAGATTTAATCACTTCTCCAGCCCTCTCTTTAAGCCCCTTTTCAATCTAAGTTTAGAATCTTAAGAACAGACCCTTGTCAGTATCCCAGGGTCAGGAGTGTGAATCTAGAACGAGGACGTAGCACCTGTATCCCACAGGGATGTGTTTTTGTGTCATCGTCTAAAGGTTACTGGATGTGTGGCAACCCAACACCCAGCTGTCTAGTGCAGGGCAACCTGATTCTGCAACTCAGCCACGCTGTGGAGACTCCCTCGTGACTTGGTCTCCGGGTTACAGGAGCCACCATTTTAAGCTCAAACTACTTCCACGTTGTGGAGGCTGTGTTCTTACTGTTCAACCATGTCTACCTGTTCTTAGTGTGAGGGGGGGGGGGGGGGGGGGTGCCTAAGATGGATGCCAGAAAACAGGCTCCATATGACGAGACACTGAGTTAGAGAAGCCAGCTGCTAGTGTGCACGAGGAAATGGACTTAAGGAGAACCAAGCTTGCTGTAAGCTTTGAAGTAGGCTAACGAGACCACATGACTTTACATTCACATGGACACCTTTTCTCAGTTGGGGGGAGGGGGTGTAGTAAACACATATAACATAAAGAAAGAGAGATAAAGAGCAGGGCAGACAGGATAGAGACACGGAAAGAAAGAGACGGAAGGTGAGCGAATTATACACACAAACACAAAAAACCCTTTGGAAAACAACTAACTCATCACATTTTTCAACCTTTGCTGTATCATCAGTTAAAAGTTTTCCCAGATTACCATCCTGTTCAGCTCTTTATCTGTGCATGTTTGCCATTTATAATTTTTTTTTGACCTTGTACTGTACACACACTCCCAAGAGTTAGAGATGACTATCCCGTGGGGTTACGCAGCAGGGGCGGGAAGGAGCCCAGTGCAAACAAGCCACTCGTGACAAGCATCTCTCCCTGTGGGTCTGGAAACAAGAGAACATGGCTGCTGAGCGAAATCTCCCAATGGATCCAGCATCACCACCTTGAAACGGCCATCTTAGCATGTGCGTGTCCGTGTGTGTTTGTAAATATGCATTGGATGTACAGAAAAGGCGAACACACACAAGCACACACACGAACACACGCACACACACGTTTGTCTTTGCGCTGATGCGTTCAACTTCACCTGTTTGCACACAGGAGAGACCGTGATCATCCACCGCATTCGCTCGTGCTCCAGCCAGTGCCCGACACGATTCGTATGCAGGCCGAGGGTTCTCTGCTATTGCGCCTTCAGCATATATATCCTCTCCAACCCCCTGTATGATCCCTTACCTAGCCTTGCCAAGAAGTGTGGGCCTCTGTAGTGACTCACACCCATGCATACAAGTATTGATCTGGAGTGAAAGGGAGATGATTAGAAAGGCATTGGTGCTGCTGTATGTGCTGACAGCTCAGGTGGAGAACTCCCCAGCGAGACGCTACAGTACCTGCTTAGTCCCTCAATACAGAGGGAGGGTATAGGGAGGATACTGCCTGTGGAGAGGTGATGTGGTGGGCGTACAAGGCCTTGGATTTATCCCAGCTAATCAGATATACTTGGCATGAAAGACAAATAGCCCTCAGGCATTACTGTGCTTAGCCTACTTAATTGAAGAAATCTCACTGTAACAGGTACAGAAGGGGGAGAAGGTCTCATATTAAAGCCTATGAGACACACATGATGTACTTACTAGTAACAGGCGAATCATTTTATCCTGGAGCTTTTTAGCTTAGCATTTCTTTGTGGGTACAAAAAAAGAAAATGGATCCTGGAAGGAAAGATTTTGATGCATTAAGATTATTGCATTTTATGGTGGCCATGATATCCTTGATTGTGAACAGGATACTATATCATTGTATTGCATAAGCAGTGAGGTACAATGACAGTATCAATAGTTATAGCATATTTTATTACAGTTCTAAATGGACTATAATGTCTTATTGGCTAAAATCAAGACCTTCAATTACAGTGTGTTATCTCTACACTCCATGATATGTGAGGATTGAAAATAACATGAGGAAAAAAAACTTAATTTCGCCGGTGTCAGTCCAAAATGGACACTTTTAGGTATGGAGTCTGTACGGACAGCATTATTAGGTTGTGGCTTTGCCTGCAGGAGATGACTTGTTTTCATTAGTTTGAAGCTTAATGTGCCCTTTCTGGTCTTCATTAGGTGCGGCCATGACCAATGGAACTCGACAGTCTGAGCACGCACACCAAGTGGTAATCGTTTTCCGTTACCCCTTTAAGTGTTTATGTCCAATCGAATGGGACAACAATAGTTACAACATCTCCCTTGGTACATGGTGATGTGAACGTCTCAAGGCGAGGCAGGGATGTGTGTGGAGAACAGACTGTGCCTGTTCAGCACACACACACAAAGTCCACTTTTTGTTTCCTTCATATACCCGTTCATTCTGTGCCCTGCCATTTGGTAAAAAGTTAAAACTTTTAACATTTATTCGGAGTAAAAAATAAGGCCTCCTCGATGGCAATGTCATTGGAATAATAAGAGCTGAAAAGACATGCATTGAGAACATTATTAAGTGCAGAGTTCTCCAAGCATTTCTGGAGCCTGGTACAGTGGGAAAGTCCTGAGTGTCACTGCTCATCACATAAAGAGCATGGTGAATATGCAGTCATTCATATCAGTAGAGTCCTCAAACCTGGGATTGTCAAGAGTTGAAAACATTTCAAGAAAAGACCTTGTCCCTAAAAAAATCTGAGACTAAAAAAGAGAATGGAACTTTATTATAAGATGTCCTTGTGGCCATTGTTGCAAAAACAACCTTTTTTTTAGCTTTTGCTGTTGGTAATGTTTTTCTCATGTTCTGATTCCCCTGTCAGATTCATGAATCGGTTATGAACTCCATGGTTACAGCTTGGAATCTCATGAGTTCTGTTTTTCACACGGACTAAAAATAACTGCTCTTCCATTCTCACCACGCCTAAGATGCGGAGTGATAAAAAAAAAAAAAAAGATGTTTGTATTGATTTAGCGTATGAACGCGCCAAAGCAAGACATTCGATGTCTTTGAAGGGATGTCTGCGGTTGACAGGCAGAGTTGAGGTGTTTCTGCTATGGTAGCTTAGTGTCACCTCACCTGAGTGACTGTTGGACACACCTGTCAACAGGAAGTCATATGGATGTTTATTCATTTTCCAGCTAAAAGGCCTAAAAATAGCAGGACATGAAAACTGCTGAAAACACAGTGGCATTTCAAGGAAAGGAAAGTGAAGTGTCAACTGAAAAATAAAGTGCTTTCATGGCTACAGGCAGACCTACGCTGTATTGTTCCTTACGTCAAGAAATTATTTGTGGCTCCCTTCTGTGTATTACGCTTTACTGGAATATTTAATTGTTAGCGATGCAGATTGATGAGAAGGCGAAATCTCAGGGACATTGCAGGGGTTTGTCAGTCGACAAAATTCAAAGATGAAGACACATTTTAAAAGAGCTGTCAAAGTCTGTCATTATGAGGTGACACACTCAGCAGAACAGACACACCCACGGGGTTTCCCAAAGAAATAAAGATTAGAAATCTTTGTCCGTTTGTCAGCTTGTGTTCTCTGGTCCATCTATCACATCTGTGCTAACACACATCATTCAAATTAGTTCTTCATTATACTTGATCGCAAAAAAAAAAACAGCCGAACCCAGTGGCTGAAATGAAGACACATTTTTTTTATCCTTCTTTCTTTTTCCTTAAATCTTTCCCTCCCTCTTCTCTCTTCATCCAAAACCATGAAGCTGGTTCTTTTTAAAGCTAAAGGGGTTGCTGAATCTGCACCGCATTGTTAGACTCTCTTTTACATTTGCCTCACCTTGTAATTCTCTAACTTTCAGACACCGAGCTGACTGCTTCAGGATTTGGGAGCTTAAACTCAAGACATTTTTAGCCGTGGCATTTTGGGGTTTAGGGTGATGATTTGGGGAGGGGCAGGGCAACAGCAGTTTCTAATGACTAATGACTTGGAGGGGAGAGAGAAGACAGCAGACCCATGTGCTGGTGGTAATCCCTAGCTGAGTTGTGTGTGTGTGTGTGTGGCATTGGCTGGACCTGATGAAGGGGAAGCACAGACACAGCCATACATGATCTAAGTAGGCAGGCAGCAAGGCAGGGATTGAGGTCACAACAGAACCAGTCCAACTTCGCACTACCACACAGCTTGGATTAATACTGAGGAGTTTACCCAGCATACTTTTCAGGTTTCTTGTTTTTTAAAGAAAGGTGCATTTTGGGGGAAATAAAACTGTGGGTCAATGAAAACTGACTCTGAAGGATCCCATAGTGATTATGGAGTATGGTTTTGTGAGGAGCTTTCATGAAAATAAAAAACACTGGCAGTAAGTATGAGGCCAGGAGCATCTTTCTGATGAGTTTCTGATAAAGATTATTAAAGAACGTTATAAACTCCATATGTACTTTAAATGCTTCAGAGAGCTTCGCCTGGTTGCTCTCTCCCTGGAAGAGGGATTTCGTCCTGGTGTTTGACAGGTGTCAGGACCGGAGGAGGAGGAGACAGCTGAAGTGGGTGCGATGCCTGCAAGTGTTCATCCAGCGATGCATCAAAAGTCATATAAATCCATTATTTATGCTCTCCAGAACATCAAAAAGGTTTTCTTGGCTGTGTGTCACAGCACGCTGATTGTATTCACGAGAGCGATGAGATGTGAAGCTTCATAATCAGGGAAGCACGTCCTCCCCAAGGCCTTCCTGACCGCTGTTTCTGGGCTTAATGAAAACTCAAACAGCCCCAGTACCTCCCTGAACCAGTGCACTTTATATATGAAACACAGCTGTGACGAAAAGGGGACGTTGCTTTTCAAACGACACAAATCTACAGATTATAATTTTTTTGGCGGTGTGCAAACTACAGACAAATACACAAATATCCCTATATAACACATTACCCTTCAAACTCACTAAATCATCTCAGTGTTTGACGTTAAGCCTACTTCTCAATTTTTTTATGGTCAACCATTTAGATCAGTCTCAGTGGTATCAGCCCCTCGTCACCATGTCCCGGCCTGATTCTGTCTGTTATGACAGCAGCTCAGCCAGCCTCTGAACATGCCCTGTCATGAGTAACGCTTCTAGCCTTGGGGCCCGTAAGACCACAACCATGTGGTAGGTTGACAGGGGACCTCATTAGAAGGATATGTCCCATTGAACGACTTCCATCACAGTGTGAAGTGAAACACCTGCTCCCCCTATCTAAGCTGTCTAAGTCCAGCTGATTCTCTTCAGCGGGAGACCAGAGCTCACCGGATGCTTTGTTTCGGATGCCTGGCTCCCCTTGTTGTGGCGTGGGGGAGGGACGTGTGGTCGTGGGGGTGGGGGGGGCGACGCTGGAGGTTGGTCTTCACTGCGGATTTTTTCAACACCTTTGGCGTGTCTAACAGCACAAATGAAGGGGCGTGAGGGGGAGAGAGGAGAGAGAGGGGCCGTGATGAGCGAGAGTGAGAGCGAGGGAGCGAGAGACAATGTGCGCCTGCAGATTATGCCCCCTCACTCTCAACTGTACACCACTGATTAGGACTGGCAGTCCTTTAGTTCCTTCTGCTCAAACACTGTGTAACGCAAATATTGGACGCACTCATTCAATTGAGGCTAATGCATTTGTTTACTATGCTTATGCCACAGTGGGCACGAAGTAATGCCTTTAGCACACGACCACGAGAGGACCAATCTGACTTGTTATCGCCTTCTCTCAGTACTGTGCTCTTCACTCAGCTGCTTGCCCAATGATTGGGGGGGGGAGAGCGGAGGGGAGAGGGGGGGGAGGGAGGGACAGAGAGAGTGCTGCTGTCCTCCACACGTTCAAGCTGATGTGTGTGTGTGTGTGTGTGTGTGTGTGTGTGTGTGTGTGTGTGTGTGTGTGTGTGTGTGTGAGGTTCTCCACTCCCTGTGTGCCGGTGCGTGACCGGGTTGCTGCACATCTTCAAGTCCCAGCTCCTTAACAAGAACAAGAAGCATGCACACAAATGGGAACACACGAGGTCAGCGCCTATGTGCCAAAGAGGTGATCAAAGTGGTGTGGTTGGAATAGAAAACCGCAAGACCTCTATTCCCTGATGGCGGTAACAGTTTCTGACTACGAAGGGCTTTGCGAGGCACGCAGTCATCAATAATTCACGCACCATTTGCATGTTCAGTCTCTCACCTGACAGTGAAAGGGTTAACCCCCTAGCTGCACATTTAGTGGCAATTTGCAAAGGTTATTTTGCTGCTCCATATTTAACCAGACAATTACCGTAAGCTGAGGAATTGGGAATTGTTTACCAAAGAAAAACAAAACAACCAGTAATCGTGTCTTGTAATCATTACGGCACCATCCATTCATGAGCTGTTATTCCAAGCACAGATTCTGAATACTGTGCGTAGCAATACACAGTATCAGCACTCCAGTGTAAATCAAAGCAGCTCTTCTGCTTATTTATATTTATCCCTCCCTCTCCCATCTCTGGCCTTGCAAATGCTTTGAAACGACATCATACGTCTGCAGTATTGTCTCTGAGTAGTGAAAATGAGGCGAATGTATTTCCTTTCTTAATGGACCATAAAAAACTATTGCGACACAGATGTCATAGTGAGGCGGATGGGGGGGCCACTTATTGCCTCCGCTGTTATTTAAGGCTTGTTGAGGAAGATGCAAAGTAATCAAAAGTCTCCCAGATTTATGCCAAAATTGTTCTGGACTTGGCTTCTATATCAGACATTGCTGATACAATTCAGCAGCAGACGTAGAAAACTGCAGAATCATTTAATGGAGACATTTTTTTTTTCCTTTCTTGTCCTTGAGTGTGTCCCTAGCGAGTGGAACATGTCTTTGTAACCTAATCGTGCACATCCAGTACCCCCACTCTACTGACAACCAAACAACAAAGTGAATATCTTCCTTCAAGCTTAGCCAGTAACATTTCTTGTTTCCTTGTCCCGCTCCCCACCCCCCCAACCCCCCACCCATCCCCCAGAAAAACATTCTTAGATCTTACTCATCATCTTGTGCTGTGTGAACGAAGAAGCATTGTAATAGGCAGTAACATTTGGTCTCCATCTTCCTTGTACTCTCCTCATTAAGATGGTAACACTATCATGCAGTGTTGGGTGAGCCTGTGTTATCTTTAAAAGCACTCCATCATTAACAGCCTTTCTGCTGGGCTGAGAGGCTCACTGAGCACTGGTGTCATCTAAGCTGAGTGCAAAAGCAGAGGAGACAAAACATCTATCCTGGGTTTGTGTATTATACCGAAGCTCTCCCAGAGAAACGTTTCAAAGGACCCCCGGAGCGTTGGAACAGACCTGTCAGTCAGCGCGTGTTTGGCTGTTACATGAGACGCCCCCCTGGATGGAGGAACGTGATTAAAAACGCCTCAATCGCAGCAAAGTGTTCAAATGTGACGACTGAAGACTGTACTAAAGACTCCAGAGAGATAGACTGAACTGGATTCAGGGCACACCATGCATGGATGGATGAATGGATGGATGGGTATGTTAAAAGAGGGGGCGCATAAATGGTCAAAGCTTAGAAGTGGGCGTAATGGTAATTGGACCTTATCTATGAGGGAAGAGGAGAGTGTGAAAGACCGCAAGCTCTCCTTGAGTTTCACAGATTCTGATATCAGCAGAAGAAATGAGATAGGACCATGTGCAGTGGAATAGTGTTGGCTCTTCCCCAAGGGAGGGATAGCATATCGAGGTAATGAATTGCAATGGATGGAGCCTCATGGGGTCTGCTGGCTCATGTGAGCACCATTGTGTGTGTCTGTGTGTTTGTGTATGTGTATCTACATATGTGTGTGCGCTTGCTTCCTTTAGGCACCTGCCCAGGTTCATTGCCATAGACTTAAACCCAAGATTTCTTATCTGCAAAACACCCCTAACACAACGACCAATATACTGTATGTGTATGCATGGTTCTCTCCAATTGCTGAATGTTTACTGACAGGACATGGATTTTAAATATGTTTGTTTTGTTTGTTTTTCCTTTTAGAGAAGTGCACAGCCAGATGAAATATGATATCTGCGCATCCCTCGAAACAAAGAGTAGTTGCCACGCGTCTTCAGGCAAGAAGAAGAGAGGAAGACTTAACAGCTGTCATACAGACAGACAGGTGAGTTCTAGTTGGTGAAACACAACAAAGTCATCTCCTGTCCCCAGTCTGGTGGTCATATCATTTACACCACAGGTGTCAAACAAAAGAACGCTTTCACAGACGTGTCCAAACAACATCTCAGCGACCAATCCCTTCCCTATGAATTATGGTTGTTGTTGAACATTGACCTGTGAGAACTTGAGAATCCTTAATGATTGAAAGCAGTAGTGTGAGAGGTACGGCTGTATGACCCCCCCAGGATCCCTGCCTTCTGGAAGACAGACTTTCATGTCAGCCTCCAAGTCAGCTGGCGTGCTAGCCACCTCTCAGCACCACGGGCGCTAATGCGACCTGCTAGCACTGATGCCAACTCCTCCTCCCCTGGAGACCCCTCAGCGTATCCTCCCCTCCATACTACTCCGAGAGGTTGGCAGGGGTGCTAAGTTAGTCGGGATTCTCCCTTCCAAAGCGGTGTCATTCGTAACAGCCTGCCCTGTGGCTTGCAGTATCTCATTAGTCCAGGCAGGGGGTGGAGGGGTCAGACAAAGACACTGTCTCCTCTTACTTTTAATCACTGGACAGTGAGTGTGTGTGAGTTTGATTGCTTTTCACCAAAAGAGACGTGTTCCCCATGTTGAGCATCCTATTTCGGCCCCAGGATCAGACCCACTACCACCATACAGCAGGAAACTTTCCTTCCTCATCCAAGGTTGATGGTTCTCTGTGGTTTTCCAGGCTGTCTCTTAGGACTTTCCGAGTGGTTTGGTAAAGCTTCCTAAACGCAGTAATCGCCATCTGCATCGAATAGAAAATGGACGACTGCAGATGCCACACATCCCTCCATATGTATGAGCAGTAAGGATGGGTACTAATGTGTTTGTCTGTTAGAGTTCTATCTAGCGCTGTGGATTTTTTTTTCTCCATATGGGCCACATCTGGGTTGTATAGTCTCTGAGAGACTGCAAGACTGGGATGTTTACAAAGCCAAACATAACTTGTGTTCAAGCCTAAGGGGCCCACATCTCTTTCTCAAACTCTGGATGGCTGTTTGTGGCCAAGACTCCCAGCAGGTCTGAAACAGACCAGTGCCTTATCTGCTTTTAACCTTGACTCTCTCCCTATGCTCGACCATTTTGGGAAAATAAAAGGAAGCAACACACTGGGCTAAATTACAGACCAGACTACCTTCCAGACAGGACACTGTGCCTGGGGAAATTAAGGTCCACTGATGGTTTGTACTGTGCTTTATCACACACGGTTATCAGTCTTTAGAATCGTCATCCCTCTATTTGTCGCCTGTTATTGCCTGTTGTTAGAGCACACAAAACAACCAGACACCAGAAAACTGCCAGGTTTTGTAATTGATTTGCACTGGCTCAATGTCTGGGAAATCTCAGTGTCTCAGCGTTTTGGTGTTGTTAGATAAAAGGTTTAAATATTAAGAAATCACCAGAACATAACAGAAAACCCATTTAAATAACCACATGTTCCGTTGACAGCCCAACCCAGAGCACTCGACATGTTGCAGATAACTTTTCTAGATACTGGATCAGAATCTTATTTTCTCTCATTTTGAGAGATCTCTGTGACTATTCTGTGCATAAATCTGCTGTGTGTGTTGTGATGGAACAAGATTGCCAAGTCGCTCAATTCTCTGTTCCTCAGCTGAGAATGATGCACATGAAGGACCTGGCCATGGCATCAGCTCTGCTCCGCTCCACACCAAGCCAACACTAGTCAACCACCAGACCCTCCATTGGCCTGTTTTACTCACGACCCAGCTGCCATTGGCTGGTCAACCACCAGTCACACGCCTACAAACAACATGACGTTGGCAAGAGTGCCAGAAATGTGCTGTGTGCCTAGGTGTGGATATCGCTGTGTTGCTGAAAGTGTCCAGCCATCTGCCACTGCATATGGAGACGCTCCAAGCCTTGGACGACGACCCACAGAGCTCAGGAACCAGTTGTAGCGGTGTCGTTTTGGCTGATGGTATAGACTCCTATGCGTTGTCTGTCAATGCTGTTCGTTCCTGATGGAACCAGCCACAAACACTCTCTGCATCATTGCTTTGATACAGCCTGTCTCATTGTTTGTTTGATTGCCTCTAAAATGCCGATGCCATCCCAAAGGGCCTTTAAGGGCTCTCTTCACTTTTGTTACAAAACAAACTTGTCTGCCAAATAACGATCAGAAGTTAAAGCAAAGCCTGTGTTTTAGAAGAGGGGCCTTCACTGGAGTTACATGTCATACATCTGGGACAGAACATCGAATATACACTGACAGGACCGACTGAGGGGAGTGGAAAGACGATCTGTTTCAATGGGACTATTTGTATCTTGCATGAAAAAGCAGGGTAGGAGCTTGCCCTTAAAAGCAACACTCCCTTTTCTAGATTGCAGCACGTCATTAAGTCCTTAACGGGGAAAAAAAGCTGTTAAAAGGTCCCACCTGCGAAGGGACACAATGAAGAGCACAAGCACAAGCAGGAAGTGCTAATTAGCTCCTTAATTAGAATGTGGCAACACTTTACTGATGTGTGTTTCTATCGAGGGAGCGTCTTGTTCTCTGTGCAAATCGAAGAAACGCTAAGAGGCATTGAACCAGCAGGAGGCTGGTACATGACCTCTGCTCTGTTGTGTTTTGTCGAGTGGCTTTTGTTCAGTTGTTTAACAGGCATTAGCGCTGTCACAGGTGAAGGAGGAATCAGATGGGATTAGCCTTGATTGGCTAGGTGTGACCAACTGCCACTGTGACTGACCACGACCAACGTGTCTAGTACTCACATTCTGTCAGTACTGGGATTGGCCCGTACTGTTGCCCGTGTACTGTTGTGTCATTACACCGAGGGTTGTGATGTCTTACGTAACTGAATGTAACATTTCATAACAGTGAAATCACACGCGTGGTGTGATTTAATGGGGGGCTGTCTCATCTCTGTTAGTCAGCTCCAGATATAAATCTGGTTGCCATGGTGCAACTGTAGAAGAGGTAAGATGATCAAGCTTCGACCTCTTTACTTGGTCTGTGTTGTGAAACACACGCATTATTAATGATGAATATTACAGTGATGGCTCTTCATCAGAGGCATATCTCGTTGTCTTGTATTTTCCTTATTCATAAATCTACATACACGCTTGATTGCTACTAAATCTTTAAAGCTCCTTCACTTGTAGTGGATCATGCCTGGAGCTCAATTGTCAAAGCCTTAATAGTTTTTTTTTCTATTTTCGAACCTGTGTGTCCTTGTATCATCCAAGTCTGTATTCCTTCTTAGCAGTGTGTGAGGTCTAATCAGTGTTTAATTGTACACACATGTGGATGGACAATTTTGTCTCTTCTCATTGGAAACTAGTGTGCTTTACACAAACTAGTTTTATCTTGGGGAATTAGACTCATTGGAACAACTCTGTTTTGCTGATGGGATTTATATAAGCCAGTAAATTAAATAGTTGCACTGGTTGCTAAAATAACTGGCCCCTGTTCTGCTTACTCAGCTCACTGTAATCCACTTTACACCCTCATAAAAGTTCATAAATGAGCAAATATTTAGAATCCAATACTCTGAAATGAGTTGGCCCGCATCCCTGTTTAAGAACAGGAGTCATCCAGAGATGAGCAGCAGGCTGTAAAGTTTAATGAATGAACTTGGATCACATTTTGGCAGGGCTGAGCGTGTAAAAGTACTCAAATCTCTACGACAACGGAGATCTCGTAGTTTTAGGCATGTATGCAGCCTGCGTTTTCTCTTTTTCTCTGGTGTCTGGGAGCACACCATGGCTGACACCACTGCACAGACTGACCCCTATTGTCAGACCTCATTCCTCCGATTCTGATTCCAGTTGGTGGAGAAGATGCGAGGGGAGTCAATGTCATGCAGGTTTTGTTTCCGCCATCAGCATGTTAATACAGGAAATCAGTGTGGTGCCGCGTCTGCTGTTGCTGTTGTTGATTTGTGAGGTTTGCGTTTCCTAGTTGGAATGTTTTATTCATTTCTTGGTGTGTTTATTACATTAATGAAAGTAGGGAAGGGGATTGGACCCATCATGTTTTATGGATCAAAGACACAATGAGGTCTCTCTGCTTCTTTAGCTGACTGTCTTTTCCGCCAATTAGCCGAGTCTCTGACAGTCGCTTGGTTCTGTCTCTGTGGTTCTGTAGGCTCCTTATGGCTGATGTGAATCAATATGAAACATGATAAAGGCCCATAGGACTGGGGCTGTCCGCAACTTGGTATCTATGTGAAGCGTAACCTATTCATCTTCTCTAAAATCTTTTATTTCCTTCTTCTTCTTAAATGTCTCATTTCCTTCAGAAGTGTTTGCAGGAACATTAGAACACTGCAGATTCAGAGGACAGTTACTGTATATTGATACAGGACATGCTGGTTCCATAGTCAATATGTTGTCTTTGTCCTCATATCGTAATAAGGACAATTTACTTTCAAGCAACTCATTTGACTTGTTATTTCCAGGTCATATACATAGTGTAAGTCAATTTAGAGAAGGTCAAAATTACATTTAAGTGTGGTTGTATTTTACAGCTGATAAAGTCAACTACTCAAGTGTTTAAAAGGCAAACATCAAGCTGTATGGTGGATACAGTTGTGATATGTTTTTATTAAAGTAGAATTGCACAGCACCTAAGCTATTTTGTTCTGCTTGTTGAACTGTTCCACTGTGACTGTAATGGAAATATTGTGCCTGCCTCAGATGCATACCCATTGAGTGAAACATCATTATTTAAGATTAGATTTCTAAATGATACTCCATGCCTGCAGTGTGCTGATTGTGTGTTTCTCTTCTGCAATACTTCCGTTTTCTAAAGCTTTTTTTAAATATATATATATATTTGTGCTTGCTTCCACAGCATTTTAAGACTCCACTCTACCATTTTATCCTAGCTGAAAATGCAGTTATTGTCAGGTTGTAATTACAGGGTATATTAGAATCAGATGCACTGTTGGATTCCCTCGCTGTTAAGAGCTGTCTTGTTAGGAATAATGTTGTCACAGCAGAACTGCTCTGTCAGCTGAAAGCACTCACCTGAGGGTCTGTCTCTCTGCTCACCTGGAGCTCGGAAACAAAAGCTGACTGCATGAAAACTCCTGGTTCCTCACACATCTTTGTAGGAAAAGAACATTTGAGCAAATACCGTTATTATTCATGGCAATCAAAGGAGAATATTTATGAATTTAGATTCAGAAAGTACAACTCTGTTTGTCATACTACATTAACACTGCCAATGGCGAAGCTGAACTGATTCTTTGTTACATTTTTGACCTCCGTCGCCATAGTGCAATGTCACCTGGTTATTTTGCACGGCATTTAAGTTCATGTAGCAGTGGGTTATAACAGATTACAGGTCAGGAGTGGACTTGAAGGCATTGTAGTTTGGGTGTTTGACAGACAGTTAAGCCATTATGTGGAAAAGTGTTTGGTGCAGTGATTCGTGTGTGGAGCGGCGTGCGTGTTGGCGGGTGGCGGGGCAGGTGATGTATCGGCTCCTCGGTCTGGTAGCCGTCGGGGACATCGTTCCTCTGGTCCCTGCTAGAGAAGCCGTGTCACTTTGATTAGGAGCACAGTCGCTCACAATTTCCAGATAACCTGGACTCCTCAGTCACGGTAATGGTGTCCATTTGTGGGGTGACACGAGAGGGAAATTGATTGCATGGACGAGGGGTGAAGACTGATCCTATGGAGGGGTACGTGGGAGGATTGGTGTAGGAATACTGGAAAATGCTACGTGTCCCCCTAAAAAAATGAGCCTATACCGCAGGGTAAAAAAAGTATACATTTTGAAACTTTAAAAGAGAAGATATCAGCTTTTTCCAGCAAATTTGAACTCATACCTCTCTCAGACCTCATGAGAGAGGTAAGAGAAAGGCAGATGATCCTACTAGTAAAGATATCCTTAGATATCAGGACTATCAGAACCATTCCTGCTAGTGTCTGTAGTTAGAGCTCATACAAATGTGGGCAAACATTTTAAGATGAGGCTAATTATCATTATATGGTGGGGCATTAAAGACAATGGAAATCTACTGATGCAGTTTTAGAGTATATGGTAGTTGTAAAAGTGTTCTGCAGTAATTATGCGTTAATGAACAGTAATCACTCCAGTGCACTCTTGTAAGAGGGTATTAGAACAGGACTGGATAGTGTTGGAGCTGTGCAGTCTAGTTAGGCCTCAGTGTAACATGACTCTTCACGAACAGCAAGGTTGTGTATGAAGGCCAAGCAGGAACCCTTAAACCCATAACTGATATGCAGATGTGGGGGTTTGGTAGCCAGTCAAGTAATGTCAAGTCAGTATTTTGGGGATCTAATGAGTAATACAAGCTGACTGATGGTCTCTGGGAATGACCAGCTTCTTCTCGCTGGTAGATAAATCCTGATCCTGGCTTTGAGTTTAGCCTGCTACCTTGACTGCTGTTGTTGTTGTTGTTGTTGTTGTCAGTGGCCGCTTGTGTGTGATTCACGGTGCGTCGGCCTCACTGATGGATGGTGCTGGAGCCGTTATTACTAACAGAGCTCCAGCAGAACCCCGACACACAGCAGAGGAGAGGCACACCCCGCTCTGTAGGGAGACCACATAGGGAAGAGGAAGAGACGTGCCCTTGAGCTAGTCCCATCTCTGCCTCCTCTCCACCCCCATCAAGATATATACAGATCTGAAAACATGGAATTGTTTAGTGCAAAATCTACTCTGTCTGTTTCACCTGCTTTTTATAGCGTCTCCTTTTTTCCAGCCCTATTTTTAGATGCACCACTCTGGGGTGGAACAGACAAAGCTCAGTTCTCTGTGCAAGGAGGTGGGGGGGATTATAGAAGAAACAAGAGACCAAACTTTTTCCAGATAGATAAGGGAGTTTATGAACTTCTCACAGCTTGCATGCCTTGAACGCTCCCTTCTCCGATGTCTAGATGTTCTGAGAATAGGTTGTGATAATATACAGTATGTATATTTACCATACCTGTATTTATTTCATCTGTATACGTGTGCAGTGAATTCATGTGCTCAGTTTTGTTTTAATGGTGTGTATTCTATGTATTATATCGTATTTTCATAAACGGGGTTATATATACAAATAGTTTCCTCCCTTTTGGAGTCGGAGAAAAGGACAACAAAAAATTGATTTATTACAGATTTGTTTTTACATCCATAATACAGTGATTGGAAGTTATGTTATGTGCGAGTATTCGAGCTCAGAGATCATCATAACATTGACTTGAAACCATAAACTACGAAATTGCTCCTGGCAACAGACAAGTCCTCAAGTCTATCATATTTTCAAGAGGTTTGTACTTTATCAAAGAGCCACCATCAAGAGAGGAATCTAAGGGCACTTCCTTTCCCTCCCAAAGGTGGCTGTGATGGTCAGAATGGGATCTGTGGCGAGGCCTTTGCTGAGGTGTGAAGATGAAACTTTAACCTAAGGGAGAACGACCACAGCATAATCCCTGCTACTAAATCTGTAAGTGCAACTAGACCCAAATGTCATGTCACTCTGGAACACATCCTCTTCTGTGATGTTTGGGTAACAAGTATTTACAGCACCAAGTCATGGCTGCGAATGTTTCCCAACGACACTGTAATGGAAATGTCTTTGACAGATTAATGTGATGTGTGACACTTAGCAAACCTTTTTGTCACAGCTCAAACTTGTTAATGTTTGCGTCAGCATCTTTCTGAGGGGAAAATCATGAGATGGATTTCCTGGCATGAACATGTACAACTGATGTTATAACATGCTAAGCTTGCCTGTTTTTATTTACAACTGCCAGAAGGGAGCTATAATGTGGTGTTTCTCAAAACCTGGTTTCGCCTTTTCCAACATGTCTGACTCAAATGAATGGGTTGTCATCAAGCATGGCAGAGTCCTGATAACGATCCATTCATTTGCATCAGATGTGTAGGAAGAGAGAAGAACTATCTGACCCGAAGGGTGTTGGGTCCAAAACACCATGGAAGCCATGTTGTATTTTCTGTCAGTTGTCTCTCAACTCCTGATCTTAAATCATTTAACCTGATATATATTCTCACACAGACAGCCATTGAGTTTGTCAGGTGTACTTGGACAGAATTAATAATTGCGGCTGGGATATTAAACACCATTTTTGCGGCAGTGAATTTCTGTCAGGAAAGATTATCTTAATTTGGTCTGTAAAGCCCTGTGACACAGTGAACCAACACAGCTGCGTCCCACAGCTTCACTCAACTGTCAGTCACATACGTCAGCATGGTCTTCTGCTCCCAGCGCGCTCTCGAATTAGCTGTTTCACTTTCATTACTTAATGTAATAATCTAGCACTGTGACAAACTAACTGTATGTTTGGTCGACATTAAAGGATCATGAATAACATTACTGTCACTATGGATACTGGTACATACAGAATTTTGATAATGTTATCGAAAGATCAACATCAATTAGATAATACTTTATTTGTCCCACATAGGGGAAATTGCATATTTTTACATACGGTATACAAGTTAGTCGTGGCTATTATAGATGTGCCATAAGAAAAGTTGGTAGTAATGATCTCAACACTTGCAACAAGACAGCCTGACTCATTTACAGGGATTTGAGTTGCGAGAAACAGATTTGGAGTTTACGGCGATAGTGTTTGACTTCATGTGCAGTGATGTTCATTCCAAAGGTACACATCCGTACTCAAGTCTAATCAGGCCAAGTTTAGACAGTCAAATCAAAGCTTAGACAGCGCCAACACATCCATTGCTGTAGTCTGCCAGACAGGATTTGCTGATATTGACGTGTGGTCTTGCCTGGCATACTCTTCTAAGGAATGGGAAATCTTTGACATAAAGCTCTTAGAAATCCACCTAAACACCCAGACCTGCAAACCTGCATTAGTCAGTTAGATTAACAATAAAATAAAATAATCCCCCTTCAGTGCATCTGCTGGTCATGTTTCGTTTCGATGAGGTTAGAACCGAAAGTGATTCCATTTTCTAGAATGCTTTGTTAAATCCATGAAGGAGTGAGCGCAGGTCATTAAAACCAATCTGCATCCCAGTACTGTGGGTCATATTGGTGTTGATGTGGGTCAGATGTGCCCCTTTAAGAGCGCTGGACAGCTGGATTAGATCTGGTCACAACCGGCATTGCCATCTATTGCGCAACAGATTGAATGGGTTGCGTTGGATTATTTGACCACTATTGTAATTCAATTTCAAGAGAATTCAAGAGAATTAAAACCTATTCCACGAACGAATGTCACAGATAATACAGCACGTGTGTGTGTATGTGTGCGTACGTGTGTGTGTGTGCGTACATGTGTGTGTGTGTGTGTGCCCATCCTAAACCGTGTCTCTGTCCCTTCCTCAGGTCGATCAGTCTTTTGCACCAGCACAGAAGTGCAGGTTGTTACTGGTGGGCTCAGCCCTATGAGTGAACCTATGGCAGAGAGACATCACAATACAGGTAAGCACATCCCACCTACAGCGCAGCTAATCCTTTATAGCGTTTCACTTTGCAGACGGTATGGGGACAAAACAAACTGAGATAAAGAAACCATGTTGCCATAGGACACCAGCTCGGACAGAGAAATCTTTAGGAGGGTTTTTCCAGGCACATTTTCAGCAGCCTCAGCAGTGGTCAGCGCTGCCTACCATCCCTCCACTGAGTGTGTTGTTGGGCCTGGACTGCAGCCACCCACCACACTCCTGGTTACTGAGAACCAGCAGGCCTATTTTTTTTCATGAACACAGCGTATCTTGACCCTGAACACATCAGATTACATCTATAGGCCCCCTAGTGATGCAACAACCTATTTCAAGCAGCAGGGACTAGGCTCAGTTAAAAGACGTCAAGCTTTTCATAAAGAATTTACCAAAGAGAATCTCTGAGCACCATTTCTCTAAGAGTAGTAAGTTGAAGGTCAACGTGGATGAACTGAGGTTTTAGTGTGTGTCTAGTGTTCGCAAACTGTTTTAAATTCCTTATTCGAATTGTCTTTGCTAGCGTTTTATTTTATTTTAATTCTTGAACCCTCCAAGGAGTTCTTGTTCCTTTTTATTTCCAGGCAGGTATGTAGATTTCTGAAAAACAGAAAAGTTTCACTGTCAGACTTGTTAAATTTCTTGTTAGAAATGTCACAGAGTAAATTAGTTTTTTCTTCTGTCTACCCTCACCCACGTTATGTAATGAACATTTTTTAATAATAAATGCTGTACCTGTGAGGTTCGTATCCTCAAGTTCAAAAATAAGTTATAAATATATCTTTAGGGTTTCAGTGTGAGCAGCTTGTTTTTTGATGTGAGTTGTCTCTGCTTGTTGTGGGTGAGCGCAGCATGATCCTGTCAGGTACGCAGTGTGAGGGGAGAGCATCGCAATCACCTTCGACCCCGTCCTCTCTGTGGGTGTGCAGAGTTCAGTAAGGTGTCTTCTGAAAGGAGAGGAAGATGAGAAATGAACCCTCAGTGTGTCTACCAAGATTGTTTGGCCGATACCGAAAGATAAAGGTTGCTAGTATGAAAGGGCAAGGCCATAACTGCCATTTTGAATTGATGAAAGAGGGCTAAATGAATGTATATGGTCCACCCCTATTGTTTCCTGACAGACTAAACTAATTGATCAGTCTATGACCGAGGGGTATTTTGGGGTTTTCTCTGTGTGGAAAAGTTGCTGTACTGCCTGGATGAGTCTGTCTGGGTGTAGGATGTGAAATATCTGTGAAACATTGTCATTAGGAATTGAGGATTTCAGAAATCCTCTGAACGTTTCAGGGAATTCAAAAAGCTACCGCTCTTCTGGTGAGGACAGAGGGGGCAGGAAGAATATAAAATCCCATTCCAAAAGCAATATATATATATATACAGTATGTTGTTATTATCAACAAAATCCACAGTCCACTATAAAACCCCCCTGTGTTAAAAAATGAAATCATAATTGATTGCTTCGACTCCCTCAAATCCTTTGATGCATAAAGTGTAGTGTGTCTGTTCATTTTTCCATTTGGATAGGATTCCAGGATTCCTTCTCTGTTTGTACAGAGAGAGACCATCTTTTTATCGATCTAAAAAGCACATGACATTGTATATTACAGGGTTGAGCTTTCGTTCCTGACATAACTTCCAAAACGGAGATAAATCTTTGTCAAAAAACCATAGAGATTTCACAACAGTGTCAGTGTCATGTGACTTGAGGGAGGAGGACAGAATGTTATTACCAGAGGAAACTCCGTCTGCATAAGGGGCCCATTCAAGGTTAATTGGTACCTCGTCTGAGGGAGGCAATGTGAATGATCCTCTTGACAAATCAAAATTATTTATTACATGGATGTAATTGAGCTGGATAATTTAACTCGCAGGGGAACGTGGAAATTATTTTCTTCCTTTTCTACCTCGCTGAGCATCTGCAACCAGTGGAGAAAAGGACAGGCTGGGCAGTGCATCCAGGCCACATCATGTGGAATACATTTAGAAGTAGAGATTCCTTTTTTCCTGTATTTAAGGATCAAAAGAGCAGAGGGCTGTGTCATCCGCAACCTCTATAAATGACATATCTAGTTATTTGTTGAGTTGTTGCATGCCTTGTGTCAAACCCTGTAGCGTTTGCAGTTGGTACAATCACAGTCGGCTCACTTGGAAGCCACTATGGCCAGCCTCATCAAAAATGAATCAGGGCAAATGTCCTCGCTCACATGACAGCCAATCCTGGACTCTAGCTTAAACGAAATAACTAAATATTCCACGTACGAGTGCAGAAGCACTTCCCATTCAGGGAGGGTTGTCCGTGTCAACAGTTTGCATGTATTGCTGAAATCCACCTGGCCTTGTCACCTCTCTGCTTCTCTCTTCTGAGGCTTAGTGTTAGCGAGCCAGATCAAGCTAAGAAGCTGGGTTTCATCTCCCAGGGAGCAGCCATATGGAAACTGGGAAACCTTGTGACAAGCAGCACTGGTAGCACTGAGACACACACACACCCAACACACACACACACTCAAGCACGTGCACATGTACATGTACAGACACAGAATGAGGCCAAATGTTACACACAGGCAACTGCCCAGGTGCACACACGTATCCACTTACACACACCCACACATATACTCCAGTGAGAATTGGAGGCTAAACACATACAAAGAACACAAGAACACATACACAAAGGCAGACGCACACACAAATTCACATAAACACTAACCTCATTTGTCACAGGGGGCTGATGTGGTGAATTTATTTGCGTGAGCTCTTGAGACTTAACATGTTAACAGCCAGCAAAAATCTGTTGTGTGATTTCTTTTTAAAAGTCAAACAAGAAAGCTTTCTTACATCTCCATTAGTTCATAGGATCTGTGCACGAGTTGCTGTGCAAGAGAGACATCAGTCGGAATCCCGGTTGGTGTTGTCGTTCTGGAACGATGCATTCATACTGTAACCATCAATCATTGTCTGCCTTTCCATCATATTCAATAGCCTCCATTTCCAGATGAGAACTACAGTTCAGTACAGCACAGTTTCAGCACCGTTTGTTCATCTATGAGGTGTCTGGTCTGCATCCAGAAGAGGATTAGCTGTTTGACTCTGACAGACAGCTGTGCGTAGGTTTACCTCTGCTGTGTTCAAGGCTGGTGCGGTGCTCTGTTGAAACAGGGAGAGAGTGGGACTGGCTCAGTGTTGGTTAGGAAGGCTGGTAATCCCTCCATGTTTCTGCCAGCAGCAGAGCCCCTACCAGCGGAGTGGGAGTGAGTGGGAGAGCAAGAGGGATAAACAGTTGCAGAGCTGGCGAAGGCGTTTAGACGTAACAAAGCCAATACCCACCCGTTCTCTGTTTCATGTGGCCTCACTCACGTATACACACATTCACACACACACAGGCAGATTTTACACACGCGTGGATGAGACCTCGGAAGCTGGCTGGACTGATAATCGGGTGTAGATACTTTGATGGCAGAAGTTTCATCCATGCGGCCTTTCGCCTAGGTGCACCCAGAACCCTGCAGGTGGAGCAGAAGAGAGGCCCACAGATCCCAGTGGCAGCTGTCACCCGGAGTTAGACGACACGCTGAGGATGATTGTTGACAATTGCTGTGGGAGATGTTCCTTTCAGGATCTTTCTAGCTGTGGGCACACAACAACACAGCGCTGCAGTGCGTTGTTGAGGGGGGATCTGTGTCAGACAGAGAAACCTGGAGAACATAAACACAGATCCCGCTCTCTCCACAAGCAGGAAACACTCCACTGCAGGTGGGGGATTACGTTCCTTAGGGTAGCTGTCATTGGATAGACACGATCTGGACATTCAAAGAACCTTGGCTGGTTCAATCCATGAAAGCACGGCCATAAAAGATTTGTGAGGTTTGCCCTTTTTTTTATTCCACATTATACAACAGGAATAATTTATTCATATATCCCACCAAACTGTTTTCTTATTTTGTATGAAACAAACTGACAGAATCCAGATCCTGTCCTTTTAGAACCATTCTTCATGTTCCGTATAAGAACCGCGCTTATTCTTAAATAAGAAGTTTTGTTTGAAAGGAAATATGCTGTCTACAGTTCGTGAGGTTGCTTTCTTGTAATAAATCGATGGGCCCAGGGATGGGTATGGCTTTATTGGTACGCTTCTGAAGGGATTTCTACAGTATGGGTTCATGTTGGCAACTAAGTAATAAAACACCATCCTTACCTGAGAGACTCATTGTTTGGATATTGTCTTGTATCCAGAGAGGACCTCTGTTTACGCAGTTCTCATACTGGGCAGGTCAGACTCACACTCCAGTCTAACTCACTGTGGACTTCTCATTGTCCTTTTGAAAGGACAGTGGAATGAAAGATTTTAAGGTCTTAATCCAACAGAGGCAGGTCAGTAGCTAGGCTTTTCATTATTCCAATGAGTTATGTGAAAGAGGGTCCCACACAGTCATAAAGACACTTTATAGTTGGCCATTGTTTACTGTAAGCCCATCGTTCTAGAGAATTTACACCTCTTTTACCTTCTGTCTGTCTCCCCTGTTTCCTGTGTGGAGGGAACGGCATATGTGCTTGTAGGGCAAAGCTGGACTTTTTATGGCACTTGTATTGACTACAGTAAAGTCATACCCGACCCTATTAATATTTCATCCCAGTTTAATTGCTCTCATTACCTCGAAATTGCTCTGTGCTTTGTCGATAATTATTTTATGATATAATTAATCTTTTTTTTTCTGACTGCATGCAATGGCAATCCAGCACATACAAGTCCTTTTGAATGTCATGCAAAGTAATTCAGCAAAATCCAGCTTACCAAACAGCAAACACCCGAAAGTGGGCCAAACAGTTTTTAACAAAAGCAACAAACCCCAATAGAGACTTCCATTGATCTTCCCAAGGCAAATCACTTTTGTTGCTTCAAAAGTAATTTACAAACTGCTGTTTTATCTGTAGATGACCTTGTCTCCTGCACTGTGTCAGCACAGCTAGCAGACAACACAACACAGTATAGCTGGGAACATTTGCTTTGCCTATAGCTCGATTTCTAATCTACAATAAAAAAGATTACGTAAGTCTTATTACAATGCTAAAAATAAATATTGCTTTTGCCTTTTGATTAGTTGAAAGGCTTGAGAGAGTTGGATAAGATCTTGCTTTTATCTTGTCTTATTCAGAAGACAGCCTGGGTGGACTTGAAAGCTTCCAGAGCTGGTGATTGTTATTGCAACCAATTATTCCTAGTTTGATACCAAAACTTTGGAACACTTTTTACCGACTCCACGCTGAAAAAAGGCGTAAACTAACCTCGTACCAGTACATGCTAATGCTAATCTAACCACACAGATGGGATGGTCTAATCATAATATGATTTGAAAATATTCAGTGGTGAAAAGTGTTTTGGGTTGCTCTAGGTGCAGTTCTATGGGACTGTGTCGAGCTTATTGAAACATCCCTTGTAAAAAAGGCTGTGCAAATTTTACCGGATTTTAAAACAGTTTACAGATTCAGTTTTTCTGTTAAACAGCTGGACATTTTCTAAAGTAGCAAACAGATTCATTTGAATACTTAAGAATAATACAATGTTATTTACTGTTTATTTGAATAGTTAATACCAAGAGTCGGCCCTTAATCTGTCGGTTCCTGTATCCACTTTTTACTTGAGGATTTTTCCACATTGTGGGTCTACATCTGTGTTGGTGTACACACACATGTGCGTGCCTGTGTGTGTACATATGTGTGTGTGCACGCAAGCGCCTGCAGGCTATTGTGTGGGAGGATGTGGGCAACTGTCTGACACACACAGATAAGAGCAGTCACACTCCAGGCCTCTCTCATAAAGAGATACGAGGAGGGAGGAAGAGCGAGAGAGGGAGAGAGGCTCTGCTTTATAAAGGCAAGTGAGGCATAAGAAAGCGCTAGGTATGTAGCATGAGGGAAATATATCAGATAACGAGAGAGTGCAGGATGGCCCCCAGTTTTAAGTGCCCACCGTGTTAAGAGCTGCTATATTCATATAGGGTTTGGCTGAGTAGGAGGATGAGAAGAAGTGGTTGAAATGTTTGTTGAAGGTTTATATATATAACCAGGTTTGGATTTTTAAATCTGAGGTCCACCTGCACACTGACACCACAGGAGTAACTAGGATAGTCCTGTTGAGTGACTCAGACCACACTATTAGGGAGAGAAACTGGAGCTTTCTGGCCAACCTGCGTGCTCTCACTTTCTCTCTTTCACTCTTATTTTCACTCTATATTTTCTTCATCCCTCCCTCTCTCCCCCCCTCTCTCTCAGTCTGTCTCAGCTTGGTGGTGTGCACACAGACTTGCTTATCCCCCTGGCCTCGGGCAGGCAGTTCCATCTTAAACTCTCACCACCGGGAGCTCAGAGGATTCCCCCAGAGAGAGGTTTTACTTGATTCTTCTGCCACTATTTCAGGTGTGGATTTTTGCTTAATGCTCGTAATTTCATTACTGGCTCATTAGAAGGTTCCTGAGTTGAGGGCGTGGAGAGAGGAGACCCCAGTGGAACAGAACAGATGGGCCGAGCGTGACTGACCGCTCAGCCAGACAGAGTAGAGGGGAGCAGGGGGGCCAAGCTGGCTACTGGTGCTTGTGTTAGGTCAGATGCTACGATAGAGCAACAGCACTTTGTCATGTTATTACCTGGTACTATGTCCATACAAGATGTACTGAAGGAAACATGGTAATACTGGATATCTCCAATGAGAGTGTGTGTGTGTTTATGTGTGTGTGCACAGCTTTAGCAACTATGCCAGTAGACTCCAAAGTACACAGCTGCTTGCATCACTGCTCAGGCATTAAGGTGTTTGAGAAGAACTCTCTATTCACTGCCTGTTATCAACCTGAGTGTTCTCCTCTGGGAGTTTTGGCCATGAAACTTGCTGATCTGTGGCAATGTGATCTACGGTACAGGGGGAAACGAGCCTGGTGCTGTTTCACAGGCGGCCAGTGGAATTGATTCCTTTCTATAGAAAATAAAGCCAAATGCTAGCCAGTCTCCCAAGCTTTCCACTGACTTTTTGTTGTTTACCGTGAAACTATCTTTACAGGAGGTGAGGGCGATCACTTTTAGAAAAGGCACATTTTTGAAATGTCATGCTGTGTTTCTAGGGTTGCTTTAGTGGACATGCGTGTTTTGACACATCACGCCATAGAGGCACTTCAGTATGTCATTAGTCAATGAGGTTAATTATCCAAACAATAGAGAGGCAACTTAACGTGTCACCTCTGCGTTTTACAGTCATTTTTCATCGTTTCAAAGGAAAGCCTTTACCCTGGGCTCTCTGCTTGGAACTGTGTTGGAGGTGGAGGAGGATGAGGAGAGGGAGAGAGAGGGAGGGAGGAGGGAGGGAGGGGGGAGAAGGAGGGAAGGAGAGAGAGAGAAGGAGGAGAAAGCCAAACCTGTTTGTGAATGAGCTGTGGGCACTATTAACATGAAGCTTCCCGAGTAATTTTTTCCCCCTTTCTCTTAGTTAGCTGAATAACATGATCTTTAACCTGGAGGCCTGTTATGAAAACCCTCCTTGTCACTTTTGATAAATGAGATTGGTGTTGCTGGAGAAATCCATGCGCCCATGCGGGAGGACTTAAAATGGCACTGCGGCAGAAAAGCCCAGCAGAGCTGTACTGGGGGTTTTCTGCGATGAGGAGGAGGGGGGGGGGGGGGGGTGTCCTCAGAATGAAGCTACATTTAACATGAGCTGAGTTACCCACCATGGACTGACCGTCCACTGTATCCTGTCTCATCGCCTAACACACTGTGTACTTGTCAAGGCCACAAGGCCCCTCCCACACAAAACCAAGAACATGCCTTTCTCTTATATATATATTATTGGAGGGGGGGGGGGTAAACTGTCTCTGTAAGAGGCTAAAGTGCAGATTGCTAAAGTGCAGACTCCTCGTTATGTCTCAAACATTCCACCATCACACAGGATGGAAGAAGCGATCTGAAGCTTTACTGAGAATTTACTGAGATGGTCAAACTTCTGTAATGTACATCAGCTGTGACTGTAACAGAGCTTGGATTATTAAATCCATAGAAACGCATTACTTTCAGATTATACATCAGACTACCGTCTCAGCATATTGGCATGAAAATAATAACACAATGACAACTATTGTTAACATCTTTCAAACTGTTTTCCACTGTTTACTGTTCCATCTGTAGAGGGACAGTGTGACCTGTTAACTACTGGGTCTGCAAAACCAATCAGTGAACTTCAAATATCTACAAGAAGGTACCTAGTTTGATCCCTGGCTGTCAACATGTTGGCACTTCACCCTACTTGCCTCACCCTACTTCTCTACTGGCATAGGGGGGAATGTCCCTGTACTTGCTGTAAGAGCGCTCTGGATAAGAGCGTCTGCTAAATGACTAAAATGTCAATGTAAGATGATGTGAGGATAACTTGCTGGGCTGGAAATCTGCATTAGCTGTGCATCTTAATTAGGAAGACAGTGAAAACCATGGAAACACAAGGGAGTGGGTTTTTTGATCTTAAAGCTGGATACTTGTGCTTGTGTTGAACGCTGTTAGTCACATGACCTAACCACCGTTAGTCACATGACCTGAACACTGACAGTATGTATTTAGCCCATTAATCACAGCAGCAATCACACCTGGAGCTCACAGTTAAGCACAAAAAGAAAATCACAAATTAGAGGAAAACACAAAAGAATTCAGACCTCCACCATGTGTGCCTCTTCAATAGAGCTGACCTCCAGCCCTTACAAATTGTCAGTGGGAAAATACTGAGGTGAATTGCTCATTTTCCAGTAGCCAGCAACATTTTAATTCTAGCAGGCTTACCTTCTCCCGCTTGAGTCCTGCTTAAAGAAGATACCACATATAATCTTTCTTGCTTTTGAAAGCCTATCTTTCCCAATGGCGTATTACTTTTTTTCTGCAACCTCAAACTCTGATTAGAGTATTGTTCCGTTTTTTGTTACCCGGAGCAAAAAGACCCAAATGTGCTGTGTGTCCCTCTCAGGGACCCATACACACAGCCTAGGTAAAACAGATATATGTGTGTGTGTGTGTTCACTTCTATTTGACTTGAACATGTGTTTATGGAAGTGTGTGCTTGTGGTGTGTGCCTTGTCAGGTGCTATGATGAGTGTGTACATCAAGGCCCCAGGCTGATTACTGGAGTGCTGCAAATGAAAGAGTCGGCAGCCGGCGGCCATGCTTGGCTTGTCAGAGGATCTCTCTGGTTTTCCTAACTCACTGACCCCAAATCAATTCTTCCTCCCCACGATTCGTCCTTGGCTCTGACCGAGTGATTTACGCGTTCCCTGCGGTCCGGAACATTGGCCCATGTTCTTCTGTGATGGAAGGATCCTATTTATATTTCCATAGCGCTGTGACGACTGTGTTATCTCACTCCATGTCAATGAAGAGCTTCCTCTAAGGTCCAGCCTCACGCTTATCCGTCTCTTCAGCTTTCCTATTGCCCTATTCACCACGGCAACGATTACCTCCATCTTCTGGTGCACAAAAGCCCCAGAGATGCTTTGTATTGCAGAGGGTATTCTGTCCAAGTCGATATAAATACAAATGGAGTCGATGCAAAAATGCTTTTTCTTTATGGGCTAGGCCACTTTATATGGAAATCCCTGCAAGATGTATGTGTACGTATTTTGTGTGAGTTTTGATGAGTGTATTCAATGTGTGTGAGTGTGTATACAGTATGTACTAGTTCTATAATGCAGTAGATAGCCTTAAGTTTATTTTGCCTCCTGCCAAGTAGGCTGATTTGTGTATTAACTAGGGTATGCAGAAACACTAATGGAAATACACGTGTGTGTCAGTGCACCGTGTGTGTGTCAGTGCACCGTGTGTGTGCACATGAGTGCTCTGTCCAATGTGTGTTTGAGTGTAGGTGTGCTCGTGTGTGGGAGGGAGAGAGAGGGGGAGACAAAAAGAGAGACCAACGTTGTAGGAATAGAAGGGCAGATTCATGTGTGTGTGTGTGTGTGTGTGTGTGTGTGTGTGTGTGTGTGTGTGTGTGTGTGTGTGTGTGTGTGTGTGTGTGTGTGTGTGTGTGTGTGTGTGTGTGTGTGTGTGTGTGTGTGTGTGTGGAGACATGAGGGAGTGAAGGAGAGGACAGTTTGTGTTCCGTGTGGCTTCGTACCTAGTTGTGTGGAATGTGTGGTCGCTCACAAGGGCCACAGCTTGTCCCCTTTCATTTACCTTCTGAGGGATGCTCACGCTTGGCTGAGTGCTCTGTTCCTCTGTCATAACTGCTCTGTAGTCTGCAAGTGTGTCTTGAAGTGCCTGAGTTATGACACTAATCACAACATTAAGATTACAGTATTATCTCCTGCTGAGTGGCCTATCTACTGCGGAAAGGTGACCTGTGTCACATGACTTCTTAGAGAGGGAGAACTATGGTGTCTCTACAGGTACATTCATTACAAAATACTTTACAGAGCAAAGCCTTCACAAGTCTCGTTATAAGGATCATTTAAAAGAGGATGCGATTGTATACAAAGGAATTATTTTCAATCAAGGGTGCTTGTTGATATTCCACCAAGTGATGTTATTATCCTCTCAAATAATTGTGTGGTTAGCTTTGATGAGCGACTTTAATCAGAAATTAGATTTCAAAGCATAAACACACAGGGGTAAAATACTTCAACTATACAGAAGAAGGTACGAACATATTGGTAATCCATGTGATAATCCATCCATTTAGTGACAGCTGTTGGAGTGAATCTCTAGATCACTATACATAAAGATAACCAGTAGAGATCCTTCTCAGCAGTATGACTAGAATGAGCACCACAAATGGTTTGCGTTAAAGAATAAATAATGAAGCCTGTTTTTCTATTTTTTTCCCACCCTCCCTTCTTTCTCACACTAACTCTCTCTCTCTATCCATATTTCTCTCTCTCTCTCCCTATCTCTCTCTCTCTCTCCCTCTCTCCCTATCTCTCTCTCTCTCTCTCTCTCTCTCTCTCTCTCTCCCTATCTCTCTCTCTCTCCCTCTCTCCCTCTCTCTCTCTCTCTCTCTCTCTTTCTCTCTCTCTCTCTCTCTCTCTCTCTCTCTCCCTCTCTCTCTCTCTCTCTCCCTCTCTCTCTCTCTCTCTCTCTCTCCCTCTCTCTCTCTCTCTCTCTCTCTCTCTCTCTCTCTCTCTCTCTCTCTCTCTCTCTCTCTCTCTCTCTCTCTCTCTCTCCCTGTCCACCCCTCCCCAGGTTCCTTTGTGTGAATCTACCATGGACCACATCCTCTGTTGCCTGCTGGTCCTGGGAACCGCAGTGATGAGGGCCCATGCATGTCCCAAGTACTGTGTCTGCCAGAACCTGTCGGAGTCTCTGGGGACCCTGTGTCCCTCCAAAGGCCTTTTGTTTGTGCCTCTGGATATCGACCGTGGCACCGTGGAGCTCCGTCTGGGGGGGAACTACATCATCCGAATAACCCAGCAGGACTTTGCCAACATGACGGACCTGGTGGATTTGACCTTGTCTCGAAACACCATCAGCTACATCCAACCCTTCTCCTTTGGAGACCTGGAAACACTGCGCTCGCTGCACCTGGATAACAACAGGCTCATGGAGCTGGGCCCAGATGATCTGCGGGGTTTGGTGAATCTCCAGCACCTCATCCTCAACAACAACCAGCTGGGCCGCATCTCAGACCGAACGTTTGAGGACCTGGCTCCTTCCTTGGAGGACCTAGATCTGTCCTACAACAACCTGAGGTCTTTGCCCTGGGACTCAATTAAACAGATGGTCAACTTGCACCAGCTCAGTCTGGACCACAACCTGCTGGACTTCATCCCAGAGGGGACCTTCACTAATCTGGAAAGGCTGGCTCGTCTGGACCTCACCTCCAACCGGCTCGGGAAGTTACCCCCGGACCCAATCTTCGCCCGGGCCCAGGACTCAGTGCTCCTGACCACTCCGTATGCCCCCCAGCTGTCCCTTAGCCTGGGGGGGAACCCCCTGCACTGCAACTGTGAGGTACTGTGGCTGCGGAGACTGGAGCGAGACGACGACTTGGAGACCTGCGCTTCCCCTCCCAGCCTGAAGGGGCGCTACTTCTGGTACGTGAAGGAGGAGGAGTTTGTTTGTGAGCCACCTCTCATCACCCAGCACACCCACAGGATGCTGGTTCTAGAGGGCCAGACAGCCAGCCTGAGGTGCGAGGCTATTGGGGATCCCATCCCCACCATCCACTGGATCTCCCCAGACGACAGGTTGCTTGGCAACTCATCCCGTACAGAGGTGTATAAAAATGGAACCCTGAGTATTCTGATTACTACATCCAAGGACTACGGCACTTTCACCTGTATCGCCGCCAACGTTGCTGGGGAATCGACTGCTTCAGTGGAGGTGTCAATCATCCAGCTTCCCCACCTCAGCAATGGGACCGGCCAGCCATTGCAACCCAAGTCCCGCCTTTCGGACATCACCGGAACCACCAGGGTCAGCAAGCCTGCCAAGGTCCAGCCGGAGAAAGTTGTGTCCGTGTCTGAGGTGACGGCCGTCTCGGCCCTGGTCAGCTGGTCAGTGAGCAAGTCTGCCCCCAAAGTAAAGATGTACCAACTCCAGTACAACTGCTCCGATGATGAAGTCCTCATTTACAGGTAAAATCTAGAGAATGTGTTTCTTGATAGAGAGACAACCAAAGTTCAGCGTGTGATTTATAGAGGAATGTAATACATTCTGAACATCAGAGTGGCTCCTGAGGATTAGTTTGGTCTCCCCAGCTTCCACTAAGATGAATAGATTACCCCCAGACTGATAGATACTGTAGATAGATGCTGTTTACGGAACACACAAAACAGAAAACGATAACTCCAGCACCACAATCAAACGTCAGTGATTCAGGCACGCTCCTCTTTGAGGACAAAATGATGGTGTGTTGATCAGCAGGAATCCATCCATCATCCAACACTCCAGTTGTCCGCCGAGTTGTTCAACAGTGAAACAGCTCTTTGTTATCCCTCTCCAATGCCTGTTCATCATCCAACATGTCAGTCACTAAGCACTGGGTTTCGCTGTTCTTGACTATGCTTAGTGGTACATAACCAGGGGAAATCCTAAGCTGGAAGGGCGGGTATTCTGTCAGTCCAACAGTGTATGATAGAACTCTAACTGAATCATACAGTATTGTAGGAAGCTTGTACATTTACATTTTGTCATGTAGCAGACACTCTTATCCAGAGCGACTTACAGCAAGTACAGGGACATTCCCCCCTGAGGCATGTAGGGTGAAGTGCCTTGCCCAAGGGCACAACGTCATGTAGCCATATCCGGGAATCGAACTTGCAACCTTCCGATCGCTAGCCCAATGCCTTAATCACTGAGCCACATGACTGTTGTTGTACAGAATAGGGCATTAGTCAAATCAGCCTATCTCAGGCAAAAAAGAACCCAGGTTGCATTATACAATTGAAAGCAGTAAAAATCTGTAAAATGGCTCATTATTTTAGCCTCAGCCTCAGAGAGTAACAGTATACTGCAATGAGTGTGCTGTCATAATGTATTTCTCTACAATGTATTCCCCCCCCCCCCCCCCCCCCCCCCCCCCCCCCCGCCTGTATCTCCTGGCATCCCCTGACTCTGGGTATTGCATGTTTATTATCTACAGCTGTGTGTGATTGGGAGAGTATATAGAACACAAAAAGGTTAAGTGCATCTGTATCCATCAGACTGCGATAAGAGCCTTTGGTGCTGGAGTTAGGGGGGAGGGGTTCTGGGGGGGGAGGGGTGGAGTCGAGTGCTTTCCCTGGTTACAGTAATTGAAGTTACATGTCAGAGCCAGTCCTTCAGTTATATTTCACTTTAATTGCAATAAGGTCTCAGAGCAGTCCTTTACCATGTAATGGTCCAAGTCTCGTGTCATGTGATCGAATTACCATGCATCTCTGTGCTGGAGATGTGTTTCAGAAGGGAAAGGAAGCTTCTCGGTCTGCTGTTACTGGCAGTGAGCAGAGTGGAGCAGAGTGGCATATTTGTGGCTCTTAGTACGCCGCATCCTAGCACGGCCTGTGCATGAGAACATTAGATGTTCTACATGTTTATGCCATCCTCAGTATGCTGTGCTATCTGCCGTTTAAATTCAATTATCTGCCGTTTCAATTGTCAAGGCTTGGTGTAGAATAAAAGAGACGCTATTGTATATTAAGATGAGCTGTATTTTAAGAAATAATGTTCTTATATGAATATATGATGTAATCCGTTAATTTGAACGGCTAACACGATTATAGTCAGCATGGTTTAACACCATCAAGGATAACAGGTAAAGGAAGATCCCATGCTGAATATGGACCTTGGTTGTCCCAATTTTCTTTTTCATCCATTATAGTTTACATAAGGTGACGTTTTATTGCGGTCAGGACACACTGGAGGGTGTGGACAAATACACAGATGAGCGTCACGGCCCATTTCATCTCCCAGTTATGCTACAGCATCTCCTAACACATGCCCTAGCAAGAAGTACAGAGCAAGAGTGTATTTGCGATTTTTGCAGACATAAGCATAATCACATTTCCCAGCACCCTGACATTTAGGCGAAATCAATGGAGCAGGAGACTATTTGGCATGACCTTGTCTGTGTTTGTCCAGGGAAGGGTCTGCCTTAAGAAATCAATGAGAAGGAATGAGTTATGACAAGCAACAAGAGTGCTCCACAGCTGTGGAAAAAATGAGCCATGAAATAGTTTAATGATTGTCTAGAGAGGAAAGAATACTGCCCAAAGTAATGATTTGTTTATTTGTGGTTGTCAGGTTGTTTTCAAGGAAATAGTTGCTGACAAAGCTTTCAAACTTTAACAGGAGCAGGCTTGTGGCTATTTCCTGTCCTTCCTTTCTCATATCCTCTATCTCGTTTGCACTCTTGCACTCTCTCTCTCTGATTAATCTCATGGCCTCATGCCGTCGCTGGAAAGTAGGCAAAGTGCTCTTCAAATTGCCTTTCATCACCTGAAGGGAAATGTTTAAAAAAAGGATCTGCTCATGATGAGCAGCACCAGGCGTTTTTCTGGAGTCCCGTTGCGTTTGAGCCGGACTGAATTAACCGAGCCACCCAGATGACCTGAAATCAATCAGACACAGGCAGGGGCCAGTCAAATGGTCACACAATCTATGGGTTTTTTCTCCTAAAGCCAAACAAATAATTATTCCTATGTATATTATAGATGACTTTGCCAGAGGACCAAATTTAGTGTGCAATTTGAGATATACATGTCAAAACATAATTTGCTAAATAAAATGTAAAATACAGTTTTAAAAAAAAAATACAGTTGCTGCATGGCGTGCTCGTTGATATTATTCAGCTGAAGTTCGAGGCCAGAGAGAGGCTCTGTGCTTGATGTTGGGGAGTAATGGCCAAGTTGTTATCAGCTTAGAACCTGCGATATGGACATGACCCATCATGTATGCTGTTAGATCTGCTCTCGATGGGACACAGTGTCCCAGTAAACGACCCACCAGATGAACCCGATCCTTCTCTGCTTTATTACCAAATGGGTATCGCCTGACAAACCAGAATATTGAAAATGGACACTTAGCCGTTACCTGAAGCGACAGTGTATCTGAAACTTTTCAATTTTCCATCTCCTTTCCCATCTTTCCTGGATTTTCAGGTTATTTATTTATCTCTGGTCTGTGGCTTCTATATCAAATTGACCGTCTGTTCACTGCTGCCAGATAGATGGCTTAAAGAGATAAACCCAATTACATCTGGCTGTCGGTTCAAGCAGCGTCTACAGAGAGACTTAGCACTGGATGGGAAATCCCATGGAATAAAAATGGAAATCCTCCTTTTTTAATGAAACAACATGAACCACGTTCACATAGGCAAGGCAAGGCAGTTCGTTTTGCTCCACCGTGTTGGCTACAGTCACATTAATCTTCTATATTTCAAATGTTTCTTTATATGACTGTATAGCTTTCACACTGACACTGTCATTACAATGTCATAACGTTTTTTTTAATGAGAAATACTAAAATGTCTCCTAACTTCCTCTTTTTCTCTCCGAAGGATGATCCCTGCTTCCAGCCAAGCCTTCCTGGTAACGAACCTCGTCTCAGGGACCCGCTACGACTTGTGTGTTCTGGCTGCCTGGGATGACACAGCCACCACGCTAACGGCCACCAACGTGGTGGGCTGTACCCAGTTCTTCACTCAGGATGACTACCCCCAGTGTCAGTCCCTGCCCAGCCAGCTCCTAGGGGGAACCATGATTCTGGTGGTGGGGGGTATTATTGTAGCCACCCTGCTGGTCTTCATTGTCATCTTGATGGTTCGTTACAAGGCAGGGGACAGTGAGCAACCTCCCAGCAAGCTGACCAGTGTCAGCGACACACACTCCCAGACTAACGGGGGCCGGCTGGGGCAGAATGGAGTACCCCTGCCCTTGCCCAAACCCAAGGCCAAAGTGACACTGCAAGATGAGGTGGTGGAATTCAAGTGTGGCTCCCTGCAGAGCAGCCTCACCTCCTCCTCCTCGTCAGGCTCGCTAGCCGGGGACTCGTACAGCCCCAACACCACTCTGGCTAACGTGTGGAGGTCAGCGGCCCCCTCCAACCCCAGGGCCAACTTGGACCACCTTCTGGGGGCCTTCACCTCTCTAGAACTGCGGGGGGGACATGGCACAGACCATGGGGCCTCCATCAGCCCAGCACTGCAGGCCAATCGGCCCCCCACAGATAAGGAGCCCTTGCTGGGTCGAACAATAGACTCCCGGCTGAGCCGTCTTCTCATGCTGCCCATGGACTCCAGGCCGAAGAGGAGCCAGTCCTTCGATATGGGGGACGCAACGAGTTCCTCGACTGTTGTCACGGCACCAGTGAGTATCTACCCACGAAGGATCAGCAATATCTGGACTAAGAGGAGCCTGTCTGTCAATGGCATGCTGCTGCAGTGTGATGAGGAGGGAGACAGCGAAAGTAGCAAGGGGACTGTGGACAGCTCTGAGTGGGTCATGGAGAGTACTGTCTAGGAAACATGATGCCTTTGGCATCTTGTCAAAAACTGCACAGAAAACTGGCAGAAAGGCCTGTTCTCATAGATCCACTGGTGAAATGAGAACTCCCTCCTGATCCTGCATGAAAATTATTCATGTTAATCCTCTTGACCCTCTATTGTTGTGGACAATTTCAAAATAAACAGTTGAAGTTCTTACACAGCCAGGTCAGTTTCCGGACCAATGACCCTGTGGAAAGGGCTGACCCGAGACTGGTCTGTGGTCAGGTATGGAAAGGTCAAACTGAAGGAAGGAATAAACATTGTGGTCAGTGAGTTAAACCAAGGACTGACTTATTCTGAGATGTTTTAAAACATTGTTGGAAAAAAAAGAGCTGTTGTTTCATAATCACAAGAACATAATGCATTTCACCATGTTTGGTGACCACAGTAAATACATTAAAGAGTGCTATTTAATGTGAAACTTAAACATGTAATGAATATAAAGTTTTATATTTTTATTTTGTTGGTCTGAACCATGTTTCCCAACTCAAAAAAACAGTCCTACTGAGTTTTGCATTACAAATCTGGATGTATCTTCTCTGATATCCAAATTAAATTTATTTTAATCCATGTTGACTGATGAAATATATAGATATTTAGTGGTGTTATGTTTCATAAAGCTATAAAGAAAAAGATTGATTGAAAACACTGGATGTGAATATGTTTACTTTATATACAGAGAATATATTTGCAGGTTCAGCAATTGCATATATGGTCAATATCATGTTTTGCGAAATTACACAACATCAGGTAAATGATAGTCTGAACCAGGAATGTTTGTGTGTCTGAAGAGGGTCATTGGCTGTTTGCTAAATTGTAATTGGATGGTATCTAAATCAATAAATCTTCTAAATCAATGTAGAGTCTATATGAGGTGGTGATCAACTCATCTCTGTCAGAGATTAATGTAAAGCCAAATCGCAGTTTGCCATTTTATAGAAACAGGAACTATACTATAACAGAAACTTTTTGTTCAGGCAGTAACTCCAATTTATTTATTTTTTTTACAAATACTCTGAAAAAAATGTCCATCGGGATATCATCATGGGAAGTTTGTCCCCATGTTTCTTTGAAAACATGGGTTATAGGTCGTTGTAACTGCTTGGATTAATACAATCTGTAGCGACAGACTCCCATTTTCTTGTCAACAATGAAGCTGTAAAGAATGTCAAGTATTATCTCCAATTTGTCCTATAGATAGCGCGATTTCAACACCACTTGGATGAAAATGTACAGTGCAAAAGGTTTATGTTCAACTATGTCACAGTTATTGGCTTTTCTGTATCGTGTACAGAATGCATGTTTATACAGGACTGATCCATGAGACAATTATGAAATAAAGAACCATGTACTCTATCTCTCTTTAAATATACATATATACAGTATGTATATGTATATACCTATGTAATTTCACATATTGTGTTGTTTGGAAGACTATCTTTGTGACATTTTAAACTGACTGCGCCTGTATATCGTCTCTGTATATTGGCTTTTTTGTACAACTGTATTCCTGTGAATATATTGTATGTCATGGGTGAAGCAAAACACCTGTCTTTATGTTCTGTGTGAGCAGGAGACTCTGGTTATACTGTTTCACAGTGTACATTTCTTATCCAGAGTTGTATAGAATGTTTCTGTGGTCAAATCAAATGTTTGTTTTTTTTGCTACAAAACTATATAAAAAAATGATGATATTTCAAAACAGCTACATTGTGCCTAACTGTTACATAGTAAACATCTACAATCTATGTTTGTTACAATGCGTATGTTTTAAATCTACAGTCCAGCAATAACATGGAGTCTGTTCAAAATAGCTTTGAACTTTAAGGATTTGTTGGTATTTTGCTCAGCTAGTCCAGCCTTCATGCAAGATTTTTGTCTCAGGAACCTCACCGTATTAACCTCTGCTGAACCCTACCTGGGCAGTGTATTTTAACCAGGGACCACGTTTGTGCTTTAGAACCTTGAGTGACACTAAATCTTTTAATTGTTTCATTTCAAACACCACCTGTACTTTCCAGGAGCTGGGAGGGTCATCAGAGGCAAGACATTAGTCTTGGTCAGCTGAGGATTCACCTGAGGAGCTGAGACGGAGGAAGGTCAAATGAGCCTGTCAGTGACAATAGAATGTTTTGAGCACATTAAGTATCACTTTGGGAGGTAACTCATATATTTTGTATATCTAATATACATAATAATATATATATATATATAATATCTTACAATGCCCTCCAGTATCATAAACATGATTTAAAATGATCTCCATGGAGGGCAAGGTATGTGTAATCTGTTTCATTAGCTTTGCAAACATATCTCATCCATTAGACAGACAATACACAACGGGTAAAAGATCACAGAAACACAATGTTACAGAGGACACACGTGCACCTCCTCTGACTGTACGTGGTCAATCGCAGACACCGGCCTTCCAGTTTCAGAGAAAGCGGTGTATACTGTGAGCTGCTGATAGCAACATCACTACACTTTACACACCACAAACCACGGAGACTCCATCCTAAAGCACCTCTGCCCGTAAACACTGCAGGACAAGCTCCTCTAAGATCGCTTTCACAGGTACAGTGCCACCAGCTTCACACTGGCTTTGAACTACTCGGAAGCTGCTAAACATGGCACTTCATCAATTAGTTACAGAATCCAACAACAGCTTTGCATAAAAATAAGGACCCCATGTTGATGTGTGGATTACTTATGGGTTTTATGAAATCAGTGTTGATTTTTGCACGTTGCAGCCCTTCCCTGTCATTTAATTCCCTTTCCTGCAGCACACCAATCAGAGCAAGCAAACCAACAAACCAAGCAAACCAACAGTGAGAACGGAGAATAACAATTACATGGTGTAATCACTGCAGCAAATGAATAGATCTTGATTTAGGTTGGAGTGTGTTGCTGACCGCCAGCGAAAAGAAAATTGAATCAAAGGCTTACCACCAAGACACAAATGGATTCCTAAATGGGTTTGATTGTACAGATTAATAAGTTATCTTACAATTGAAATTGTATCGATCGAGGGCCAAAGGGGCATGTTGACTGTAGATGTTGGATTCAAGAAGTGTTCTCTATTCCAAACCTGTCAGTAACGTCTTTCTGGGCTTATTTTGATGCTCCCTGGTGTGTTGCCCTTGCAGGCAGACATGCTGGGAAACAACAGCCTAGTGGTGATAATGGTCCTATGATCCAATTTATATAACGTGCGTTTGAGAAAGACCGTGTATGTGTGGGTGGGGTGGGAAGGAATTGTAGGTCTAAAACTCAAGGATTTGACACAGTACATTTAAGGCGATTTAACAGTGTGCCTTAAAAAATAAAATAAAAATAATAATAGATTTCCAGAAGCTCGATGACATTCTGATACACTCATACCAACAGTTCATCTGTGTTGCATTGGGCACAGAAGTCCTCCCAAATAGCTATAATCTGCATATGAATGACGACAGGTAAATAGCATGACTGAATGTAATTTACCTGCACGCACACACAATTCAAATGAAAACGCAATGCTAGGTCTTTGAAGGTAGATGGCGTACGGGTTTATAATCATACACTGTAAAGACTTTGGAAGCACATGCATGCACATATGGACTTGGCAAACAAATCAGAAGTCATTTACGGTACACTGACGCCCCCCTGTGGTCAAGTATGACGACTGCATGACCTCTCACTTAAATCATTAGGGTGTTGCTTCGTTTTCTTTAAATGAATGCAAAGTGTAACGATGTCATTTCCACTGGTTGTAGAGCGAAGAAATAAGATGCCAAATGAATTCGTACGTAATAACTACTTCAATTTGACTACTAAAAAGGTTTTTTAAGCCTGCGGTGCGGTGCACGATCTGCGTTGCACCATCTGCTCCTTATTCAAAGATGGTGAACATGCCTGATCATGGTCGGCTGGAAAAACCTTGGTTAAATCATGTAGGTTGGCCTACTACGTAATCCTACTACATGGTCCTCTGAACTATATTTACGTAACCCATTTTTAAATAATCCAATTTTAGAGATCAATGTCGTAAATGTTTTACATGTTTTTTTTAAGATCTCGTTTGAACATATTTTTTTACGGGGGGATTTTCATAAATCGGTTTCTAGAATGTGAAGATTGTTCATGTGGAAACAAGGCACAATATGTGTGTGTATAGTCCACCTTGTCATAATGAAGCCGTTTTCATCCTATTTCATATTAGGATTACTGAGGGCATAATATAACTGAAGAGATGTAACTTTAGCAACAGTTATGACTTCCACTGCAAGTGATAGTCAACATGCAGTCGTTTGGACAACTCTCAAAGTAACATTGTAAACGTTGTAATGTTTATTCGTTTATTATGAGTATATTACCAATAAAAAAAATTCTAAACACGATCCTTTAATTGGGCAACCTTTGACAATAGGTTACTATGACGTCGTGCCTTTGTGACGTCATTATACTGAACTCTGTCATTGGGGATCTTGTTGTCTCGACCCCCAGTGGGGAATCCCCCCTGCTGAAGTGGGGCCCCAGTGGGGAAGTATTTACTCTAAATGCTTTGTAAAAAGCTACAGTATCAAATACTGTTCGGAACCCAACAGGTTAAATGTGTCTCTGAGCGCGTGCGTATAAGCACAGTACTGCAGTGGGAGACTGGGCCAGGGGATCCATGCATGCATGTGTTGGGGTTAGCACGTCGAAAAATCATAGTATGTAGGCTGTTTTACAATTTTACAGTAAAAAGGCATTATTAGAACACTGAATGACACACACGATCTGTGGCATTGTGATCGAATAGCCTTTTGGATATTTATAATGTCGTGCTCAGCCACTAGCTCCTGCAGACTGCACTCTGATGAGAAGTGCAAGCAAAGGAAATTCTTATCGTTTCTGTTCTACCAGGCGGTGCGGGACCTGAAGCCCGTGTGGATGTTAGAGGACATGCGGACCATGGAAACCTTCTACTGGGAGGAGGATGCGAGCCAGAGGACATACACACCGTCAGAGGCGCTGCTCTACGCTATTGTGCACGACCACCAGGCTTATGCTCAGTACCTGCTCAGTCAGTATCCAGAGGAAGCCCTGGCCATGCCCGGGGAGCGCTTCTGCTGCTGTCCGTCCTCGGCGCCCCATCTGGCGATGGCTGTCAGGTATGACAGACGGGACATTCTGGGTCTGATTTTACAAGAAGCCCATCGACTTCCTAGTCTGCATTCTTACATGAACCGAGGCGGATGTTTTCATATGGAGGATGGGAAAACTCCGCTACATCTGGCCTGTGAGCTCCTGCGATCAGAAGCAGTCATTCTTTTATTAGGGAACGGTGCATCGCCCCAGGCCCAGGACCACCACGGCATGACGCCTCTAGATGTGATACTGGAACAGCTGTGGGACTCCAAGGTGAATATTGGAGCCAAAAAGCTATGTCTGGACAATATGTTAATGTTCATGCCAGAGATACGCTTCAAAATGAAAGGGGCACTTGAAAGGGATGCAGTCTGCTGGTCCAGGGTCCTTGGTGAGGACAAACTCCAGTTTCTTCTTGGAAAGAATCCTGCCCCACTGGGCCTCATTGCTATGCAGACTGTGTTAAAACAGCTCCGCCCTGAACGGTTCCCAGACAGCTTACAGGAGCTCCCCATTCCGTCATCGTTGAAACCACTCCCCTGCAAAATGAAAGGCCAGTTGAAAGTGGTTTAAAAAGCGTTATTCCTGAGTGAAACATATACAAGTTGTATTTATTTATACGTTTTCAACAGTGTTTAGCATGATAAACATATGTTTGATGATATTATCAACGTCATTTTAAAAGTAATGCAATTACAGTACATTCATGAAAAAAGACCTGGGCCTGATACATAGCTAACAAAATGTAACGTTAAGGTTTCAATGAAATTGTTTATGTATTAACAGTTTTACAGATGTTTTTTTAGTTTGTTGTTTTTTTGTACTTTTAAAGGTAATATGTACTGTAAACGTATAGCATACGGCCTAATAATTTACTATGGAATTTTTAATCCCATTAAATTAATATAACTATTTTAATATGATTGTTTATATTTTACAAACAGCAAAGCATTGTATGAATGACATTGCCTATATGATTCATTTCACTTAACATACAGTATATTCACAAAGACACTAGCAATTGTATTGTCATGATTCTATCCTCAAAATAAATATTTAAAAAGAAAGTCTCATAAACAAATACATTTGCACTTATTAATTTATGGGGGTTTTTGCTTTTTTTCTGAATAATGCCTGTAAAAATATTAGCCGTTTTCAATACTATCTCATATCCACTAGAGAGCGCTCCATGACCAAGCGTCAAAAAACAAGGAACTGAAAGACGCATCAGAGCCTGTTTTTGTCAGAAGGCATTTCTTATCGTTTTTTATTGCTTACACACTAAAATTAAAAGTAGTACACTATAAGTAAAACATAAACACACTTAACATACATGACACACAAAAATCTATCATTAAGTCACTTCCTTGCAATACCAAAGCACTGACTGTCAAATTACCACACCTGTCCAACCAATTGGTTCAACACAGTCATCAGGTGTGCAAACACTTGTTTGCTTAATTGTAGACACCCGATTCAGGTGTATGAACACCATAAAAAGCAGCAGGTGAGTTCATCGGTCTTCAAGCACAATGGAAAGAGTAAAACGAGGAGGAGAACAAGGAGGACGAGAACGAGGAGAAAGAGGAGGAGAACGAGGAGGAATCAACAGAGGAAGAGATGGAGGCCGTGCTGGAGATAGAGGTAGAGGAAGACGAGAAGGTGCTCAAAGAGGACTGAATCTGACAAGTGAGATTCCTGCAACACTGTTTGACTACAATTTCAACCAGGGTGTCAGAGGAAGACAAGGTGCTCAAAGAGGACTAAATCTGACAACTGATATTCCTGCAAACCTGTTTGACCACATTTTCAACCAGGATGGCAGATGGCTCAAGGGGTTAAGGCGTTGGCCTCATGATCGGAATATTGTGAGATCAAGTTCAAGTGTCAAGGAAATGTTTCACTCATCCAGATTCAGATTCTGAATACTTTATTAATTCTATTGGGGAAACTCTTTGGCAGGACAGTGCCCACCGAGGCAACACGACAAAGTACATTTATCAGCGCACAAGCCTTCTGACATTGGGAAAACACAAATAGATTTTCGAGGACAAAAAAAGGATACAGCCAGAGCATGTAACAAAAAAAAAACACCTCAGCAGACAGATAACAACAAGCAGGTGGAGGCGTTGGATGAGTCTGTGTTCGTAGCCAAAACACAGAACAATCTGCCTCATGGCCTTGAGGTCAGGACGTCTTGTTCCAGCCAGACAACTCTCACAGAATGGGGTGGGGGGTTGGGGTGGGGAAGGGGGTGTAGAGAGACATCGTACCTCAATCTTGCAAGATAGAAACAGGTAGGGGGAGGGGTAGCCCTGCACGGTACCAGGCACAGCCGTACAGGAATTTGGAGCCAAAAACATATACTCATGTCGTTGCTCGTAGAGTTAGTTTTTTTTTTGATTGCAAGTGAGATTCCTGCAACACTGTTTGACCACGTTGTCAACCAGGGTGTCAGATGGCTCAACGGGTTAAGGCGTTGGCCTCATGATCAGTTCAGTTCAGTTCAGTTTAAGTTTATTGTCCCCCAAAGGAGGAAACTTGACTTGCAGCAGGTAAAAAAAATAAACATACAGATAGCACAACAGTTAAAACAGTTAAAAAGGCACATCCACATACACATAACATGTGTCGGAAGGTTGTGAGATCAAGCCCCGGCTGTGGCTACATGACCTTGTTTCCTTGGGCCCTACTTAACTCAGGGAGAATGTCCCTGTACTTACTGTAAATCGCTTTGGATAAAAGCGTCTGCTAAAAAAACAAACATGTTCAAATGAAGTGAATTTGTCAAGTGCCTCTTGAGCGCAATTCTGAAAGGGTGAAGCTACTGTGGCATGATTATGCGGAGGTATGTATTGACTTTAGCAGTGTGAGCTTGCATATTGTCTTGTAATATGTATACTAGATCTACACTGAACAATTTTGCCTGCCACTGTTTTTCAGGGGGTTTTACAAATGGATGGAGATCGAGCATGAGTTCATTTACGTAGGTGAGGCGTAAAAGGACGTTTTGTTACAGTATTATGAATCTCCATGTCAACATTTTGGGCATGTTGAGAAAGAGTGTCTTCAGTCTGCAATATTGGTCTTGTTTGGTGAATTTAGATTATATTTGTACTTTGTTCATAGTAGCCTACTCTAATCATAGGGAAGTAACATAGGGAAGTGACATAACATAAGTGTAACTCGTGTAAACAAGGTATAGTAATGTGAACTAATGTGTGGTTTTTCAAAAGAAGTGTATAGGTTTTACAAGAGTGTTTAGTTTTGCAAAGGATCTGTAGTGTTTTGCTAGTTGTGTGTGTGTGTGTGTGTGTGTGTGTGTGTGTGTGTGTGTGTGTGTGTGTGTGTGTGTGTGTGTGTGTGTGTGTGTGTGTGTGTGTGTGTGTGTGTGTGTGTGTGTGGTTGTGCTAATTGTGTGTAGTGTTTTGACAACACGGGCAAAAGATCCATGGTAGGGTAGAGAGGAAAGGAGAGAACGCAGAGATAAAATGTAAATTTTTAGTCTGCCAATATAACCTGTACGACCAGCTTGTCCAGTTGAATCTGTAAATTCATGGGCACATCAGGTTCAGGCGCGACACTCGGGCTGCCTGCGTCATCACTCATTCACACACCTCAGTAAACATCACTCATTCACACACCTCAGTACAGGTTATCATTGTACCTGTGTGTGAACCTGGTTCACAAGCATGCTACGAAAGGAATTAATGTATCTCATATCTTGTTGAATAAACAGGGCACCACCTCTATTTTTGGAAAGGAATTGAGAAAAACCTTGTGTGAATAAAGTCTATAATAGCCTCTTAATGATCAGTCTCATAACCATGGAGTCATGTGTTCCTTAGAATTAGCGCAGATCCGATAACGGAGAATTTTATACACAAAGGTTTATTTAAAGCAAATGGAAAAACAGACAGGAGAAGACAAGGAGAAAGGGGGAGTATTGGCCTAAGGAGACAAAGGACAGTTATGCTAAGCTATGCTAACGACAGGAAGACTAAACTTAAATCAAGTTACATTTCACCACACTATGCCAATGTCTGCGCGTAAGAAATTAGCTAGTCACAGTTACTTTGTCCGTTGAAGAAAGGTAGAGTTGATCAACAAGTGGTTGTCCAAGAAATAGAAGAAAGTGTTCCTTAAGTTCCGTGATAGTTCTTGGCTCAGTTGGAAGGTTCTTTGCTCATTATATCAGATAAATTCCCTCAGAATAATCCGGACGAAAGAGGCAGAATAATTCTAGGTTCGGGGCTTTTATACTAGGTAAGGGGGTTTGGTCATTCCTTATCTGAAGATGGTCCCATGCAGAGAGAATGACTTGGAGTGGAAATAAACCAGAGCGGTTTATTATCTGCAGGATGAGGGTCGTGTCCTGATAACCTGAGTACATCACAGACAAGACACAGAACAAGCGTCCACAAGTACATTCTTAAATGATATATGTGTTGATTAATGAACTTTGGCTGTGTTTGCCATGAACTGATCTTTTGTAATAAAACCGAGGGATTACATTAAAACACATTACATCAACACAGCATTTAAAGAGAAATTCACACAGTTCCAATCATTTTAGTGTCCAATAAGCAGTATTGTCTTTGTGAGATGTTTGTAATCCATTAAATGTCTGTTTTGGGGATAAATCCCCTATTCAGACTTGTGGACCAGTTACTCCAAGGCCTGCCTGGCCTTTCAGCACTGGTTTGGAAATCCATAACCCTGGTTTCGTCAGTGTGTCTCACTGACAAGGGAATGGTCATGTGGAGGCTCTGCTACATCACTCTCTCTCTCACATGCACTAGCAGCACAAGCACTGAACACACCTGACTCGGCTAGTGCAAGCCCATTGGGCCTCGTCCGGTAAGACTGCCTTTAAAGGCTGCACGGATATCTAACACTCACACAGACAGGCTAAGGATCAGTGCTGTTGCCTCCCACCACTATATGTATTTCTGTCTATTAGGGGATTATATATATCTATTGCTCCATGCCTCATGTCATATATGTATGTACGTATGTGTTGCTTTGAGAAGGTAGGGAGCGCTTCCCTTTAGACATTCCACTCCGCCAAAGTCAAACATATTCCATGTCATGGTTATCAAAAAATATTCTATTATTATCAATAAATCACGTGTCTTGACTGAACTGTTTTTATTTTAACTACAGTTATTTCGTTTCTTATGATGGACGGAGAAAATATCACATTTTGCAATTTTAGGTAGATTTTCATGACGATTCAAACTAAAGTCTAAAATGAATGTCTATACAGTCGGCTAAGTTTAATGTGGGTTTGTCAGTAGTTGTATGATACAGTGTGTCATGCTGTTCAGAGAAAATATACAAAGGTATTTATAGTTGGCCATGTTAAGTTGAATCACAAATACAAGCAAACTAGATACTAGATGTATATGTATTATAAACTAGATGTATATGTATTTTCTTGTATTTGTGATACTCTCAAACATTAAACAACAAAAACACATTTTGCATCATGAATATGTTACATCACAAGCACAAAAGATGAAAAATTCTCTAAAAATGAAAGTATAAAATTAAGAACCCTGGTTTCCCTCAATGTTAAACAGTCTTAATGACCAAAGTCTTAAAAAGTTACGATCATAAACTGACAGTTGATGAGTGCCAATATGAACCCTTGCTAGGGATGCAAGTGATAGATTAACCAAAGTACCACTTGTAAAGATCACGAACAACCCTATACTCCCTGTGTTTAGCCACGTGAGCACAGCCATAGCAGATGGCCTGGATGTATTCTTGGTTCTGTTGAATCAAATGAGGCCTAGCAGAGAAATACTGACGCCAACTGAAGTAGCGCAAATAGGCCTCATCATTCCTGTCCAACTGCAGTAGGAAGTCAGCCAAAGCTTTGGCATCAGGGAAGTCATTTACATGGATGAAGGACTCCCCTGGTATGAAGTTCTCATAGTTCTGTCTGGGGGGACCCAATACAACAGGTACTGTTCCTGCAGCCATAGGGCCATTCAGCTTGTCTGTGATGTAATCTTTGTGGATGGAGTTCTCAAAGGAAAGGTAGAATTTGCAGCTTGCTATGGTTGAGAAATAATCTTCATATTTTAAGAAAGGACCAAATACTTTGCCAAATACATCCACCTTAATATGTTTAACAAGTTCCAAATAGTAGTTATACCTCAATTCTGTCCCAGTACGTGAGTCATTGTTGCTCACAATCCAGCAAACTGTTCTCTCTTTTTTGGGGAGCACAAAGTCCTTGTGTTTGTTCTTCTTTGTCAATCGCCAACGAACGGGAATGTCTGCATCCTGACGGTAGTTTAAAGTCTCATTGAACAGGTTCTCGATACCTGGAACTTTCTGTGTGTTGGTTGGTGATTCCATATGAAACCAGATCCACTTTTGAAAATGGGGTCTCGGTGAGTGGGGAAGATTTGATGCATTGTGCTTTATGGCTTCGTGAAAGATGAGAACTGAGTCAGCCTTACTGTACAAGGTCCTGTCATCTGTAATATAACAACCATCAACATTGAAGAACCTCCTACAGTCCTTAAAGTCAAACCTATAATCTTCAGGCCAGAACCAAAGCAGCATGATTGGCTTCTTAACTGAGGGAGTTGGTAGGCGAAGGCAACGAAAAGTTGGAGAACTACTGTAGTACATGTAAAACAATGGTATGAACACTCCGATGATTAATATCGCATATCCTATGTAGCGAACGATTCCAGAGGTATTCCACATTTTGAGTCCTGCAAAAAAAAGAAAATTAATTTTAGTTTCCTGACATTAAAGATGAAAGCCAACATTTGTATCGCTTCGACAAATGCATTCACATAAATAGATATGTTGTACGTTGTAAATACGTTGTATGTTGTATATGAAGTGTTCAAACAACAAACTTGTTGTTATGATCAGTGAACTATGCTCTTTGGTAAAGCTTTCTCTTGGAAATCACCTGGGATAAAAGCTTAAGGTTAAGGTTATTCAGGTTAAGATTCTTGATGATAACTGAACCATGTCCTTTGTGGATGTTTTGGAGGATTACAAAATCCCACTCCAGGGGCATGTAAGATAAAATGACAGATGTTGTAAAAGGTTTTTACACTGTTTTCTCACAGTGTTTTACAGTTTTGATGACAAAAGTCTTAAAAGTTAAAGCCATATACTGACAGATGGTGAACCTATAAACTGACTCATGCTAGGGATGCAAGTGACAGTTTAACCCAAAATACCCACTTGTAAAGATCTAGATTCTAGAACATTCACATTGGTTTTGGTATTGTCCCAGGATAATTGACTGGTTCTGTAGGTGAAACCTGGCAGAGAAATACGGACGTCAAATGAAATAGTGCGTTAAGGCTGCATGTTTCTTGCCCAACTGCAGGAGGAAGTTGGATAACGCAGCAGTAAAGTCATTTATGGGGATGAAGGACTCCCCTGGTATGAAGTTCTCATAGTTCTGTCTGGGGGGACCCAATACAACAGGTACTGTTCCAACTGCTAGAGGGCCCTTCAGCTTCTCAGTGATCAGAATCAGAATCAGAATGAGGTTTAATCGCTATGCAAGGTTTACAAACATATAATTTATTGTGGCAGAAATTAGCAAACATAGAACATACATGTGAAATTATAAAAAAATGAATACAATGTAAAATACACTACAATTATGTAGTTATTATGATGTCATCTTTGTGGATGGAGTTCTTAAAGGAAAGATAGAATTAGCATTTTATCTTTCAAAAAGTATATTGCTTACTTCAACAAGCAAGGTCTGTGCTTAATATATAGTAGATGGAAGGCAGGAATAAATTAAATTGAAACAACTCACACAATTTAGTTAAATGTAGTTCCTGGATCAGTAGCCTTCTTCATGAACCGGTACAGTGAAATATAAAAGCTGCTCGTCTCTGGATGTGATCTATGTCCTTCCAAGGAAAAACACGTTCATCATATTGAATCTGAATCTGAAAAAAATCCTATATATTTTACTGAAGAATCATTATTTATCCGAATGGAAATATCATCCAAAATCACGATCGATCTCATTAGATACCAGGAAAAGAAGTCCCACTCTTTGCCAATGGGGAGCCAGGTGACTACCAGTTAACCGGAAAATCAGGCTCCCCCCCCCTCCCTGACTGTTTCTCGTAATAACCGGGTATGTGCCATGCAACCAGGTGACATAAAGCTATCAGATATCCCTTCAGAAATAGCAGAAATCAATCGATGTACTATTCTGCATTGGAAACTGTTCCTAAAACGCCCTCATCTGACTCAGCCGCTATTCATTGGAAATCATCCAATTCGTTTACAATTACATATACATTTAGCAGACGCTTTTATTCGAAGTGACTTCCAAGAGAGAGAGCAGTACTAAAGAGTATTGGCCACTGAGCATAGCAGCCTGATAGATCCAAAAACCTACGCAGGATTAGGACAACAGGTCATGCTCATTTGTAATTGTTTAATCAATGCATGTCATCCAAACCTCGAATAAAAGCAAATAATTATAATCTTCAAAAAAACTATCAAATACGATGGACAACCTACAATAATTTTGTCTGAAAAGATTTTGCCTGCTAAATCTCCTTGAGGTGACTCGTGACTGGTTCTGTCAGGCTACGTCTGGGCTCGTTTGCATACTGCAACAGCGATATGAGAGGGAAGCTGCGTGTCCCTTTTTCGGCTGACTTTTTCTGCTACTGCAGATCGTTTTGTCAACTTGTAATATGTTAATTTTGTGAGCGTATTAAAATGTGCTTTCTCAACTTCTAAAATTTTGATTTGAGGGTGCAAGACATTTATTTGAGGGGGCGCTGCCCTCTCTTGCCCCTGCGTAGAGCCGGCCTCGGTAGGAACTATAGTTTCATTGTCTAAAAGCTGTTTCTGTAACCGCGTCTAATAGTGAAATGGACACCATGTTCTGAATGGATGCAGAGTGATGCGCGCGACTGCCGCTCTCTGTCTGCACTGCCGCTCTACCGCTCTGCCGCTCTGTCGCTCTCTGTCCGCTCTGCCGCTCTGCCGCTCTCTGTCCGCGTGCGTCGAATATGCACTAACCTCGGTGTTATGACGTCATGTGATCCTCAGCTTTCAAATGAGCGACCATGAATACAGGGCGTGTCGAAACCAGTTTGTACCGATCACAGGAGTAGGTGCTTGTCATTTTAGGTAAATGCAGCCTTTTACAGTTTTTTTGATTGCCTAAGCACGATTTTCAAAACAGGGCCCGTGTTGTCAAAACACTACACACAATTAGCACAACCACACACACAACTAGCAAAACACTACAGATCCTTTGCAAAACTAAACACTCTTATAAAAACTATACACTTCTTTTGAAAAACCACACTTTGTTACCATATGAAACACACATTATTTTACATTACTATACTATGTTTGCACGAGTTACACTCTGCTGTGATAAACCTAAAACACTTTTAGCGTTTCTACTTCCCTAAGATTAGAGTAGGCTACTATGAACAAAGTACAAATGTAATCTAAATTCACCAAACAAGACCAATGTTGCAGACTAAAGACACTCTTTCTCAACATGCCCAAAATGTTGACGTGGAGATTCATAATACTGTAACAAAATGTAATTTTACGCCTCACCTACGTAAATGAACTCATGCTGGATCTCCTCTCCACCCCCTGAAAAACAGTGGCAGGCAAAATTGTTCAGTGTAGATCTAGTATACATATTACAAGACAGTATGCAAGATCACACTGCTAAAGTCAATACATACCTCTGCATAATCATGCCACAGTAGCTTCACCCTTTCCGAATTGTGCTCGAAAGGCACTTGATAAATTTACTTCATTTGAACATTTATTTTTTTTAGCAGACGCTTTTATCCAAAGCGATTTACAGTAAGTACAGGGACATTCTCCCTGAGGCAAGTAGGGCCCAAGGACACAACATCATATAGCCACAGCCAGGGCTTGATCTCACAACCTTCCGATCATGAGGCCAACGCCTTAACCCGTTGAGCCATCTGACGCCCTGGTTGACAACGTGGTCAAACAGTGTTGCATGGATCTCACTTGTCAGATTCGGTCCTCTTTGAGCACCTTCTTGTCTTCCTCTACCTCTACCTCCAGCACGGCCTCCATCTCTTCCTCTGTTGATTCTCCTTGTTCTCCTCTCTTTCTCCTCTTTCTCGTCCTCCTTGTTCTCCTCCTCGTTTTACTCTTTGTCTAACTTTTTCCATTGTGCTTGAAGACCGATGAACTCACCTGCTGCTTTTTATGGTGTTTATACACCTGATTGGTGTGTCTACAATTAAGCAAACAAGTGTTTGCACACCTGATGACTGTGTTGAACCAATTGGTTGGACGGTGTGGTAATTTGACAGTCAGTGCTTTGGTATTGCAATGAAGCAACTTAATGATAGATTTTTGTGTGTATGTATGTTAAGTGTGTTTAGTGTTTTGCAAATCACTGTGTGTAGAGTTTTGCAACAAGTGTGAAGTTGACAATGTGCTTATAGTTGTGCAAATATGGGCTGATGTTTTGCTTCTTGGGTGTAAGGTTTTGCTAATAGTGTACTACTTTTAATTTTAGTGTTTAAGCAATCAAAAAAAACTGTAAACAAACAAGTGTTTGCATACCTGATGACTGTGTTGAACCAATTGGTAGGACAGGTGTGGTAATTTGACAGTCAGTGCTTTGGTATTGCAATGAAATAACTTAATGATAGATTTTTGTGTGTATGTATGTTAAGTGTGTTTAGTGTTTTGCAAATCACTGTGTGTAGAGTTTGCAACAAGTGTGAAGTTGACAATGTGCTTATAGTTGTGCAAATATGGGCTGATGTTTTGCTTCTTGGGTGTAAGGTTTTGCTAATAGTGTACTACTTTCAATTTTAGTGTTGAAGCAATCAAAAAAAAAAACTGTAAGAGGTAATTTATTAAAGTTAATAACCCATAAAAAATCTCCATGGTGATCAAGCCAATCAGGAGCAGTTGTCTGGTGATCCTTGTGTTGGAAATATCAGGAGACTCAAGACTCTTTTTGACAAACATTTGAAAATTATATTGAGGTTACAGTAAGGTGTGTTTATCCATTTTCTATCATTTTCTGTTATTATTATTTGAAAAAGTAAAGGCTGTGGAAGTATACCAAACATTATCAGAAAAATCTGGTGTATGTTTGAGATTTCATCATCCAAGAAAACAAAAGAGTCATAGTTTTTCACAATGGTTTGCATACTATTTCACCTGGTCCCTAACGTGACGCTGCGAATCTGAGACCAGTAACTTATAATTGACATTCGTCTCGAATAATAAGAGTAAGGAACTCAATGGGACTTGGGAATTTGATCTGAAAAAGAAAGACTGAGGCCACTCCTCTTCACTGCTTCTGTAATTACAGAAGCACCACACCTGCTCCCACAAGCATCCTGCTTTACTGCTTTCTTCTAGGAAAGCCTTTCCCCCTTTTACACACAGCAACTGTCAATTTAATGCCAGGATATATTGGGTCTATGTCACAACAGTGAACTTTTAACATTAAACAAATAAAAAGAACACTGACATAAAAAAGAGAATGCCTGAATTTATACAACACATGGTAAATATCAACATATCTGGCAAATATCAACATATCTGGTTAAAACAAATATGGAACAAGAGGATGAAATTACAACAAAATACAGGTTTCAAAACAATAATAAGCTAACGTGATAGACCACGAACACAGTTGGTTTTTTAGATTGTGAATCATACATCATGAGAACCAATAACTATGTATGAGTGTGAGAACCATACTATTCCTAGTAATCATGCATTCATTGAAAGTACCACTTATACAAGTCATTAACAACACTGTAGTGTTTGTCTCTTTGCATATAATCACAGGCTAAACAAACTGGTTGGATGAACTCATCGTGAGGAGCTAGGAGGTGACGTTTTGCACTGAGGTAGCTCCTCCACTGAAAGTAACGCATGTACATCTCATCATTCGTATCTAGCTGAATAAGGAAGTCAGCAAGACCCTTCAAATCAGGAAAGTCATCGACATGTATGAATGAATCAGCAGGAATAAACTCCTCATAGTTCTGTCTGGGTGGGCCTAGTACTACTGGTACAGTACCTACTACCAGAGGTCCATTTACCTTCTCTGTGATGTAGTCTTTGTGAAGTGAGTTCTCAAATGCCAGATAAAACTTGCAGCTAGCAATGGTTGAGTAATAGTCTTCATAAGCTAAACGACTCCCTGTGAATGCCACACCATAAACATTCACCCTAACGTGTTTGACAAGTTCCTGATATAATCTAGATCTTGTACCTGTACCAGTCCTTGGATCATTGTTAGACACAATCCAGCAAACAAGTTGTTTTTTCTCAGGCATCTTAAAATCCCTTTGTGACATAGGTTTCACAGTCAGCAACTCATTTCGCACAGTGATATCAGCATCTCGTCTGTAGCTCAGTGTCAAGTTAAAGAGGTTTTCCAAGCCTGGAATTTGCATTGTATTTGTTGGTGATTCAACGTGAAACCAGATCCATTTCTGAAAATGGGGGCGTGGAGATGGAGGAAGGTTTTTCAAGTCCCAACGAATTTCTTTGTGGAACACAATGACCCCATCAGCTCTATCATACTGAGATCTGTCAGCAGTCAACTCACAACTATCAATGTTGAAGTATTTTTTACAGTCATTAAAGTCAAATGTTATTCCAAGTGGCCAGAACCAAAGAAGCACAAGGGGTTTTTCTTCTTCCTTGATAGATGATGTATCATTATCCTGCTGCATGAAAAGCTGTGTTGATTTACATTCAGGATGTCCTGGTTTAAAGTAAATGAAACATGCTAACATTGAGCACACAAGACCTATAACAACTATGCCCATTGGATGAAATGTTCTTGTGGATAGTGAGGGTGACATTGTTGTCTTGTCAATCTGTTGTCCAAAAGGATAACTACATAACCCGCATCTTTGTCAATGCACAATGGTCCTGGAGGCAGAACAAAAATACACAAAGGGAAAATAAATCCGATACTATGTCAAATAATTACACTTTGAACAGGAGCAAAACATGGAACAAATAATAATTTATAATATGTTACCTTAAAAAGGCTTAGTTCTACCCTACATAATGGGATTTGGTGTCAAATATTCATAGGAAACATATAGTATCCTATAATTTAGAAAGTGTTAATAAAATATTTGTTATATTAGTCTTAGGCATTTGAGAATACTTTTTTTTGTGGCTAGTAAAAATGGCTACCTTTGAACTACAAGCATACAAATAGTCATGATGAGATGCAAAAGAACTACAGCAGATCTATATCTATTACAAACATTATATTTTATACAGTTAACATATAGGGCCTAAATATGAAAAGCATTATGTGGTGTGTGCTGAACATTTAAATTAAATAAACCATGTTTTTTACTTACCACTGAGAATTGTAGCTGTAAGAATGATGACATGGTTCCTGTAGGGTTAGGTAAGCTCGGTAAAGCAGTTTTTCCAGTCTGTTTCCGCACAATGCTGAGGCCACACCTTATTTAAATAAGGTGTCTGTAAAATACTGTCAGTTTCAATGCCATCTTATATTGGGTTTATCTCATGACAGTGGACTTTTAACTCAAAACAAATAAAAAAAAAACTACATGAGATACCTGCATTTTATACAAGTCGTACGTTTAAACATTTACACACCTAGCAAATATTAACATACCTGGAAAATGTAAATACGGAACTGCCCTTCAACCAACCTAAACCCTCAAGGAAAACATCTTCCCTACCATATATACCATATATACCATACCACATACCATATATGTGCAGGGCCTGGGTTTGGTTCTCAGTGTACTTTGTTTATTATAATGAAGTCATTTGTTGTTGTTTTACATTAGGCCTATTTGTAGCTTCACATAATTCATCTATTAACTGTTTTTTTTTCTTCTTGTTCTAAAATTTACCACTAGGTGGTGGCACCTTCCCACTATCTACAACAACAACATCAACAATAACCAGTTGGCTGACGTTCACCAGTTGATATCATTGATTAAAAGACTCATCCTGGGAACACATATTCAAACAACAATAATGGTCTTCAACACATAATAATGTAATTAAGTATTGCTGACAAGTTACCAATAAAATAAAATACATTATAACATTGATTATGTAAATGTAAATGTAATGTAATGTAATCTGTAATGTAATGTAATGTAATGTAATGTAATGTAATGTAATCTGTAACTAAAGAATATTGTTTTGGGGCACACCTGAGAAGTTGGCACTGATACTGATACAGATACTTTGTATTTGTTATATTTGAACCTGTTACTCTGAGCGCTGTACTGTACCCTGCTGCTGTTTCAAACTGCAATTTCCACAAGGCAAGACAAATAAAGGATTATCTTATTTTTATCATATAAGGCTACAGTAAGTGTTTTTGCCTTGTGTGATTGCCTCACCTCTACACACACTGCACTTACATACACTTCCAAAACTCTCACATTCATTGTTGCCATGAAAAAAAGACAATAATGTCATTGTTATTTTTGGGGTGAGAACAAAAGAGGGTTGCACCACATCACAGTGTGTCCTACAGTGACTGTGCCTGTCCATTTCTATGAATGAGTGCTGCTCATTCAGTGTTACGTAAGTGCCAACCACAGTGATTACTGTACTATACATAACAAGGTGTGCTAGAGATGCATGGCCTCCCAACACAATGACTGTCAATCTCAATGTGAGAATGTTTTATTTCCAATATATACTCATTGTATTCAAAATGGCTCTGCGGTTCAATGACTCAATGGAAATGCGTCACTGGATCAAATGCCAGTCTGCCAAGCAAAGCTCCATCTGTTCCAGGGACAGTGATCTCCAGTTCTGACAAACAAGAGTATGCACACCTGACAACGGATGGGTTGGATTAAGGGCTGGTCAGTCACTGTCTTAAGACAGTGTGAATTAGCCCTGGTGCCACTCGGCTCAAGTCAACCAAAACACCATTACTAGTTACCATGAAACTCAAGTTACTATGAATAAGGATCAATAAGGATCACAGTTATGGTTTGTCAATTAAGGTCTGCTTGACAAAACTAAATCTTTGATCAAATCCACACGGAAAAAAAATTCTGAGAAGATTTAGTTTCATTTTAGGTTCCAACCCAGTTGTTGACTATAAACAGAAGAGGCTAAAAAAGACACCTGACAAACTGGGCCCCTGATTAACTCAAGGAGCTTAAAGTCTTATGTGTTTGTTCGTGTGGCCATCTGTGCATGCTCAGAGAGGAAGGAAACTCAAATCCTCCTTCAACCTTTCAGCTTTTCAGTCTTGCAAGATCTGTATCACAGGTAAGACACTGCGCTGTTCGAGAAGCCTGGACCAATCTGTGCTTTCAACAAACCTTGGAGAGCTAATAAGAAACAAACATGAACACTGACATTTGGATCGATTGGAGAGGAAAATGATGAAGCGACTTCAACTGCGACTGAAGTAGTTACGTCACTGACAACTTGCGGCTTTTACTCATTGACCTAATATTTCAGATCCTTCCAGAAGGGAAACTATTTTGCATTCCGGAGCTTCTTAACTAAACAATGGGTTGTTCCCCATCGAAGGGTGAGCTGTTTGCAGGGTTGGCAGGCCCTCAAAGGGCTCTCCCCTCAGCTACTGAGGAGGACCACCTCCACCTGAAGTCTGGGGAGGACGAGAGGCACTGCTTGGAGACCAATAAGGGAACCAACAACCTTCCAATAGCAGCTAAGGAGGAGCCTCTGATGCCAGTTGAAGAGCCTGATGCAGCCCCTGGCACAGCCATCAAATCCACTTCGAGGTGCAACGCTGAAATAGAGGTAAACTTGAAGTCAGAGGGGAGGAACACACAGCCGCAGTGCTTAGCAATGGGGATGCAGATGAAGAAGGGAGAAAAGAGAAGAAAGTTAAAGGGCCCCAAACAAGGCAGACGGAGAGAAAACGAGAGGAAGTCGTCCATTGTACGCAGCAAGGTGGACCTACCTGTACATATGGTGAAGGCCCACCAGGCAGCCTACGCTTACTTGAATCCCAATATCTCAAAATATGAGACTCTGCTAGGACTGCTGGACCAGGCCACCCAGACACAACTCTCCCTGCAGCCCATGATGACCGCAATTGTGATGCGCTTTGAGGAGGTCAACCAGGCCCTGGAGGAGATGGCCGATGAGGGGGAGCAGATGCTGTCAGAGCATGGTGACCACATGGCCTGGCCTTCTGGGAAGAGGATTTTACCTCCTGTGCCCATAAAGCCCACAGCTAATCCATCTAACCCACCTCCAGACCTCCTGCAGCAGATGCTCCAGCACTCAACAGAGAAGATGAGGATGGTGGGGAGCTCAGTACAAGGCTTGGGAGACACTGCTCTGGAAGAGGCAGTGGAATACTTTGACTCTCTCTCCAAGCTGCTGGGGGAAAGGCTGCAGGCCAAGCGGGCAGCAGAGGGGCGGCTGACACAGGTGCTTGCACGAGTGGAGGCGGCAGCCAGGAGGAAGTCCAGCCCTGAGGACTCTGCCCTCCACAGCGAGGACAGTGGGATAGGAGGAGAGAACGAGTCCCTACCAGGCTCGGACAGACACCGGCATCACCGGGGGAGCTCTGGGTCTGGGGGAAACAGCCGCACTACACCCCAATGTCCCCCTAACAAATGTGAGGAGGAGGAGGAGGAAGAGGACGAAGATGATGATTATGAAGATGAAGAGGAGGAGGAAGATGACGTTGAAAGGTCAGGAAGGAAAAGGTCAAATTCTTCCCCACCAGATCCCAGTCAGCCTTTCCTCCCTTCACCCCCACAGCAAGGTCACAACCAGCTGCCCATACGCCCCTTAACTGCAGCCCCCTCAGCCAGGCCGGCTAGACTGCAACGCTCACAGTCCACAGAATGTGTTCATGCCCTTCTGGAGCTGCAAAAGAGCCAGAAAGACTTGGATCAGCGCATGAAGAAGATGGCAGACAGAACAGAAGGAGGGGCCAACTATGCTCTGTACAGGGCTGGGCTGAGAAGGCATTCCTCAGGGTTAGGTGGCAGACATGCACTGAAAGGCAACCTTAAGGGAAACCAATCATCAAACCAGTTACCAGCCTTGGTGCCCCATCCCCCGGGCCGCAACTCAGTCAGAAGATTGATAAACACTTTTAGCAATGGGGTGGACGGCCGACCAGGCCAAAGTCTGGCAAATGTACCTCCCAACATCCGGGGACCAAGGAAGAGTGGGACTCCTTTCTTACCCAACGTAGGCATGGGGGAACGGAGCCTCGTCAACAATGGTAACAACAACAACAATGGCTGGCCTGTGGAGGCCAGAGAGGATTTGGACGTGGACAACCTCCCCCCTCCTCCCCTGGAAGTTCTGATGGACAACTCCTTCCAGAGCACGGAGGAGAACAGCGAAGATGATGAGGAGCCGGAGGAGGAGAGGAAGGCCGGGCACACATCACGCCAACGAAGCAGTGTATCCCAGCGGCTGAGGGCCTCCATGCAGAATGTGACGGTGCTCCCTAACCGCAGCAGTGTAAGGCACAGCTCCCTCAGCATGTCAGCTGCTCGACCTGTCAGGCAGGACACTGTGGTGGGGGTCCAGGGGCCAGAGCTTCTGCCTGATGGAGAGCAGGATCTTGAGAAAGAGCAGGCCGCAAGCCTCTACAGACAGGCCCGGAAAATCATCCACCTGCGCAATGCTGCAGCGTCCCCAGTAAGCGCAGGGGAGCGGGGCCTCAGAGGACCCTCTCCTCTCAGAGCTGGGGTGAGACAGGAGAGCGAGGACTACTTAGAGGCAGAGGCCTACTCCAGCGCTCAACCACCTACCACCCCACCTGTGTCCAGAGTCCGCCTACCACCCTCCTGTCCTTCTGTGCACCACAGAGTACCCAGCCCCCCCGCTTACAAAAACCATCCCACCTCTTCATCCCAAACCTCACGCCCATCTTCTCCCAGGATCTTGACATGGGCCAGGGACAACAGCTGTGAAGAGAAAAGCTCCATGTCTTTCTATGATGCTCGCTCAGTGTTCACTCAGAACATACAGACCCCTTCCGACACCCCCACCCTCTCGGGGAGGTGGGAATCCTCCAGGGGTCGGCTGCCCACCCGCGGGACGCAGACTACCAGACGAACCCAGTCTGATGGAAGGCCCAGCCTGACTGAGGAAACTGGCCCTTGTCAAAGCAGCAACACTAATCCTACTGCATAAAACAGGTGAGCATGTGTGTTATCTGTGTGGATGACACCAGAGACGTCAAACTATAGATCCACAATTAAACACATTTAAAGTTGTTCATGTATCTTTCAACAGAATGTTTAAAATACATTTTCTTCACATAGTAAAGACGGCATAATACTGTAACTTCAAGTAATATACAAGACAAGAGTGTCTTGTGTTAATCTTCATATAGTGTAAAATACAATAAAAATACAAACTGATTAGAATTTACGTTTACAAGGTCATCAGTCAGAATGAGATCAGATTAAGAGTGTTGACATCTCATTCAAGGGTAGTTTGTCATCCACAGGCTCAAGCACCCTCACAAGAACTTAAAGCCAAATTTGTTTGTTTCCATTAGCAGGTTATCCATATGTCTTTAGCTACATCCACCCCCCCCCCCCCCAGAGAAACCACCTGCCTTATCTAATCCTACTGAATTGGCTCTCCTTCCCTACTCCCCTGGTTCAATTGGGAGAAAGATAGCTCAAGTCTCTGGCCCGCTGCCCCACATAATCTCCTCATGGATTAAAACCTCCTCTGCTTCTTTCTCATAGGGTGAACGGCACTACAGTGACAGAATGGGACAACCAATCAGATCCAAAAGGCACTTCTCCAGCAGCCTCTGATCACACAGCAAGAGCATGGCCGTCCTGAATATGACGAGGAAACTGGAGGAGGGGGAGGGAACAGAGAGGGGATTATGGATTAGCCAGCCTGTCCAGATAATACCTTTTCTCTTTCTTTTATTTCATTCCCTTTCTACGATTTAAGAGCAAAGGAGCTTATTCTATGAAAGTGTTTTAGGCACATGCACTATAGACCTCACTCTAACTATCTTATTCAAATGCATTGACTTACATTAGATCAATTATTATATTTATTATAGTATACTTATAGTATACTTCTTAAGTATGATAATTATGTCAACACATTAACATGATACTAATATGAATCAAATAATGACTTGTTCTATATGGAAAAATATTGAAACATTCATATAATCTGGATTGTTTGTTTTAAAGGTCTCAGATATTGGGCGTGAACTAGCCCATGTCTAGTTTTTATGTAATTTGTTCTTGAACAGTTCTTGTGTATTTACCGGTACATAATTGATTTTCCTTATCAGTCATAACATGGTATTTGGTCAAACTTTGTGTTTTTTGTGCGTGGGTGTGTTGTTTTGTTTTTTACATTGGATGGTTCCTAATAAAACATGTTCACCAAACACGGACTCACGGACTGAGAGGCTAAATGTTCAGCAGCATGCTAGAAACACCTTATTTCCTATGCAAATAGTCTTGCCAATGTCATTCTGCGGATGGCCAGAGGTCATATAATTCGTTCTTCAGTAACCTACAGCAAGAAGGAATGAATTATCTTGTCTTTTGGACTACTGATAACAATAAACTTTAGATTCATGAAGGGGAGAAAAAATTGATGTTACTTTTCTGTTAAAAAAAAAAAGAAGAAAAAAAAAAAAGAAGGAAAAAAAAACTTTCAGTTCAGTGAAACTGGATAAGCATCACATATTTGTATCCCTGCCCCTGTTGTAAAAAATAGCCTGCTGATAATCTTGGAATTAAAGATGACTCATGGATATGTCATGTACTTGTTGCACTAAAGTGTTTTCATGCATTGTGCTCCGGAGTGTAAATCGGAGATCTCTCTAAACTTCTAATCTAGTTACTATTCCACCCATCCAGAGATCATGGTCTCCATCTCTAGGCTGTTTGTCACTCCTTTACTCTGAACTCAGTCAGACGTGCTTTAGTTGGAAGGGAACACCTCGATGATTTAAAATAGCATCCTTAATGACACACCAAGCGTAGAATTGCGTAGGTAGAGCCGCCCCTAGTATCCTGCGCCTGGATAAACCCATAGTTGCCAAAGGATCTGGAAATTTTTAGCGACACTCTTCCAGATGAGCTCCGACATCACCGGTGTCGATTGCGTAATCATTGGGGAAGCCAACAGAGATGAAGAGACGCACAAAGTTAAAGATATCATGTGAAATCGCGTTGCTACTGCCAATGACTGAGAGCACCAATACTCACGAACATTGTAAAGAACAGTTAAGAAGGGTTGAAAACTCGAAAGTATCTTGCCTTTAACTAATGTCGCCTTTAAACTCGGTCAGGGCAGCTGATATATCTAGATAGTAGCACTGTGGACAGATATGCTGTTGGCAAGGTTTAACAATCTAGGATTGATTTAAGATTATTTGAAGTGGGGGGGGGGTGTTGCATCTGATTCTAATGAATGGGTTGTTGGCTTAATGATCATTCATTAGAAGCAGTGGGTTTGAGCAGGTAAACATCCAAAATCACCAGAACAGTGGCCCTCAGGGACCAGGACTGGACACCCCTGCTGTATAGTAACAAACGCAAACCACCATTCTTGCTCCACAACATTCCATTCAGGGGAAATATACCGTAGCTACGATTTACAAAGGAAATGTATTTTAGTAAGCAGGTTCCAAGTCTTTTCACATCGCTCTTCTTAATAACTTATATATGTTCAAATGACTGCGATTTGAATGCACTTTGCCTGCGTGTCGGATGGGCTGTCAGACTGGTGGAAACACACAGGGGGTGCTTCTGGTGGCACAACACCTTTGTGGTTCAGTGTGGCTCTGTTTTAACCAGCAGGTGGGGCTCTATGTCTTGATGCACTATGTTTTCCTTTCAATGGTTCATCTCTTCCCAACGTCATCTAAGGTTCTGCAATGATTTATCATTCAATATTCTCGCTTACTATGCCTGAAAACCAGGGTTGAAACATGAAACACAGTCATTACCTTTCTACACTTATCCTAGACACCTAAAATACTGTTTGTGTTCACTTGGCCAGTAGCAGAGAGGTGGTTTACGATATGCTTAGTAAATCCAAACCACAATCAACCACAATAGTACTTCTGATACATCATCTGCTGCTGTACTTGCTGAATGCTCTAAATTTATGTCGCTTTGGAGGAAATGGTCTGCTAAATGAGTCAAATATGTCATGGGTATGTCTTTCCACAAACCCAGTTCACTCAGTTCTGCACCTATACAAGTTATTGTCAACAATATCAACAGTCTGCATTCTTAGAGGCAGTCAAAGATGCAGGAATCATTTATTTTGTCCTGGGTCTAAGCGCTGTGTAAACACTGGAGGGGCTGTTGAATGTTGTCTGGCTGGTACATCTGCCTCGCCAGGGACCAGACTGAGTCCGTGGGTATTGTATTGGAGGCCCCTGAGATGGAACTCAAAGCCCTACAGGACAGGGGCACCAACATAATATTGTTGTTCAATAACATAGTCTTATTCCAGAGAGGAATTTTTGTACTTTGGTTGAGCTTTCCTAGGATATTGCTGTGCCGTATAAGGATTATACTGCCAAGCATTGCTGGGGTCGCTTACATGATGTCTTTTTTCAATCCACAAACCAGTCAATGATTTATCTACAGCAAGACTGTGTTTGTGTGTGTTTGTAAACAATCCCAAACAGATAGTAAATTAAGTTATTTTCCTGGTACCCACAAGCTTCTAGTGGGTTAGAATTACAATAAGTGTTGAGTTTAAAGATAGGGATTATTATAGGGAGATAACACAATTTCTAATGGAGTTAGTCCTCACAAGGATGATGAACCAAACCTGTGTCTGAGTGTGTTTGTCGACGGCTCTGTGTTTGTGGTATGCATGTTTTTGTGTTTGTATGTGTGTGCGTGGGCCTGTGTGTTCTGTGTTGTGAGTGGCTAGAGGTCAGGACTGCTTCTCTGTGGTTCAAACAGAGGAAATCTCATATTCCTGTCGGCCAGGAAGCATAAACACGTGAAACCACCAGAACCTGGCTCTGGGCCTGGACTGCTCTGAGCCAGGGCAGCAAGAAAGCAGCAGTACCCAGGCAAAATCCTTTGCCCTCATTCCAGTCCCAACGTATGGAAGTATGCGTACAAACATGCCTACAAATACTACCTAAAAAAGGTGTTACTGTGAACAACTTTTTGACTTCAATCAAAAAGTTAAATTAAATAAAGGTAAAAAAAAATAACAAAATAAAAGTTCTCATTTAACACATTCCGGTTAGATTTAGGTGTAGTCTTTTTCCACCTGGGAAACAGAATAATGTGTGATGACAACTGTAAGGTGGTTTTCTATGAGATCCCGTCAGCATTCTTCTCAGTTCTAATGCTCCCCCTGTGTTCAAACTATGTTCAGAGACATGAATATCGTGCTACACTGTCCGATAACATATACTGTACAATCTATGCAATGTCTAGGCCATTGGTGTCAAACTGGTGCCATCGAGGGCCAAGAGGGTTTAAGCTTTCGTGTCAACCAAGCACTATACCAGCTGATTTCACTAACGAGTTTCTGTACTTAGTGAAATCAGCTGGTGTAGTTGCTTGGTTGCAGTAAAAACCTGCACCCTCTTGGCCCTCGATGGCACCAGTTTGACACCACTGGTTCAGGCCATGGTGCGTGAATCTGATTTGTTGTTGTATGTTCAGATGGTTTGCAGGCGCCGCACGGCTTGTTCACTGTTCAAACTGTCCAACAAATTGAGTATAACACCTTTTTCCTCACACAAGATTGGAGATAAAAACATGTAGCCAGTCCAAAAAAAAAAAAAAGTCTTTGGTCTTTTCATGTGTTTTTCTAAAGAGTTTTTCCTCCGCCTCTTTTCTCTAAAATCACATCTGGATGCATTTATCTGTTATTCTCCATCTCCAATGTGGTAAACATCTGTCTGGCTGCAATGCACTGGGTGCTCATCTGTAGTCAACTTATGAATCACCACAACACTGTAGAAGACACACTCTGTGTTCTATTTTCCCTCAAACTCCTCTAATGTTCTGCTGAACACATCTCTACTCTCTCTCTCTCTCTCTCTCTCTCTCTAGTTATTCTTCTCTTCCAGCAGGTCAAAGAAAGCAAAGAGAGACCCAGTGTACAGAGACTGATGGTTCAGGAACCATAGGGCATGTGTGTTACCTAAGCCTATGGATTTGCGTTAGTTTGACCTTTGACCCTGTAATCTATGTTATTTAATCCCTGCGTAAGAGTATACAGACAGATTGATGATTGTGTTCAGAATAGCCTAGAGCTGAGAGAGGCTTGGGCTATAGGTTTCAGATAACTTTGTTACAACAACACAAGGAATATTTTCATTCTTTTTTTTTCTTCTTTTTTTGATGCAATAATGTTTGTCTACCATTTAATTAATACTTGATATATTTAGCAAATTATTTTTGTTATTTTTGTTGCAAACACACATTGGGGATTTGAACCCCCAAGCTTTTGATCTGCTGTTGAAAGCTCCACCACTGAGCTCCACCCGTCTTATTTGATATAGCTACACTAACTCTTCAAGTCCTGTCCAGACCCTGGTAATTAAACATCTGGACTAAAAGCCCACTCTTCCTCTTTGTGTCTCAGTGTACTTTAGTGTCTTTGATGTAGTAGACAGCAGTTAATGTTGTTTCTGAAGTTTTTTTTCATTGAGATAGGAAGGTTAGCTCAGCTTAATCGCCATGAAAGTCTTCACTTCCTATTTGCACACTTTCCATCCATGTATCTTTGTCTGCTTTTGGTCAGCAAAGTAACACCATATGGTAAAACAAAAACATTTAGCCTCAGAGCTGATAATTATGAAGCATTATTGGAGCCAGATTTCTAGTGGTGTGTGGAGGCTTTGTGACCTGAAGGAACAGTCTAGTGTGTTGTCTGGAGGCTTCTGGTACCAGACCTGACAGAGGCACCAACAGTCAATAGATCCCAGGGAAATACAGCTCTTCATGGGCCAGAACACCAAACAAGACAGCCTCCTATTGGCTTGCATGGGTGTCTGCATAACGCCACATATTAAAGTAACAACATTAAGGTCGAAACGGGCCTGTATCAGGTTAAACTGAAGATCGTCTATGTCTTTTTTTTCTTTTTGTTTGTGATTTTCACTAGAGAAAATCACTAGAGACACAAGGAAGTCGTGAGACCAGTGTGGGAAAAAAGATGCTTCCAGGTGAGACACACAATGAATGCAACATATTTTATATATTTTTCAATTGTAACTGTCACAACACGTTCATAGAGCACTGTAGTATAAGAGATAAAAGACAGGTGATGCCGGCGCAACGTGAGGCAAGTGGATTCCCTTTAGACGGCAGACGCCCGTGGCTCTCACACCCAGCAGGATACCATGTGGTGTCATTTCAAAGCTTCAATAAACTTACAAAAATAGACAAATAAATACTGTACAAGATCATATGTAATACTAGTTTTCAGAAATCACAAAAAGTAATGACAGATATTTCTGTACGTACGTTTACAAAGTGAATCCAGCATTTCTGGCATGTTTTTCCCTTCACAAAGACACTAATAAAAACAAATGACATAACATGGGTACATTTTATATTCATACATATATAAGTCGTATGCATTTATATATAGTGTATATTAAATAAAGTGCCTTCTTTTGAAAACTTACATTTTTTTAATGTAAAGCATGTTTGCAGTACATTTCAAAATAGAATTCCTGAAAGAGGTTTTGAGCACAAACATGAAGCCAACAGTTTCAACAGCTGTGAACAGAAAATTCAACTGTGATTACATTTAATATCAACGTTTACGTTTCTTTTGAAAAACCACACACAATAGAGCATTGTTTCATAATCCATAATAATTATGAAACGATTATCACTCATCAATCAGCACTCGTGCTCTCATATCCCTGTGACCTCCGTGTTCCGTTGATGTGAACATACAAGCTGTTTGCTCTAAGCATGTTCCACAGGTAAGGTATAAGAACTAATCTTCATCACTGTCTGTGGCCCTGAGAAAACTGTAGACACCTAATCTGGACCCATGCATTCAGAACACCAACAGTCTTCATCTGAGATGTTGGAATTGGACTGGTTGGTTGGTTCATTCCTAAATGGACCCATCAGGTTTTCCACAATTCAAATATTCTACTTTAGCTAAACTTACTCAGTCATTCCTTCCTCTTAGCAGCATAGTAAATCATTAGAATTTGACATTCACCCCCTCCCCTCCCTCAACTTCCTACATTTACATCACGTCATATCACATCGCGCATAAGTTTCACGTAGTAAAATCATATCGGCCAGCCACAAAGAAATACCAAAACACTGACAGAAAGCTAGCAATGCAGGGCCATGCACACGCACACAGAAGTACAGTATCAGACAGGCGAGATTCAGAAGGAGATCGTGTTGCGGCGTGACAGGTCGGCGAGCGTTATGACACAGCTTCTGGCTCTTTCTCTTTCCGTTCCATTAAGGCTCTGGGAGACTCAAATCCTAACTTGAGGTGAAACCCCCTCCACTCCCATCTCACACAGGGATAAAACCCCACACGGCTACGTCAATATCTCCCATCTCAAGTTAGGATTGGGCCCAGGCCCCTTGGCTCTGCCCTGCTGGGTGGTGGTGGTGTGTTTGGGCTCCTCAGTACTCCCTGGCCTCCTCCAGCTCGTTCATAAACACGTCCTCGTGCGGGTTCTCCGGGCAGCCGGGGCCCTTATTGGGGGGTCTCACACCGTGGAACCGGCTCCAGTCCCCCTTGCACAGGATCCAGGGGAGAACGTCCACCTTGAAGTGCAGCTCAGGGGAGAACTCTGTGCTGATGAGGTTGGGTGTTCCCGCACCCTTCCCCCTTGTGATCAGGCGCCCGCGGTCGTCGTAGCAGCAGTGCTGTGCCGAGAGGGTCGTCACGTCGCCAGACAGGGCCGAGCGGATGCAGCTCCGGGCCGACGGCTTGTAGATGTCCAGGCGCTCCTTGGGGCCGCTGGCGTCACGCCACCGGAAGGCGCGGCCTTGCTGCTCGTCGTAGATACTGACCACGGTGTAGGCGGAGGTGGAGGGGTAGGAACAGGGGCAGGCCGGCAGCTCAGACAACACCTGCTGCAGGTACTTCTGCAGGAAGTCGCTCTTGCAGTTGAGCCACTTCTCACAGCTGTCCACATCTGAGGGAAAGGACACAGGAAGAGAAGCGTCACACGTCAGGGTCGAAGGTCATTGGGGATTTATTTTAGTTAGTCATGTGTTTGCCTGGGGGTTACCTGTGCCGAAGGGTTCCGTTCCGTTCTCCATCTCGAAGGGGTAGGGTTCCACTACTGTGTTCACGTCATCTGTCAGGAGAACACCAGATATACCGTACTGTTCATGCACTGTGCCACATTACACTGTGCCTGGTAAACACAAACTATTCCTTGACTCTGATCACCGAACAGCTGTTAGATCTAAGGACTGATCTGTGCACTTTCTGCACTGCTGCTTGGATAAAAGCGTTTGCTGAAGGAAGACCAGGTTCCCTAACGAGCCTCCTGGTCAGGATCTCACCTGGACAGGCCTCCATATCACACCTGGACGCCTCTGTCAGCGTGCAGGAGAACCCACAGGACCTGGTTCTCTTCCTCTCCCCGTGCCCACAGGTGGCCGAGCAAGGAGACCAGCTGGTCCACTCCTCCATCTCCTCCTTCTCTACAGGGACAACAGGCAACATATCATCTTCACTTCATTTAATTGATGCCCCAATTATATAAACATTGGGCCATTTACGATTTGTGGATAGGGAATGTGCTGCTGTTTCCTCTCTCCTCCTCAACCTCTTCCTCCCTTCCCCCACTGCTATCCTCCCTCTCCCCTTCTTCCCTATATTGTGCCACTCTCCCCCCTCCCTCTCTTATCTCCTCTCTCCTGTTACACTCTCTTCTCCTCCCTCTCCTCTGACCCCATCCTCTCTCCTCACCCCTCCTCTCCCTTCCTCTTTTCTCCTTTCGTGCCTCTCTTTCTGTACCCTCCTCTCTTCCCCTCACCCCTCCTCTCCTCTTCTCATCCCCTCACAGTGGATCTGTGCAGTCAGAAATGAAGGCACGCTGCTCTTTTTCCCACCAGAGGAAACGAGAATTAAGAAAAAATAACAATAGAGGCGCAATGTTGTGCGCAGCCCTGAAAGCCCTCTGAATTCTTGAACCAGCTCAAAAGGACCAGCCGTGGAGGGCTGGCGGGGTCTGGGGCCCGGAGGATGAAAGGCAAAGCCCGAAAGGCCCCTGTCATTCCCTGTTCCCAATCTGCCCTCTAATTGTCCGCAAGCAATGGGCTGTTTAGTCCTGGGGAACAGCCTCTGGCTCCGGCTGCCATTAGTGAGTTTGTCGGGCCCATCTTCAAAAGGACGGCCTTTGCAGCAAGCAGGACCAGTGTCGACTTCAAAGGCTCCCCGATCCAACAATACCCTGACGGTCGAGCACTGACACTCCTTCCCTGCACGCCTGCTAAGTCAATCTCTCTCTTTTTTTTCTCTCTCTCTCTATCTCTATTTCTCTCAGACACCATCAGTCTTTTTTCTTCTTCTTCCTCCCCTCTCTCTCTCTCTCTCTCTCTCTCTCTCTCTATCTCTCTTTCTCTCTCTCTCTTTCTACTTCAGTCTGGTAGGTCAACAGTGAGCTACCTCAGGGATTCTTACCATAGTAGCTCTGCGGAGGGTCCCAGCCCTCATTCCAGTCACTGTCCCAGTCCTCCACCCCCCGGCTGGGAAGAGGCTCCTCGCTCCCGTACTCCAGGGGGTAATCCTCCTCCTGCTCCTCCTCGGTCACGTCCTCCAGGCCTGAGCGACCGGTGCCGTCTTCACTGGAGTCGGCGTCCGTGTAGCCCCAGAACAGAGGCCAGAAGAGCTTCTTCCCTCCCAGAAGATCCACCGTGGAGGAAGAGGAGGAAGGGGAGGTGGAGGAAGACGAGGAAGAGGTGGAGGAAGAGGAGGACAGCCAGTCTTTTTCCTTGGCTAGATCCATCTCCACCTCCATTTGAGGGTCGTCCACCACTTCAATGGTCACCTGAGAGGAGACCAAGAGCAAGAAGGGAGATGAGAGGATTTGAATTTGATCTGAAGTTGTACACTTTAACCACTAAGCTATAACCTACCTATCTGTCTCTCATTCTCTATCTCTTCCTTTCTTAGAGAAGAAAATGTACAAACATGTATCATATTAAAGTTGGCAAATATGTGAATTTACAAAAGCAGTACACTTCCAATTGAGTAAAGAAAGTGACATAAGTCACCTGTATGTTTGGGTTCTGGGAGTTGATGTCAGCATTGGCCAGGTCTGGAAAGTTCTTGAGGTCCAGGACGAAGGGTTTGTTCTCTTCCTCAGGCGGAGGTAGGACCTCCAGGCGGTGGGGAGGAGATATGACATCCAAGGGGTTTGCAGGAGGCTGGGGCAGGGTTCTCAGGGGATGGTGTTGGGAGGGGGGAAAGGGCAGGGCCCCGAGGGAGTGATGCTGGGGTGGGGACCAGCGTCTCTGTGGGCCATGGCCCTCTGGCAGCAGACCCTGCACCTGGTTTTGTTGCTCCGACACCTGGTTCTGCTGCTCCGACACTTGAGGGTTGTGAAGGACCCTGTTATGATGGAGCTGATGTGCCTGATGAAAAAAAGAAATGAAACGTGATTTGCTGGAACCGATGCTTTCATCCAAAGCAACGCACAAAAAGAGCTTGTAGAAAGAGGAGATCGAAGATATGAGGTAGACAGATCTACAACATTTTGGCGGTCAAAGAGGAGGAACGGTTTGTATTATGATGAAGATCAAAGGCAGTCTAGAGGCTGAGACATGTGCAAGGCAGATCGTTATGTCATGTGTGAGTAGTAATGACAGCCCAGTGATGACTCAGGGAGAAAATAACTACTGCTATGTAGCTCGGTGGAACAACACACCCTAGAAACCTGTTTGATGGTCAGTGTAATGACTGGCTTAATGAATCCAGAAATAGATATGGTACTTGTGCCAGTAAACGCAAGAGTTTTTTTATTTATTTTTTCAAACGGGGCTTTTAAAAACCTTGAGCATAGTGACCAAATGACCAAGCCCCAGACATATTTCTGTTTTCCCACAGCAACTGTGGCACCCAGGCCATTGACAAAGAGAAGTCTGTGCCAGGATGTCCCATTCTAATGAGGGGCTGGGGGGGAGTGAGACTTGGGGAGTCTGGGTTAGGCTGGGGGAGCTTTGGCTGTGTGAAGGTTAGGGGAAGCCTGGGAGAGGCTATGGGAGGCTGAGGGAGGCTGGAGGAGATCAGAGGAGAATGTGGGGAATCGAGGTACTGCTTGGGACCCTTGGGTAGATTGTCCTGACTACCAGAACCTGCTCTGTGAACTTTTGTCCTCTGACACAGTCAAAATGAGATCAAAGGTTAAGGGTCATACACCCTGATCGACCAAATGGTTGGGGCAAGAGGGTTGGAAGAGTGTAGGGTGAAGACATTGTATCCTTGAAGTTGATAACTGAACACTATCCAGAGCCACTCATTTAGACCAGGGGGGTCTAGCTCGGGGGTAGATCTCACTGCAGATCTAGAGGTTGAAAGTTCAAACTTGCCCCCTGTATGTCGCTTTGGATAAGAGACCTGGGGCTGCCAGATAAATACATTTCAGTCATTTTATTCAAACCAACCCTATACTTCCTGTACTGTCTCTCCAGCCCACCAAACGGGGCAGAACTTAGGACCTGGGGCTGTCATCCGTAGGTCTGCAGTACGGTGGCATTTAACACAAAGAAGCTTAGAGACAAAACTTTAACTTTATCGAGAACCTGGAACAAAGCGTTCCAGTTGGGTGTTACGCCAGAACCATGAGAACAAATGAAGGCGGATGGTTGGACGAGAGGCCTGTCAAACTTTATGAGAGAACGTGATTGGCTGAAGGAATCTCTAAGGCTTCCTTCCGGTCTGATCCATTGGCTTTTCCAGGAGCATCACTATGGACACCAACATTAGGAACACCCTAGAAATCCTTTGACTAATCTGGACACTTCATTAAGTGAACTCTGGATCCATTTAGGGCTGACCCTGACACACATTCATCTGAGAGAGGAGGCTGATGTAGTCACAGCGGGCACAGCACTGTTCAGGAGTCAGGGTGGTGGTGGAAGGGGGGCCAGGTTATGGTCGGGGTGAGTGGGTTGGGGGTGGAGGGGGGTGGTGAAGGGGTCGGGCAGGGGAGGGGGGTCACGGTGGGGGGGCTAAGTGACGTAGCAGCCCTGATTTATGTGCCCACGGATATATCAAAGGGGCTCTACACTTGGCTGTTTCCAAACCATTACAGAAGAACAATAAACCATGAGGCCTCTTTGATCGCCTTCGCCAGCCCTTTGGAAACGTGGAAAAAACAAAGAGTAAACTTGTAGGACTGATAGAGAGCGGGTGAAGAGGGGGGCGGGGGGGGGGGGGGGCACGCACACTCCATCCTCCCCTCATTCCGAGATGAAGGAAACCAACAACAGGAAATTCCACATTAACACAGAAAAGCTCCAACGTAAACAATGGGAGAAATGACCTCTGACCTTGTTCCAGTGCTAGCGCTGCTAAGAGGTTGTCCTGGTTATGTAAAGGCTCTCGCTGTTCTGCTGCTGTACTGTACTGTACTAAGGACTTCTCACACCCTCCTCCCCCTCTCCCCCTCCTCCCACCCATTCCCCCCGCTCCCACCTCGCGTTTCACCCCAACCCCCCCTCCCTCACCCCTCTCCTCCTCTCTAACCTACCCACTCTAACGTCCCGCTCCTATCACACCATCTGACCTCCCCCTCCTTTCCTTGCTCCCTGCTTCCTCGAACCACTTCCACCTGGTCAGTGAGGGAGTGAGGGAGACAGTCACCATGGTTCCAGTGTTAGCCCAGAACACACAATCCTTTACCCCATGATGTTATCTCTTCTATCTCTCTCTCTCTCTAACACACACACACACACACACACACACACACACACACACACACACACACACACCCTTCTTCTCCTCTTTCAAATGTTTTCTCTGTATTCTTCCCTCACTCATCTCTGTCTTTTCATCTTTTCTGTTTCTTCTCTGTTTCTTTTTATCTGTCTTTGTTGATCTCTCTCTCTCTCTCTCTCTTTCTATGACCATACATCAATCAGGCCAAAATAGTTTGAACGCCACAGTACAACATGACAGGAAATAGAAGTTCAAAGTTAGATAGTGAGAACATATCTCTCCCTGGCTTGGCTTCTTTCTCTTATTCTGATAGGGATCAGAAGAAATGCACATGCACCGTGTGGAACAGCACAGGCACTGTGTGTGCATGTGAGCGTTTGCCAGTGAATTATGATAGCTGATCACTAAGAACAGAGATGAGTATGTTTGAAAAAGTCACAAGACAAAAACACACAAAAATACGCTCATCTAGATGCATATTCATCATACATGCAATCTACAGCCATGTTATACTATAGCCTATAACCTATAGTATAACATTATAATGTAAAGTAGGTTTTCTTACCTGTAGCGACACTCCGTTATTCAGCTTACTTGCAACATTATTGTGCTTCGTGGGAAACCCACAAACGAAATTAAATAAAAACAGTACAAAGATGAGGAAAAGCATCTTCCTGCGGTGAGAACACATTCTCCACAAACTGGACCAGGGATAACTGGTCTGCTGGTCCTCAGAACTGGCCAAGGATATCTTCACTCCTCCTGTTTTTGGGGGTTAGAAAAGTTGTTCTCTAGTTTTCATCTCATTTCTCCTGGGTCGTTTCTTTGTGGATGAAAGAAGTATTGACCCTGGGCAGACCTGAAGTCAGCTCTTATGCCCGAGGTGACAGACGCATTAACCTGCACCAAGTCTCTCCAAACCTCAGATTTAGTAGAAACACGTTTCTCTGATCTACCAGGGTTCAGCTCGGTGTCTGTGAAGCTTCAAGTTTCCCCAAAAAAACATCTAATGAGCTCTTTAAGTACCAGATCCTTCCCAAGTGCCCACACAGTCCTGCCGTACGCACCGCTGCACGTTTATTCAGCTACTTTAGGATGAGCACTCATTTCATCATGGCTGGGTGCCTTTCTTCCATCTTCCATCAACATCTGGAGGTTAAACCCTGTTTCAGCTCTGACCCTGTGTTACCCGGCTTGAGAGGAGAGAGGAGGTCCCTGCAAAGGGCTGTGAACACACACGTTGTCCATACTGTGTGTGTGTGTGTGTGTGTGTGTGTGTGTGTGTGTGTGTGTGTGTTTGCATTCATAGCCTATATAAACACACTTATAAACAACAAACAAATATTCGCTTTTATTCTTTGAACTGCACGGACAGCACATTTCAAACAGAAAGGCTTCAAGTGTTTCATTTTCAAACCAAATAACTTTACACGTGCCAAGAGTAGAGCCAAGACTGATAACATGTCTCAAATTACATGAGGTAATTGTGTGTCACTATCAGAGACAGAGCCACCATTTAACTTGCTTAGGCACTTTTGTTTTTGAATAGCCTAATTTAATTAGTCTTCCTTATAAGTGAATAGTCATTTTGCTGGCTGATTTCACATAGTTCTGAGTTGGTTTTAAGGAGACTGTACTGACAAGGACTACTTTGGAATGAGTGCAATGCCACTGCTGCAAACCATTAGGCCCAGCTATGAACAATTAATAACGTTAATGTGCACTTTGACTTATTTAAAAGGAATGATTAAGTGTGGAACTCAATGCGAGCTTTAAGGCAATGATATGAATGCACTGTTTTTTTTTAATTTTTTTTTTCCTTTTTGTGTATTTTCTTTCGATTTCCATTGCAAAAGTGAAAAGCAATAAGCACACAAATTGACCGTTGTCATTAACATGTTTCTCAAATTTGAAATGAACTTGGATGTGTTAACATGGAAAAATCAGAACAATTCACGACAACAGCAACAACAATCCAAAGCAGACACAGACCAACACAAACTGGAATGCCTTTCAATAACATCAGAGTCAAAGAAACAGTTGAACTGTTCGTCCTCATGGACTTCTGATTGGTCAACGAATACATCATAAGAGTGTTAGTCTCCATCAGTATGCACATTCAGAGTTCCTCAACGTTGGCAGCCTGCAACACACACACACACACACAGACACACACACACACACAGACACACACACACACACAGACACACACACACACACACACACACACACACACACAGACACACACACACACACACACAGACACACACACACACACACACACACACACACACACACACACACACACACACACACACACACACACACACACACACACACACACACACACACACACACACACACACACACACACACACACACACAGATACACATTTGGCAGCTGCTCAAGAAATAAGGAACTTTCCTGTGCGCAGAAGTAAGAACCTAAACTAGCTGAACATCAGAGTGGAGATCCATGATAGGCAGCTCGTCATGCGTTCAGCTGAGCGCCTGGTATCAGCCTGTCATTTGGTTCCCTTGGGAACATCGATGCTGGTTACCAAGAAGCGCTTGACAAAGGAACTTAGGAACAGAGATGCAGTAGACATGACAAGAAATGACAAGGACACTGAGATCATGGATTTTGAGTGCAGTCATGAACAATTAAGGCTAGAAAGTAGCATTCGTAGAAAAACAAAAAAGCATAAAAAATATATTCTGAGCACCTTGGCTTTCTGCTGCTCTTATCTTTCTAGATGTCTCTAAACGAAATGATTCTCCCAAATATCACAGAATATATACACATACTTTGGTAAGAGATGGACCACACGAACATACAATTTGTAACAGATTAAAATACAACCTTTTAAAGCCAATTCAAACCCGTCTCTTGCTCTTTTGTAAAGCTCTCTCTGAAGTCGCTCTGGATAAAAGCATCTGCTAAATGAATACATGTAAATGCCATGTAGACTGTAAATAAAATGCAGATTGATGAAGCTTATCTGAATTTGAAATGTCATAGTCGTTTTGGGGAGTTCGGGTCTACCTTACTCTAATTGGTTAAACCAATAAATGTAATAATACATATTTCTACAAGTACAATGTACATGTACAGTGTATTTAACCCAGTAACTACTTAGTTACTTTAGTGCAGTGAGACACAGGGTGAGCAACCATTACCTAACATCAGGCCCCAAACAAACACAGTATAAGTTAAGATAGAAAAAGGCTTTACACATACACACACTTTAAAATGACAGAAATTAAGACATGGATGACCTTCAAATTGGAGCGGGGGACGGGGGACGGGGGGGTTGGGGGGAGCAGGGTGTACAACACTGGGAGGTGTTGGTGGTGAGGATCAGGGTTAAGGCTGGGAGTGGAGGTAGTAGACAGGTTCATGGTCAAGGCCAGGAGAGACGGTAGCAGAGGTGGTTTGGGTGGTGAGCCGGATCGTGGTTCATTCAAATGCCAGGGTCTGGGAGGAGGAGGAGCAGCAGGTGTGGGAGGATAGAGGTGGCTCCCTGGAGTACTTCAGCTGCAGCAGGTCACCCACCTCTGAGATGGCTGCCAGAGCCTGGTGGATACAGGCAACACTGGTTAATCATAAGGATGAGATGAGGAGGTTTCATCTCCAACAGTACAGGGGGGATTTGAACCTGTGATATAAAAAAAAAAAAACAACAAAAAACTGTATTTCCTCGAACCCTTTCCTCTGTTATTCTACATGAAGCACAGTCCACAAACCAGATGAAAACTGACCCACACGTCTTTCTGACTGCTGAACAGTATTATTTACACTTGTGTTCACTTAGCAGATGCTTGCATCTCAAGCGACACACAAACAGTGCATGTAGCGTTTGAACACAGTCCCCTATCGTCAGTGACCAGTGAGTTAAAAAGGTGGTTGTGTTTCCTCCTGAGGTTCCTGTGGGAGGACAGTTAACGGTCTCTAAACCGCCAGGAAAGAATGTCCGAATTTCAAAGGTGTACGAGGAAACCACAACTTCTCTTCTTACCATAGGAGGTCTTATCTACACGGCATGACACATGGAAACTATTAACCTCTCTCTCTCTCTCTCTCTCTCTCTCTCTCTCTCTCTCTCTCTCTCTCTCTCTCTCTCTCTCTCTCTCTCTCTCTCTCTCTCTCTCTCTCTCTCTCTCTCTCTCTCTCTCTCTCTCTCTCTCTCTCTCTCTCTCTCTCTCTCTCTCTCCAAAAACTGGAGCCAGGGAGCACGCCTTTCCCAGATAAGGAAAAAGAGGCTTTAAAAAATTATAATATTAAACAAAGACAATGTGTTTCAAATGGCCTATTAGAACACGGCGCTGACAAGGTCTTCAGAGAGATGAATGAACTGTTGCTTTGGAGAGACAAGAGCACCCCAAATAAAAATCCAGTCCGATTTAAATCTAGCCAGAGACCCGGAGACTGCTCTTTCAAGTCTCAAATTGGCCCTGATAAATCTGACATGGAGAAGCCGTTCAGAAGGGTCACACCTGCTCCTTATCAACATTCTGAAGCCAGGCTTGGCTAGCTGCTGGGAAACATCACAGAAGAGAAGTGATTAGCTGTCAGTACAAGCCTTTCATATTTTTCATTGAAATCGTTTCAGAAAGTTGTAGTGGGGATGAGGTCAATGTGACTGCTGAGTGTGTCTGGGGTCCGTCATCTTGGAAGGGCAGACAGGCAGACAGGCAGACAGGCAGACAGACAGGCAGGCAGGCAGACAGGCAGGCAGGCAGGCAGGCAGACAAGCAGACAGACAGACAGACAGACAGACAGACAGACAGGTAGACAGACAGACAGACAAGCAGACAGACAGGCAGACAGACAGACAGACAGACAGACAAGCAGACAGACAGGCAGATCTCACCGTGTCCAACATCTCTCGTGTGTGTGCGGCCGACACACAGAAGCGCGCCCTCGACTCGATGATCGGCGTTGCTGGGAATCCCACCACCACAGTTCCAATGTTCCTCTTCACCATCTCCCTGCCAAACGCCCTGCAGCACACACACACACACACACACACACACACACACACACACACACACCCTACTGTCAGACGCACACAGTGGATGAATGGCTTGGTGTGTGTGTGCTGCAGATGTCACCCACCCTATCTTGGCAGGCATGTACAGCATCAGAGGGACGACGGGGGAGTCGTTGTTGCCGTAGGTGATGAAGCCGTCCTCCTGCAGCTTCCTGCGGAAGTAAGTGGTGTTCTCCGACAGCTGTCTGAGTCGCTCCGCACCTGGAGGCCACAACAAGAGCTTCATGACCCCAGTGACCAGGCCCTCCAGGCAGGGACACCTCCACACGCTCTGGGCTCTTAGACTGTGGACCGGGCACACTCTAGCACACCTGAATCTAATGAGGTAGAGGTGTGTTAGAGCAGGGAAACATCTAAAACCTTGAGGACTGGAGTTTGACACCCCTGCTGTAGATGATGGGGCGATGTGTCTCCTTTCCGCAATCATCCCTGTTTATAAGCAGTGATTGACAGGGTGGGGGAAGGGGGGGGGGGGGGGGGGGACGACAACAACCATCGGTCCTGCTGTGGTGAAAAACACCTTCCGAAAAATGTCTACTTCCAGGGCCCTTCAGCTGCACTGCAGGAACAACAAGTCTGGAATGAAATTCTTTTCTTTTTATGAGCACAGGAATGAAAGGCTGCTCTCTGAACACTGCAGAGTGATGAATTGGAGAGGGGGTCGAGGCAGGGGAAAAAAGAGAGAGAAAGAGATTGAGGGAGATTTCTCTGCGTTGGCTGGACATTCCTGTCATAGTGAGATGTGCTCACATGTCGCTCCCCTGCTCGCTCTGTAACACTCTACCTGCCAGAGCCTAACGAGCGCCGGACACAGGAGGGCTGAGGCCAATATCTCCTCTGCCAAAGGTAGCATGATGAGTGTCAAGTAGTCCTGTCAGTAGTGTGTGTGTGTGTGTGTGTGTGTGTGTGTGTGGTGAAGGAGCTATCTCTATGAGTATAACTGAGTCAGCCTGACTAGACTAAACCTGCTGTACGGATCCATGCTGCCATCTAGTGGATGAAGGTAGCAGATCTAGTATCAGACACGAATGATGGGAGTGACCCATCCTGAATCCCAAATGTAAACTACTTTGACTTTTTAGTAGGTACTGCAGCTGACCTTACTAAGTGTCTAATATTGCGTGTAGTCTGCAAACCATCGGGACATACCAGGTCACATCAAATCAACAAATCAACATTTATTTGTATAGCCCTTTTTACAAGCAATGTCACAGAGGGCTTTGCGTAACTGTACGTTGACAGTTATGTCATGCTGTCAGTCCTGTGTTTCTCTGAGGACTCACCCAGCGACGAGCCGTCCTCTCCCATGATGATCTTCATAGACGTGATGATCTGCTGGGCCACAGGGGGTGACATGGAGCTGGCGTACACCGCGCTGTGGGAGTGACTACGCAGGAAGCTGATCAACTCCTGATGGGACATCAAGTGCAGGAGGGAACTTTCATTAGTTATCATGTTACTCTACCTTTACCACCTGATAAGTTTCAACTGCTGCTGGAATCACATACTGGATGATGACTCACACCTTCCTGTCCTTCTCTGGGTGTGTCTGTGCGTGTGTGGAGGGGGGAGCTGATTACATGTACGTTCATTCATTCATTTAGCAGACGCTCTTATCCAGAGCGACTTGCAGCAAGTACAGGGACATTCCCCCCTGAGGCAAGTAGGGTGAAGAGCCCATGGACACAACTACATTTTGGCACGGCCGGTTATCGATTAATCTTCGAACCTTCTGATTGCTAGCCCGATTCCCTAACCTCTCAGCCACCAGACTCCCTGATTGGAGGAGGAGAACATAAAGTGTCTCACCCTCTTCCCTCCGATATATCCCCCAGCTGCCCCGAAGCTCTTGGTGAACGTTCCCATCATGATGTCCACGTCTCTGGGGTCTAGGCCAAAGTAGTCGACCACGCCGCCCCCCCGGGGCCCCAGCGCCCCCACGCTGTGAGCCTCGTCCAGGTACAGGTAGGCCTGGTAGCGCTTCTTCAGGGCGATCACCTCAGGCAGACGCACGATGGAGCCCTCCATGCTGGGACACACAGAGGAGGGGGGGGGGGGTGAACACACACGCCCTTCATACTGAGACAGATGGAAGGATAAACACACACCCAGTAAGTGTTCTCCTCCCCCAGTCCTTAAGGATGCTTTCATCCATAACAACACATTACTGATCTGTTCTGAGCAGCAGAGAGCAGTCTGGGATATTGACCGCTCAGACTTGACTCGCTACAGGAAGTACATTAGTAAGATCTCACTCAAGGCAGGAAAGGACACCTCGTATTTGTATGCATGCGTGTGTGTGTGTGTGTGTGTGTGTGTGTGTGTGTGTGTGTGTGTGTGTAAAATCTAAAATGACTAAATGTGTGTGTACATTCTGCATGCCCGTGTGTGTGTGTATGTATGTACATTCTGCATGTGTCTGTGTCTGTCTGTGTGTGTGTGTGTGTGTGTACCTGTAGATGCCCTCCACCAGGATGAGGATCTTCTTCCAGGGTCGGTGTGTTCTAGGCTGGCCGTGAACGATGGCATCCCTCAGCATCTTCTCCAGGCTCTGCATGTCTAGATGGAGAGTAAACATGGGAGAGGGGGATGGAGAGGAGAGACATCCTGTACTGCACACTCCTGTCGCCGGTAGGGGACTGGGCTAGGAGTGTGTGTTTCGATACCTCTGGTGGAGAGTGCGTGTGGTGTTGTGTGCGTGTGTGTTGTTGTGTGTGTCTACAGAAGAGAGTGTGTACTTACTGTTATGTTTAAAGACGCGGATGGTGGATCCTGAGAGTCTGGCTCCCAGAACCAGGGAGGCATGGTTCAGCTCATCACTCAGGATCAGACAGCCCTGCACACACAGCATGGCTCACTGGACAGTTCACACTGCTCAGCATTTATCATTCACATTCCTACTGACTATCTAAGGCTCCATTCCATACTGGACATCTAACTCTAGATCTCCATTCCATACTGGACATCTAACTCTAGATCTCCATTCCATACTGGACATCTAACTCTAGATCTCCATTCCATACTGGACATCTAACTCTAGATCTCCATTCCATACTGGACATCTAACTCTAGATCTTCATTCCATACTGGACATCTAACTCTAGATCTCCATTCCATACTGGACATCTAACTCTAGATCTCCATTCCATACTGGACATCTAACTCTAGATCTCCATTCCATACTGGACATCTAACTCTAGATCTTCATTGGTTCTGGCTCTGACACATGACCAGCATGGCCTTTCATCTGATGAATGAATGAATGATTCATCCTGTTATGCAATCCTTGTGACCAGAAAGCATGAAGATGTTTAAAGAATTCATGACCTTGAGTGTGTGACGCGCCTGGCCTCTCTTCCCCCCCCCCCCCCCCCCCCACTTCCCTCTCTTCACGTCAGTGATTACTAGAAGGTACTGTGGAATTTCACTTCCTGTCAACGAACAGGGAACACAAAATGTTCCAACAAATGTTCAGGATTTGGGGAACAGGATGAACAACTGAAAACAGGAAGTAGGCCCACTGCTGATGTGCGGGAACCATGTCTGGAAAAAGAAAGAGAGAGAGAGAGGGAGAGAGAGCGAGGGGGGGGGGGAGGAGGTAAGGAGGGATGTCTTACCTTTCCAGTTAGAGCAGGAATGTTCATGGAATTGGTGGCAAAGCCCATGCCAAACACCATAGAGGACTCCACACCCAGAAACCTGGCAACCAACTGTTCCAACTCCACATGAATATCCAGGTTACCTGACCAAGCATCCACACCAAGGTGTCAGTACAGCACAAGCTTACTATGTTGCCATACCAGTATTTACATTGTAAATACAATGCTATGTATGCTATGTTGCTATGCTTTACTATGGCTTATGGCTACAACATTCTAGAAAGTTGTTATGTGGGAGGTTAAGCTTTCCAGGGGTTAATGGTTGTCAACATTGATCTTGTTTAGATAAGCTGACCCAGTACAACACCAATGTGACAGGTAGCTAATAACCATCAGACTCAGCTGTCAGCTTTAGAGTTAGAGGCTAACTTACCCATCTCGTGGCGCGTGCTGGCCACGCCCACCCCGTACTTGAGCGTGGCGTTGGTGGCAGCGTCAGCACAGGCGCCTGTGTTCTCAGCAAAGCCCAGGTAGTTATAAGAGCCCATGTTGATGACGTCCTTCACCACCCTGCCTGTGTGCCTGCACAGGCCAGTCACAAACGAACACGTTTATTCATATAGCGCTTTTCACAGACAAGAAGCGGTCACAAAGCGCTTTACAATAATAATAAAATACAGACACAGAGTAAAAAAAGGCAGTAAAACAATCCCTGACAAACTGCTGTACAAAAATTTAAATGCTTGGATAAATAAAAAGGTTTTAAGTTTACTTTTAAAAATATCAACAGAGTCAAGTGAGCGAAGTGAGAATGGAAACTTTCAACAGGCTTTAAAGGATGTGGTTAGCTTGCAGGTTCAAATCCCTCCTGCTTGCATGTAAACACAACCTGCCAGAAGTAGACTTGAGGTTACCAGGACACAAGGTGCTGTTTATTCTTTCTTTAAACGCACATTCACAGGCTCGGGGTTGTTGGCATGTGGACCAGACTGACCTCTCACACTTATTGACAGCTGTGTGTGAGAGGTGACTGATTGCTGTGCTGTCGTGATGTTTCCACACAGCAGCATGTGACAGGGTGGTGGAGGTCTAATCAGGGACAATGACCCCGGGAGCCAGGGGGACGTACAGGCTGACTCACCCAGACCTCAGTCCTAGTCTCATGACAACATATACAGCACAGACAGGCAGACAGGCAGGCAGGCAGGCAGGCAGGCAGGCAGGCAGGCAGATGGACAGACTCACTCAAAGGTCCAGTTGTAGTCATGAGACACCCTCTCCATGAGGTCCATCTTGGCCCCAGGAACGCTGCATATGGGCCTGTTCCAGTTGTCCCTGATGCGCATGTACAGGTTCCTGGTGTAGAAGTTCTCAAAGTCCTGGTACAGAGGAACAAAATCCTGGAGAGAGAAGACACATCAGAGAGGGGTCAGGTCACAGCCACCAGGGGATCTCAGCTTCTGAGATCAGCCAAACAGCCAAAGCTGTAATGATATTTGACTGATTTGGTTCAATTAGAGTGTGTGTCAAACCATGAGCCATCGAGGTAACATGGTTTGACGCCACAGAACTGTTACAGTAAAATTAAATAAAGATTTAAATGAAGATATTTGAGGAGGTTCCAATTTTGACTGTCAAACTTTCAAGAGTGCTTCAGGGTAATTACCAGCCCTGTAAATCAATATGACTGTGCAACTGTGTGCATGTGCGAGTGTGTGTGTGTGTGTGTGTGTGTGTGTGTGTGTGTGTGTGTGTGTGTGTGTGTGTGTGTGTGCGTGTGTGTGTGCGTGTGTGTGTGTGTGTGTGCAAGACAGAAGGCAGCAGGTGGGGTGGGTGTACCTGCTGCTCCTCTCTCTCCTGGGCCACATGGTGACTCTCGATCTTCCAGCCACGCAGGAAGTCTCTCAGGTAGCCGAACACGGTGAGGATGCCGTACCCCACGTAGGTGAGGACCGCCACCAGCAGCGGAGTCTCCTCAAACGACTCCACGAAGGGCTTGTTGTACAGGCTGGCATTACGCACAGCATGGGTGTTCTGGAATGTTTGGAAAATACAAGTGTATTATATTTCTGAAGGTGTGTCTCTCTCTCTCTCCCTCCCTCTCTCCCTCCCTCCCTCTCTCCCTCCCTCCCTCTCTCCCTCTCTCCCTCTCTCTCTCCCTCCCTCTCTCTCCCTCCCTCTCTCTCACTATTTTTCTCTTTCCCTCTCTCTCAGTATTTTTCTCTTTGTCTCTCTCTTTAAAGCAGAAACGGCAAAACAGAGGACAGCAGGTGCTCGTTATTCAGTCAAGCGGACACTACATCAAAAGACCCCTTATCAGAACATAACAACATGGAATGTAGGCAATATACTCAAATGATTGAAGACAGAAGACAGAACACATTAAAAGATAGTAAAGTAATAGCTGATTTACTGATGGTGATTAAAATAAGAATGCAAATACAGTGACATGTACGGGCCTTGCACCTGTTTACAACATCTAAACTCATAATAAACCATGTGAAGCTGCTTTACAACTTCTCTATGGCCTGATTGTCCTCTGAGCAAACGAGCCCAAGTTAGTCAGCCTTGTCACTCATTAAGGCCCTGGTTCCCTAGCAACCACATGTGACCCAGTCATTCCCCATGAAATACCACAGTAGGGTAGAGAAAAACAGGGAAGGGTGTTTGATGTGTGTGTATGTGTGTGTGTGTGTGTGTATGTGTGTGTGTACGTGTGTGTATGTGTGTGTTTGTGCGTGTGCCTGCGTGTGGCACAACCTTCACCAAGCCAGTTAGACAAGTTCTCAGCTCTCTGGTGATCATGTGGGAAAACGTCTTCCCAACAACACAGTTGATGTTTCAACACCCCCAGATCATTCCAGGCACACCACAAGCTAAAGCCGTCAGCTTGTATTTGAACAGGACATGCATCTTCAGAAACGCACAAATACACCCTGCATATGCAATGAATAACCATAGTTTCTCCAAGAAAAGCCACTTCCTTTATGACGTCAATCATAAAACTTATCGTTGCGTACGCTAGTTTCTGTTTAGTTAAGTCACACCTGGGAGTGGTGAAGGACTGATTCACAGTTTACCCCTGGGCTCTTCCCACAAACACACAGGCACACCTCTGAACCTCGTACACACACACTTGCCATAATAGCTTCCACATATTTAGGAGGATGACAACGTCACCATCCTCTCCCTCGTCTGGACAGTCTGTCAAGGATCCTGCTACCTACAGAATGCAAGTTGGAAAGGATTTTCTTATATTATCAAATCAACATTTGTTTGTATAGTCTTTTTTCCCTCAAGCAATGTCACAATGGGCTTCACATCCGCCCATAGAACTGCCCCTCAACCAACGTAAACCCTCAAGGAAGACAAAAAAAATTCTAAATATAGTCATACAGCTAGAAAGAGTTAACTGGTCGTTGAAACATCAAAACCCAATGCTCAACTTCTGAGGGTCGGTGGTAGCACAAAGTCAGCTTAGACTACAGGGCTTGGGTCCATGATATTGTCACAGCATCACAAACAGGGGGATGAGGGAAGGGACCGGGAACTCTCTCCTTGTCCATGAGGGTGACCAAAGTCCATCTGGCGACCAGATCAATGTCCACTGGCACCAGGTCCAACATTGGCAGACGACCATGCATGTGCTGAGGTCAGACCCCCCCACACCAAGGGGAGGGGCATACCGCAGTATGCTTGGTATATATACATAACGTAATCTTTTTTATACAGGACTATATTGTGCCCCCCTATTACTATTAGATTAGATTAGATTCAACTTTCATGTCATTACACAGGTACAAGTACAGGGTAACGAAATACAGTTAGCATCCAACCAGAAGTGCAAAACTGTTATCACAACAGAATATAATAAATATAAGTATACTCAGAATATACACAGTATGAACAGTATTGTTATTACTGTTATATTACCCTGCAACTCTGTGCGCTATACTTTACCCTGCTGCTGTTGTGAACTGCAATTTCCACCCCTGGAAGACAAATAAAGGTTTATCTAATCTAATCTTATCTAATCTATAGAGGGATATTCATGTTATGTTACCTGTCCACCCCCCCCCCCCCCCCACACACACACACACACACACACACACATTCCTGCGGGGAGGTCTGAGGCCAGATAATTAGGCTGGAAACAGGGACGGGCTGGAAGAAGATGGAGGTTAGGAGAGACTGTGGGTGGCAGGTTGGAGGCTAGGAGAGGCCAGAGGGGGGTAGCTGGAGGGTTTAGATAGGGTGGGGAGGGGGTAGGTTTGAGAGAAACAATCCAACCAGAAGCCTGACTGAGAGACAAGGGGCTCCTCATGTTACAGTGCTGGTGTTTCTCCATGGTAATGGGAAGGTGGTGTAAACAGAGACCAGCCCACATTCACCACACCCCAACAGTGTTAGGTTACAGCTAGCTAACATCTTTCAGGTCGGTTATCTGGATGAAGAGCCTCTGTAGATCAAGGTTCCGCTGTGTTATTAACATTAATAACCCCCATCTGAATCCAGTTCCTGTATGATTTCGGTGGCTAACTTTCACCAACAAGCAGTTCTCTCAGTTAGCTGCAGTTTAAACTTCTTGGTCAATGTTATTAGCTACATTAGCTAGCAAGACCCACTCATTATGTAGTTAATAATAAACTGTAAAACTATATTCCCCTCCAGCATATAACATGTTATTTAATAAACAAATGAAAGAAACAACCAAACCATGTCTGAGAGTGAATATTGGTGTAGGTTTAGCTAGCTGAAGCAGATGTTGCTCACCTTATCTCTGGGTGGATGATACTTCTGCTGCTTCTTAAAGTCTTTCCTCGTCGATTTTTTCCCGTTACTGGTCCGATGATGGTAAGAGTCTCCGTTTAACAGTTTATACGCCGAACTTTCCGTCATATTTGCTCGATAAATGCGCTCCGGATATTCCGATGTGTAGTCGCCTAACTTGTGTAATAGTGAAGTCCTGTATGGGCTGTGAAAGGGGCTGGGTCTGTACAGGACATTAGTAATGTCATCACCGCCCCTGTTCACTATAGACCAATGAGACGTTAAGACGTCAACTAAGACGTTAACTGACACTGATTATCTTCACTCTGGGCGGAGACGTCCCTGTGTTTTACTGGAGCTGAACCATGGAAATGACCCACAGTAACCTTCCCATATGGGGGGGGGGGTCTCCTTATTGTTTTACTTTTATTGTAAACCTTGAGAAGGTTTTTGTATGGGCTTTGAAAGTGGCTGGGTCTGTACAGGACATTACTGCCCCTGTTCACTTTAGAAGACCAATGAGACATGAAGACGTCAACTGACACTGATTATATTCACTCTGGGCGGAGACGTCCCTGTGCTTTAGACGTGTCTCGTGTTTTAGACATGTCCCCGTGTTTTAGACGTGTCCCTGTGTTTTAGACGTGTTCCCGTGTTTTAGACATGTCCCCTGTGCTTTAGACGTGTCCCCGTGTTTTAGACGTGTCCCTGTGTTTTAGATGTGTTCCCGTGTTTTAGACGTGTCCCCGTGTTTTAGACGTGTCCCTGTGTTTTAGATGTGTTCCCGTGTTTTAGACGTGTCCCCGTGTTTTAGACGTGTCCCCGTGTTTTAGTCTAGTCCCCGTGTTTTAGACGTGTCCCCGTGTTTTAGTCTAGTCCCCGTGTTTTAGACGTGTCCCTGTGCTTTAGACGTGTCCCCGTATTTTAGACGTGTCCCCTGTGTTTTAGTCTAGTTCCCGTGTTTTAGACGTGTCCCTGTGTTTTAGACGTGTCCCTGTGTTTTAGACGTGTCCCCGTGTTTTAGTCTAGTCCCCGTGTTTTAGACGTGTCCCTGTGCTTTAGACGTGTCCCCGTATTTTAGACGTGTCCCCTGTGTTTTAGACGTGTCCCCGTGTTTTAGACGTGTCCCTGTGTTTTAGACGTGTCCCCGTGTTTTAGTCTAGTCCCCGTGTTTTAGACGTGTCCCTGTGCTTTAGACGTGTCCCGTGTTTTAGACGTGTCCCTGTGTTTTAGACGTGTCCCGTGTTTTAGACGTGTCCCTGTGTTTTAGACGTGTCCCCGTGTTTTAGTCTAGTCCCCGTGTTTTAGACGTGTCCCTGTGCTTTAGACGTGTCCCGTGTTTTAGACGTGTCCCTGTGTTTTAGACGTGTCCCGTGTTTTAGACGTGTCCCCGTGTTTTAGACGTGTCCCCGTGCTTTAGACGTGTCCCCGTGCTTTAGACGTGTCCCCGTGTTTTAGACATGTCCCCGTGTTTTAGAAGTGTCCTTGTGTTTTAGACGTGTCCCCGTGTTTTAGACGTGTCCCCGTGTTTTAGACGTGTCCCTGTGTTTTAGACATGTCCCCGTGTTTTAGACGTGTCCCCGTGTTTTAGACGTGTCCTTGTGTTTTAGACGTGTCCCCGTGTTTTAGACGTGTCCCTGTGTTTTAGACGTGTCCTTGTGTTTTAGACGTGTCCCGGTGTTTTACTGGAGCTGAACCATGGAAATGACCCACAGTAACCTTCCCATATGGGAGGGAGGGGTTTCCTTACTGTTTTGCGTTTATTGTAAACCTTGAGAAGGTTTTTCTTTTCTTTTTCCATGACATAAGCACTCACTTGTTTATGACTTTCTCCTAAACAAATGTCAAGGATGGTCATGTGTTGAAGTGTCTTTGAGTAAGGCGCTGAACCTGTTATTAGATTTTCTTATTTGTCCTTCTAATATTAATACTAGTGGTTTTCAAAATGAAACTAAAAAAATCTAGTTATTTGTTGGACTTTGTGATCAATCCAGATTATGTTGAATGTGAGAATCTGTTCTATTCTAATCTTCTAGAGGGCACTATTGGACCACATCATCTATCTCTTAACGGTTTATTAAAAGCCATAGGCTAGCAATGGAATTGGTCAACAATGAGAAATCTGTGATAAAGACAATACAATCCAACAGTATAGATTAGGTCCATGACTTGAATCTTTGGCTTTAAGTTGATGTCTTCATCGTGTTATAATGGACTGCTAGGCCCAAATCCATGCTAACCAGATAGATACGCTTCCAGCTTTAATAGGATCAAGAACCAGGTTTAACCTCGGCTGGATTGTAAATATTGTCTTGACCTTCAGTCCTGATTGGAATTGACTGAACTTTCTTTTTAAGCCCTCTACTTTCTTTTGCAGCCTTTTCCCTTTCTGCCATAAAGAAATTGGTGTTTTTGATGAGTACTTTGATGAGGACTCTACTATCCTCCACGGAACTCTATTGTACTCCGCTCTGCTTTACTGTTGTCTGTTTTCATCTCTAGGTGGGAGTCAGGTGGCTGAGCGGTGAGGGAGTCTGGCTAGTAATCAGAAGGTTCCCAGGTTGTGCCAACATGAGTGTGTCTTCACCCTACTTGCCTCAGGGGGGAATGTCCCTGTACATGCTGTAAGTCACTTTGGATAAGAGTGTCGGCTAAATGACTAAATGTAATATAAATATATCTTCCCACTCCTTCTATCCTCACCTTTCACATCAAGTGTGACCTGCCATCACTGCACATAAGCAGTTTGAGGTGAGACAAGAAGTCGTCTTATCTTTCGACACAATTAATTCCCCGTCAGCTCCACAGTTAACGTATAATGTGTCGTATACATTGATCTGCAAGACAGAAAAAAAACACGTCACACTAATATCCTGAGAGAGCGACGGTTTCATTATCATTTCTTGAAAGCTGTTGTTGATTCACAGCTTCTGTTTTAGTTGTGATTCTAGGGATGATGTACTCAAATACTAAAGAAGTACCTCCTGACTTTGGAGTCATTTGCCTGCATGAATGTGATCTAATGGAATCATCAGCAGTAGGTTCTGTTCTCATGTCCTCAGGAAGCCTATTAAAAACCTGGTTTGTAGAAGAAAGCTTTAGATGTAAAGTAACTGTCAAACACAGTGTCAGGTATATTGAGAATACAACCCTTAAGTCTGTATAAAACAAGTGTACTCAGCCTTCTTGCTTGTCTACATCCTTCTTGCTTACCCCAATCTTGCTACTCTGGAGTATCTCTGTTTGAGTAGTTTATCTGAGGGTTTGTTTGTGAATTAACACCTTTAGAACAGAATTACCCCACCTAAAGAGGACATCCGACCAGCTGGGACAGATGCCCCCTGTAGATTCAGCTGTATGTGGTGCAAGTTCTTATCAGCCGAATAGAAACATGTAAAGAGTTAACTAAGTGTATTGGTTTCCAATCACACAAGAAAACATGAAGTGAACCCATGACTACTGAGAAGTGTTTGTGACAGTATAAACTTCCTTAGATACAAATTACTGGGTGTCATTCTTATTTAAGATTTACATAACACACGGTGGTGACATTTAATATAGATAACACTGTGATGAAACAGAAATAGGATATGAAAATGCTTACCTGTGAATGAGTGATTGTCATTTAGACACGCTGGTCGAAATGTCAATGAATCTCACGTCTCTGACAGTTCCAGAGCTGTCAGCTTGTTAACATCCCAGCTGTCCAGTAGTGGGTGGCAGGGGTGGGCTGGAGTCTGGGTCGGCTCTCTGACTGGCACAACCATTATAGGTTTTTACGCCTGTCTTAACCTGGCCCTGATAATGGATTATACAGCCGAATTGCTGTGGCAGAAAAGACCGCACTCCTCAGGATTCAGCCTTCAGACAGTCTCCACTCACCAGCCCTCCACCCCCCACACCTCTACTCACCAGCCTTCCACCAGCCCTCCACCCCCCAAACCTCCACTCACCAGCCTTCCACCAGCCCTCCACCCCCCACACCTCCACTCACCAGCCTTCCACCAGCCCTCCACCCCCCACACCTCCACTTACCAGCCTTCCACCAGCCCTCCACCCCCCACACCTCCACTCACCAGCCTTCCACCAGCCCTCCACCCCCCACACCTCCACTCACCAGCCTTCCACCAGCCCTCCACCCCCCAAACCTCCACTCACCAGCCTTCCACCAGCCCTCCACCCCCTACACCTCCACTCACCAGCCTTCCACCAGCCCTCCACCCCCCACACCTCCACTCACCAGCCTTCCACCAGCCCTCCACCCCCCACACCTCCACTCACCAGCCTTCCACCAGCCTTCCACCAGCCCTCCACCCCCCACACCTCCACTCACCAGCCTTCCACCAGCCCTCCACCCCCCAAACCTCCACCAGGCCCCCACAACCAAGTTCAGTCCTACCATCCACCTCTCTACAGCCGAGAACTTCAGCTCATTCTTCACACCCCAGTTTAGCAAACTTTATATGAATTATTATTGAACACACCAGCACTAAATAATGTAATGCAAACAAAGTGAGCATATTTAAAACACGTTTTTAATTTGCATCTATTGTGTGAGAAACATGACAGGGAAAACTGGGGAAAATAATGAGATTTGTGTAAATATATGATACATGTGAAATACATGGTTGGGCCTCAGAGCCTTGCAAGTCTTACATTATAATACAGAAGGGAAATTTTACTGTAATTATGTCCCGAGTTGGACCTTAATATTCATAAGCACACCTTTAGATAGGTAAAAGGAGCGTAGGGAACATTCATCACCAGACACACTTTACAAACCACTGGAACTGCCCTTGAAATGCACCATGAGGGATTGGCTGAACGACTATATTGTTCATGTCTGCCATCTTTTTTTCTGGGAAAAAACAAGAACCCATCCATCAAAGTCTCAGCTGAAAAGGTGAAAATTCCATTATGGCCCAACAATGTATTTATTGTTTGTGTTCAGCAGCACACAAAGGCAGACAAAGAACCAATTTCCTTTCCTTTTACCTTCATGAATAAGAATCTCATTCATCTTCTACTGCGCGCATTCGCAGACCAGACAACAGCATAGAGAGGAGCCATTATCCACTTGTCTGAGTAAATTAAATACACCTCAAGTAACAACAATGGCAGGCGCTTGAAAGCATCCTTCAAAACAAGGCCTGCAGCCTTCCTTCAAGAACCCATACTGAACACAGAGACGAGAGTATAATCAAACAAGGAATTCCTGATGTAGTCGACTGGTCATTAAGAACCCTCTGAATTCTGTATCTACAAACGAATCACTTGTCATTGATTACATGTAGAAACTGTTGATTGTCCTCAATTGGCAGGGAACTGAATGGCTTTATCAAATCAAGTCACTTTTTACGAGTACGTATGCCCACAGAACCACATCAACTAACCCAATATCCCCAAGCAAGATGTGGATCAACTTGGAAGGAAAACTCTGAAGAATCAATGGGAATCAACTGATTTATCAGGCTGTGGTTTGATAGTCACACTTCCCCTCCTTCCCCAGGCACAGCTGGTGTAGCATGGACAGCTTTGGCAAGATTATCTGAAGTTAATCACAGCATAAACTTCTTTGCGACACAATACAGGTCAATGCAGGAAAGAACAGACTTCTCTGTTAATGTCTCCCTGTGCCCGGGGGTGGACAAGCTGACACTGCGCCTTTTATGAGACCGTAAACAAACAAGTTTGTTGTTTCAGTCAGACCTGCCTCACTGTTGATGAAAAAATGTATTTTGTTGGAAAGTGAAAGGAACTGGAAGAGAGAGAGATGGGGAAAACTGAGAAATCATAAAAATAAATGAAAAATGTTGGCAGGTGGCCTGTAAAAAAGAATGTTGTGGAAAACACAGAACGGACAGCAAACTGCACTTGGCATCCTTCGAGGATGTTCCCATGGTAACAGCCGCCTGTTTAAGGCCCTCCATTTCCTTCTAGATCCATCAAAAGGGAATTGGTTAATTGAGATGGTCACTGACGCAGAGGATATAAATATAACATTTACATTTATTCATTTAGCAGATGCTTTTATCCAAAGCGACTTACAGTAAGTACAGGGACATTCTCCCTGAGGTAAGTAGGGTGAAGTGCCTTGTCCAAGGACACAACGTCACATAGCCACAGCCGGGGCTCGATCTCACAGCCTTCCGATCATGAGGCCAAACGCCTTAACCGTTGAGCTATCTGACGCCCCCCCATATAAGGATGTAGTCATACAGTAGCAGCTGGTAACATAAATCGATCAATAATGAAACATGCAAAAACGGTGTGACTGGTTGGTCTGGAGGATCATTCATAATGCTGACTTCTTTAATAAAATCCATCTGTTTAACAGTCTGTGACAGAGCTCTCTAGGAAAAAACTACTTCCTCTGACTGAGTGTGTAATGTTGTCCTGATTGGTTCTGTTCAGTCCAGGAAGTGGCCTGGAATAAATCTGTCAGACTGCATAAATCACTCATGAATTGTAATTAATGGACCCAGTTCGGTTCTAATCAACGCATAAATCTCAGGAGAGTATTCCTCCTCTAGTGTCGATGGTTCTGTTTCCTGCCTGGTAATTGATGGGCGCCCAGAATCCACTGTGGGTGTTTAATCATCTGTTTATTAGGCACATTCTTCGGAGTGTGATTAAGAATGGGGAAATTGTGGAGCACACAATGACACAATTACACAACACACTCCAACGGAAGAGCATCTTAGAAGTCCTGAATGCAACTGATTACTGCGTTGAAGAAGTGCGTTTCCGAGATACAACACAACAATAACAAATCTAGACAAAAAAATCTCATCTGAATTCAGCAAAGAAAGACGGAGGGATAGAGATGATCTTCTCCATAAAATGAAATTTATTCCATTGTAACAGTACTGTACATGAGATATAGAGCTGGCTCATCACGTATCCCAGCAGAAACAGACAGACTGTCTCAGATAACATCCTGAAAAGATCTAAATCACATCTGGGAAATTCACCTAACTTACAGGAATGCCTTGTGTAATACCCAGTGGGCCTGAATACTAGGGGACTTATTTTAAACAATGGAAAGGAGGGATAATATCTGTGTGACTAGAGAGGGGGTATAAAGTAAGCTAATGGAGCTAGATGTGAAGACATCTGACTGTCAAGATTTCTTGGGAGGGCAAAGGGGTAGAACGCCATGCGGCATTCCACAAGAACCCCAATCACATCCATGCTTACCTAAAGCATGGAACTACACTCAGCTGACGAAAAAAAAACAAATGTTTTTGTGGGTTTTTTTATACAAAAAATAAAGAAACAAACGCTGAATAGATCAGTATTTCTATCGGACACGTTTTGGTGTTGGCTCCAACTCCCAGGTTTAAAAACATCCCACGCGCTTCCCTTCCCCAGAGCAGCACACCCTGCCTGCAGCGAGGGACGGCTCCAGCCTCCCCCAGCCTCCCCCCCGGTCCTCACTCCTTCCTGCGCTTCTTGTCGTGGTCGTAGTCCTTGGAGCGCCCGCTAGCAGAGGGCCTCTTGGAGCCGCCATGCTGCTTGGCCTCCTCCAAGAACTTGTCCAGACCGAACGGGTCCTCCTCAAACTGGACCGGGCCGTCACGCCGGGGCCCGTGGTCAGCACCGGAAAACTCACGGTCTGGAACAAACCTGGAGGAACGAGAGAGGGAAGACAGGTCAGTTATGAAGGCTATAGGTTTCTTAGAGTCATTCTGATGATGCATTCATTCTGAGTACATGTTTATCCACAGAGACATCTAGGAGACTGCCTGTGACTGTGACTGTACTGTCCCGTACCTGCTGTTCTGCATGAGTGTGTCCAGGTCGTCTCCATACACATCCTTGTCTGAACTCTTGCCGGGCCGGTAGATGTTCTGGGCCATATCCCGGCCACTTCTGAATGGCTGGTCGTACACATTGTACATCTCATCCTCCCCACCTGCAAAGCCACTGTCCATGCCCTAAAGGAGGGAGCAACATTACAAAGAAATGGTTAGAAACTATTAAGGTTTTCAGTGTATTTGTGTATAAACTCATTATGCTACTATGATTATATAAAATTAAACTGCATTTGTCGTGTTGTCATGTGATTTGCAAAAGTGTATTTTTACGATGATGGGTAGGATAAATAAAAGTGACATTGCTCGCTTGGCCAGGACAGACAAAGCACCAATCCTGGTTAAGTCAAAGGTCAAATAGATCATGTGATTCACCTTGCTCTGGTTGAAGAGCCTCTGGTCATACTGGGCATCGCTGGACGTCCTGGGGTTGGGCTGTCCCAAAGCGATCAGCTCGCTGACGTCTCTGTCCTGGTCCCTCTGCAGCTTGGACCTGCACAAGCACACACAACGCACTCTATTGGTCTGAGACACCAGCCAATCACTGATCAGCTCTGCAATCCCACAAGTAAAGCTCTTAGAAGTTAGGAAAGACCTACAGCATGGAGGGGAAACAGCCTAGAAGACAAGCATGGTTTAGAGGGCAAGGCATATGTGTGTCAGGGAGATCGGTGGGATATAAGCCTTGCAGGCTGGGGCCATGCTGAGGGCCAGCCCAGTATGCTAACGACAACAGTTTACTCATACAGACTTGTGGGTAATGAGGCCAGTTAAACTAGACAGACTTGCAGAGTAATGAGCCTGGCCCTGCAGACTCTACAAGACATCTTACAGCTTTCCCTGCTGGCCACTAAACAAGACCAGACAGAAGCATTCACTTACTGTCCAGCCTACCAACTGAATGATTCAGCATAGGGGGATGTGTGTTTGTGTGTCTTAAAGACAATGTGTGTCTGAGTGTCAGATATGTGTGTGTGTGTGTGTGTGTGTGAGAGAGAGTATGTGTGTCTGAGTGTGTGAGCATGTGTGTCTGAGAGTCAGATGTGTGTGTACCTCTTATCAGGAGCAGCTCTGGAGATATTCCTGTCGTGTTGTCTCTCCTTCCTCCTCTCATGGCGGATCTCATCGCGCTCTCTGGCCTCTCCATCCTCCCCTCCTACATATGCCCACCCAGGGAGAGAAAGAGGCAGGGGAGAGGTGATGGGAGGCAGGGCAGAGGGGAAGGACAAACGAAGGATGGGTTAGTGTTTTAAAAAGCATGCCATTCTGCTTCACACACAGAACGCTCTCTTAGCAACAAATGAACTGAAGTTCATGTTGATTTCAGGGAGGTCGGTTAATATTCATTTTTCCTGACCTTTGTCTCCGTGACCTTTGATCCCTGCCCTGCGGTCTCGGGCCATCTGAGCCAGCTCCCTCAGCTTCTCCTCCTTCTTCTCCTTCTCTTTCTGGGCCATCTTCTTCTCCACCTGGGCCCTCATCTCCACAGCCTCCCTGGCCTTCACAGCACACACACAGCTCATTAGCATCGTCATGCAGCCTTCATGTAAAGTGGTGCTGGGCAGCTCCATGGTAAAGCAGAGTCATGGTGTACCTTTCTGTCAGCGATGTACAGCGCCTCAGCCAGTTTAGCAAAGTTCTCGTTGATGTGAACGGTCTGCAGCCCTCTGCCATCAGCAGCCAGACGCTTGTCCAGTGGGATGGTGTAACCCTGAGAACACACACACACACACAAGTGATCAGGACAGGGAGTGTAGGTGGGTGTGTGTTTGCATGTGTGGGATTGTCTGTCTGTGCAAATGTGTCAATGTTTTCATATGAGAGTGTGTCAATGTGTGTTAGGCACAACATATTGTGTAAGTGTAAATGGTTGCCCCGTCCAGCCTTCATGCTGAGTGGGTCAGAGGTCAGATGATATGTACCTTGGCGTTCTTCCAGTTGGAGATGCAGGGAGGAATCTTCCATTCCTGCTGCTCCTTTACGGTCATCTGAAAGCACAGCAGGGTCAACAGGGTCACATCCAACTCATCCAACACTGTCACATCCAACTCATCCAACACTGTCACATCCAACTCATCCAATATCCAGAATGATTGTACATGCTGATCTGTGTCTTGAGAGTGTGGGTCAGGGTCCTGGTCATACCTTTCTGCTGGGGGAATGCATGACAGGGGCTGGTGGGGAGGGGGGGCCACGGGGGATCTTCTTATTGATCCTAAAACAGACACGTCCACAGAAAATTAGAAAAGTCTGTTTTCAAGTTCAAAGATAAAATTATAATTTAATTTACATTTAAATGAACCAGGACTGGCTCACTGGTATTTGTTTAAATCTCCACATTTTCTGTGGCAGTGAACATGGTGTTTCCTTACTTGAAGCGTGGGGGCTCCATGGGGTCTTTCTGCATCTCCACCATTCGGATGACCCTCTGCTTCGCCCCTGAGTTGAAAGCCACTCCCTGCTGGGACGGGGTGTACCTGCAGGTGACAGGAAGTGAGTCACCATGGGGGATGTAAACAGGAAGAGGGTCCACCATGTGAAGAACCAAAACACAGGAAGTGGCTTGCCATAAAGGGTCAACGTTTCAGGGTTCAGCAGTTGACTGAGGACTACAAGGTTCCTGGGGGTTAGTGGTTTGGATAAAGGAATCTGCTGCATCAGTCACATGATAAACGTGATGCACCCACCTGATGTACTGTGCAGGGGCCTGCTTGTCTGCTGCTCTCACAGGCATGGCTGCTGCTATCTTCTGAGACACCTGCTTATCCAGCGCAGAGCGAGTCTTCTCTGTCAGCTACACACGGGAGGAAGTACACAGCACTGGTCAAGTTGTGATTCACAGAGTCAAGGGGCTGAGCGGTTAGGGAATCGGGTCAGTAATCAGAAGGTTTCCGGTTCAAATCCAGGGCGTGCCAACATGGTGTTGTGTCCCTGTATGTGCTGTAAGTCGCTCTGGATAAGAGCGTCTGCTAAATGACTAAATGTAAGTTAGTGGTGAGTGGCAGAGGGGCGTGGAGGCTGAATGGGGCAGCAGGGTGCGTGGTCTCACCTCCTTCACCGCCTCCTCATCAGGCCTCTGAAGCTCAGGGGCGTCGTCATTCAGCACCTCCTTGGGAAGCAGGTCTGTGTACTTGCTGAAGATCACCTGCACAGAGAACAGCACAGGGCTCAGCGATGCCCCCATCCTAGACAGGGAGGGGCGGAGCCCAGCGGTACAGCATTTCACCACAGACGGTAAAGATTAAAAATATCACCCCCCCTTCAACAGCTCTGGATTCAGGCATCTGGAGAATTAATACAGTATCATTACTATTACTACGTTATGTCTTTTGGCAAGTCACTTCACTTGCCTCAGGGGGAATGTCCCTGTACTTGCTGCGAGTCCCTCTGGATAAGAGTGTCTGATAAAATGACTAAATATGAATGTAACATCTTGGATCAGCAGCCTTACCTTGTCCTTGCCCTGGCCCTGCCTGGCTATGGCGTCGTATTTGATCTTGCCCTCGGCGTCCACCTGGACAGCCAGGGCGTTGGAGGTCTTCTTCTTCCTGCTCATCTCCAGGGGGAACTGGGCCACGTGGATCTCCGGGAAGGCCCCCCCATCTCCAAAGTCCTGCATCCACAAAGCACCAATCAGCCCAGGGTTTCCCACCGCAGCACTTTTCAGCTAAGACAACCACCTTAAGCAACACACGCCTTCCACCTTAAGCATGTGGTCCAAAACAACAGCAGTTAACTGACAGATTTTCAATGGGAAATACTGAGTCAGTCACACTTTGGAAGCCAAAGCAGTGATGAGTTACAAAGACTGACCTAAGTGTCTATGGGCTTCAATGAGCTGTTCTGATAAGAACATTCAAATGGTTATGTACTAAAGTGACACATGCAGCAACAACATCAACAGAAATCATTTGAATCTTCCATCATGTACCTCCAGAGAGCGGGGCACCCATCCCTTCCTGTGTTCATATGGAGGGGGTTCTCTGCGGGATGATACCAGAGCAGTGGACTGGGATCTCTGGGCCCTGGCCTTCTCCTCAGCCTCCAGCTGGTCCTGGGAGAGCTGGGTTGGGGCCGGTAGGAAGCTACAAGCAGAAGGAAGCACAGTGGAGGGTCACAACACTGCCAGACTAAAACTAACATGGAACTGAGACTTAACTGAGACTAATATTATTACTATTAGTATATGTTATTAGTAATATAGGCTGATAATGTGAGGAAGGTTAGTTTTAGACTGTAAACACCACATGATAGCTGGGCTAACTAGCTAAAGAGCAATGCTAAATCATTTAAAGATACGGTTATTTTAAGATATCAATGGTATCTTGTTCAAATAATCCAAGACAGAGCAGATTAAATCCTCAGAGTTGTGCAGTAATAACAATACTATTATTAATATCTAGTCGCTTAGTAACACAGCCAGCTAGCAGGCCGCTAACCTTAGCTAAGTGTTGCTAACACATGCTACTTAGCTAGCTTACTAGTTAACAAAAAGGTCCTAGTTGAGGTAAACTACGTTGGTTTGGCAAAACGAACTTTAGGAAAGCAATAACATGTCCATGTTAGAGGAATAGTGTCAATAGATAAGAAGTCTTTGCTAAATAACTCACCTCGTCAGCGACATTTTCCTTTCTTCTACACTAAACTGTGACGTGAGACGCCGGGATGTTGTCGCATTCTCGCGATAACTTCTTCACCGTGCTGCTGTTCGCGGCTCTTTTGACCTTTTCACTGAATTCATTCATTTGGACTGCAAAAATGTTGTTACGTTTAGAATTTTGTTGAAAATGTCTACACGTCTACACGTCACATCTCTCCTAATAGAATACAGGTTGTTGTTTTGTTTATAAGTTAAATGTCTACTAAGCCTCAAAGCAAAACAACAGAGAAGGGCACCAGCACTGTTAAAGTCACATTACACTTCAAAAAGTTTTTTTTTATCACATTTAAGGCGCCTAATAATGAACGTTCTTATGCTGAAAACAAGCAGGCAAAACGTGTATTTAAAAATGTTTATTCAAAATAAAGTGACAAGATAAGCCATTTACACTAGAAACAATTCGGAATGTTTGGAGTGTAGAAACTAAACACTGGTTAGTGCAAAGGAATCACATTTGATTCTGACACAGTAGCCACCTTCTTTATTGCAGACTTCTCTCCCGCCACAAAAATATACATTTATGGTAGAAATCAGCGGCATAACGCAACTGTGCCTATAGTAACAACAAAACAATATAAGATAAGAGACATCTTAAGTGCAACTTATGAAATATATTTATTCATTTAAGAAAACAGGTCTTCAACAAACCATCTCCCAGTTAGGTGTGAATCAGATATTTCCTGTAGCCTGGAGCAAAGACAGGATCAACAATTCTTTCTTTTCAGAGCTCACAGCTCAGAAGAGATGTAGATCCATGTCTCTGGGTAGAGTGTGGATTTACTGCTACTCCACAGTCCTAAAGTCATATAAAATGATATATGGCTGTAATTTCTCAAGGAGTTTAGATTTACATTTATTCATTTAGCAAGACGCTTTTGTCCCAAAGAAATGAGAGAGCTTTACAAAAGAGCATAGGTAACCAAGGACATAGCTCCAAACATTGTGGGTAGCCAGAACATGAAGCATACATTGTAGGAAACCAAACAAGTGCCAAAGGGAACAACCACAAGATAATCCAGTTAAAATTAAACAACATTAACCTCAAAGGTGCTTGTTACTGAGGAACAATTAGGCAGTTTCACAACGAAACAGCCGAAACACTAAACTAATCTGACTGCATCGGTCAACTGACATTCTGTTGCATAAGATGTACAGACAATTGTCTTGGATGTAATTTCAGTATTGAACAACAATCCGTGGGGCACTTGTCATGCTGTTAGAACTGACAGCCTGGAGGCAGCCACAGGCAACATGCCAGGCAAGACTGAGGCAAGCTCTCTCACTGGTTAAGAGTTTAAGAGTTAGGATTTCACCTTGAGCATCCAATCTTCCTTACTTTCCCCGTCGCTCTTTTTCTCCCTCCCTCCTTCTCTCGTCCTCTATTCTTCTCTCTTCCTCTCCTTCCCTCTCTGTCTTCCTCTCTCTCCCCTCTCGTTCTTATGGGACGAGGCAGTCTGTCACTCTCTCAGGAGAGACGCAGTTATTAATGTGACAGAGGGTAAAAGGACGCGTCAGA